>CM039722.1:34114058-34438668 GCA_022539455.1 Dendrobium nobile | reverse complement strand
TATAAGTGTTGGGGGGGGGGGGGGGGGGGGGGGGGGGGGGGGGGATGGGGGGGGGGGGGGGGGGGGGGTGGGGGGTGGGATCTCATGAGTGGTGGGGGGGGTGTGAGGGGGGGGGGGGTGGTGGTGGGGGGGGGGTGTGTAGGGGTGAGGGGGCGAGGGGGGGGGGGCGGGGTGAGATATAGGGTATGGGGTATTGGGGATACGATGGTATGGATTGGTTATGGGGGGGGGGTAGGGGGGGGGGGGATATGTTGTGATATTAGGGGCGTGGGTGTGAGAGTCGGGTGGGCCAGGAGCCGGAGGTGGTGTTCGGGGGAGGGGTGGGGGTAGGGGTTGGTTGGGGAGGGTCGAGGGGGATTTTGTGGGGTTAGTTTAGTTGGGTGGGGTTGATTTATGGGGGGGGTGGGGGGGGTTGTGACGGAGAGTTGGGGGGAGGGGGGGAGTGAAGAGTGATTGAGAGCCAGCGGGGGAAGGAGTGAAGCGGGGGGTTGTAGGGGTGTGGTGTGTGGTGGGGGTGGTGTGGAATTAATGGGAGTGAAGATTAGGTATAGATAGTCATGTTAAGCTCGCAGGCACAGACATGCATGCAGACGCGCTCTTTAAGTGACGTGGCATTAGGAACTTGTTTTTTCCCGGGTATGAGTTCGGTTTCCGGGACATCTCGAAACCCGACCATTCATAATCGGAGGAAATGATCTAATCTACAAAATATTTACATATAAGGATTAGAGTCAGATTTTCATGTCGTGATCAAATAATTGCACATACCACTACTATACAAACATTATCAGCATTTCATCATATAACTCTAGTGATTGAAAAGAAAGGAGCTTAAGTGAGAGACATAATGTTCTACATGCTTTCTTCATGGAGATTTCATTATATATCAGCGATATACATATGTATTAGCAAAAATGTTTATTTCAGCAAAACCTAATAATTTGATGATTTTCCATGATAGTAGAAGATATAATTTTTAGTAAAATTGTTATTCACTGATTCAAATTTTTTTAAAAGTTTTCCGCGGCTAAAATGAAATCTTGATAAATGATGTCATGACCAAAATTTATTGTCCTATCGTGAATTCTTGCAAGGATAATGATTTCGTCGCTATATATATAATACTAAGGCCATAATCCACTACCCAAACATGTACAGGGGGGTCAGGGGGTGTCAAAAAACCAACTAACCAGAGAAAACAACAACGACACCCCTTGTGTGTTCTGGGGGGGGGGGTGGGGGGGAAAATTAAAGAAAATTTCCATACATTTTATTAATAAAGTAACGCAAAAATAAAGTAATAATGCAATAAATATAAAATAAATCAAATAATAATAAATTAATAAACAAATTATCTAAATATAAATAAAAAAAAAAAATCAAACTAAATAATAAAAACTCAAATAACAAATTTAAATAGAAATATATATAAAATAAAGGGGGGGGGGGGGGTAGAATAATTAATATAATAATGAAATATAACGATAAAAATTAATAAAATAAGCTAATTTAATATAAAAAATATATAATTGATATAAAATATATTAAAATAAAGAAATTATAATATAAAATAAATTGAAATAAATTATTTAAATAAGTAAAATAAAATAATATATAATAATAAAAAGTAATGTTATTAAAGAAAAATTGTAAGATTTTATAGTGATAATGTATAATTATTGAGGGTTAGATAAGGGGTATGTATAAAATATGTATTATAAAGATTATAAAATAATTGTTAATTAGTAATATTTAGTATTTATATACGGATTTATAATATTATAATAAAAAAATAAAGATGAAAATTAAATAAATAAATAATAATTTTATATAAATAATAAATATTTGGAAATTAATTAGATTAAATAAAATAAATAATTATAAAAATTAATTATATAAAAATATTTAAATTTTAATAAAGACAGAGATTGAAACAATTAAATTATTGATAGTTGGGGGTATAATGAATAGTGGAGTGAAAGAAATAGAAAATATTTAAATATTATTTAAAATTATTTATAGATAATTAAATAATAAGTATTTATATTGTTGTATAAGGTTATACTTAATATTTAATATAACTTAATTTTATATGTTAAAAAATATTTTAAAATTATTAATATAATAATTAAAAAAAAGATATAGTGTTTGATTACTTTAATATAAATTTTAGAAATAATTTTATATATTATCTAATAAGCAATTTTCAATAGAAAATTAATAATATTAATATAATTTCTATAATTAAACCATTTTTGGGGTTGTTTGTAGTTTCTTTATTTTTATTGTGGTGTTTGTTTGTATTGTGTTTTTATGTTTGTTTGTTTGTTGGTGTGTTGTGGTGTATGATTGAGTCAGTGGTATGTGTTTTTGGTTTTTTGGTTGAGTGTTGTTTTGGTTTTGTGTGTTGTGGTTGTTAGTTTTGTTTTGGGTTGTGGTTGGGGTGTGTTTGTTTGTGGTGTAGTGTGTTTTTGTTTTAGTTTTGTTATTTTTTGATGAATTGGGGTTGGTTTTTTGGTTTTTATCTATTATTTTTGTTTATGTATTTGTTTAGTTTGTGTTCTTTATTTTTGTTTTTTGATTTATTATGGTTTTTTTTGTGTTTGTGTATTTTTTTTTTTTGTTTTTTTGTTGTTGGGTTTTTTGGTTTTGGTTGTGTTTTTTTTTTTTAGTTTTAAGATGTGTTTTTTTTGTTTGTTTTTAATAGTGAGTGTGTAAAATTATTGTTATAGATTATGATTTTTTTTTTTTATATGGTAGATAATATTATATTATTTTTGTGTATTAATTTATGATTGTTTGATATATTTTTAGTTTTTTTTGTTTTTATGTGTTAGAATATTATTGGTGTGTGGGTGTTTTGTGTTGGTGTTTGGTTTGGGTTTTTTTTTTGATTTGTGTTTGATATTTGTTGGAAAAATAATTAGAATATTATTTATGGTTTTGTTGTTTATAATTTGTTATAAAAATAGTTTATTTTAGGTTGTGTTTTGTTTTATGTGGAGTGTGGTTGGTTTTTTTGATGTGATTTGGGTTTTGTTGTGTTGTGATGTGTATGTTTTTTGTTGGTGGTTTTTATGGTGTTGGTTTTTGTTGGGGGGGGGTTGTTTTTTTGTTGTGATTTGTGTGTTGTTTTGGGGTGTTGGTTTTTGTTGGGTTTTGTGTTGTTGTGTTGTTGGTTGTGGTTGTTTTGTGGTGTTGTGGTTTGGTGTGTTTTTTTGTGGTTTTGTTGTGTTGGTGGGTTGTTTTGGTTTGTTTTTGTGTGTGTGTTGTTGGGTGTTTGTGTTGTTTTGGTATTTGTTGTTTCTGTTGGGGTTGTGTGGGTGTTTGGTTTTTAGTTGTTTGTTGTTTTTTATTTGTTTATGGTTGTGTTGTTTTTGTGTTGTTGTTGGTTGTTGTTTTGTGGTTGTTTTTAGTGTTTGTGTTTTGTTTTGTTTTTTTGTTGGGTTTTGTTTGTGTTTGGTGGGGGGGGGGGGGGGGGGGGGGGTGGGGGGGGGGGGGGGGGGGGGGGTGTGGGTGGTGTTGGTTGGGGTGGGGGTTTGTGTTTTTTGGTGTTTGTGTGGATTTGTTGGTTTTGTGTGTGTTTATTAATGAATTTATTTAATTAAGGGATTTCAGGTTTTTTTTTTTTTTTTTTCTAAATTTTTGTTTCAATTAATTCCAATCATCATATAATCATAACTATAAGTTAGGGATGACCTAAATGAGATTCTTGAGAGTGGGTCCCATTGGAAATCATTATTATAGTTTTCTGATGGGGCTTTTTTTTTTGCCTTGATGTATTTATGATTTAAAGATGAATGCAATTTATTTCATATTTTTTTATTTTCATTTAATTTTAAATGATTTATTGATTTACCTAGGCCAATTATGTGCTTAAATTAGGGTTTTGCTTATTGGTAGGCCAATGAGCTCCAATTAACATTAAATTTAAACCATGAGATAGTGAAGAACCCAAAGATTTAATTATTTGAATTTGAGACAATCAAATTCCTCCTAAGGTTTAATATGAATTTCTGAATTAAATGCCTCTTTACTTTAGAAAATTCTATTAGGGCTATTTAAAGCAGAGCTTTGAATGAAATCAATGGTTAACTAACCCTCAACATATCTAATAATTCACAAAACAAGACTAAAACATCTATACTATTATAAAAAAGGCTTGACTTTCTCCCAAATAAAACTAGTCTTCCATTTTAATTACTCAAATAAATCAATATCCTTCCATTTCAATTATTATAATTATAACTATAATTGATTGATAATTATAATTATATCAATTATATTATTAATGCCAATATACTATATTAATAAATAAATTACTCTAACGATATATATAAAAAATTTCCATCTAAGACTCTTATTCCTTTCCCCTCTTTGGCATCTTTAGACCTCTTCGCCTCCTTTTGAAGATTGACGTTAGCGCTCCTCATTCACTCGACTCGCCGCCTCTTTAACTACAGTGACATTTCTTCTTCCCACCTACTCCTGCCCACGTTGTTACCATTCATGTTGCAATTGGATGAATGCAATACGACAACAATGCCAAACACTTAGCTATATAGGAAGGTGAAATGTCTGCCATTTTGATTACTATCTTTTTTGTTCTCACATCAACACTTGCATCATCCGATATCTACTGCTGTCAGAGAAATGTGAAACACCATCAATGCTGGCCACCTGTCTACTGCATCGGAGGAAGGCGACACGTCGGCCATGCCAAATGCTTGAATTCTTTTCGGTCTCCAATCCGCAATTGTTCGTATACTTGGGAAATGTAGCTTGGCACACTATCTGTATTAGGTAATATGGTTGATATATTTAAATTTTATGCTACCATTCCATTGTATATTTATCTAAATAAAGCAGCTTGGCTCTCCCCAGCTCCTCCCTCTTAGAAAGCTCATAGCTTGTTCCCCCTAATGGGATTAGTTTAGGTAGTCGCCAAAAGCTTCCTAAGCGTGCTTCAAGGAGAAAAAAGGAAGGGGAAAATGCTAGAAAGGAGGAATATTTAGCTTGGGAGTTAACAAATTCCCGTAGAGGCAATCAATAGGAATAACTGCACAGTTGGACGAGAAAGACTACAAAGAGATGCCGTCGATGCTTCTTTTTGATCCAGGAGAGCCAATTATTTGTTGTTCTATAGAATTGGAATCGCTGAGTTTGTGGCGACTTTCCTCCGCATACAAATGAAATATTCTCTTTGCTAAATGATTCTCATTTATCTTTATTTTAAAAATTAAGAAGTGTGACATAAGTTTCTCCAATATCTTCATGCTTTAAATTTGCTTGTCATCTCCAACTAAGATTACATATATTTCTATTTATAAGATTATGTGCTTTTTTAATATCTTTTTTATGCTATAAAAGCTTGATTTATTTCTATGCTGAATTTTTAAATTTCTATGCCGAATTTTTACCTAGAAATTTAAAAATTCAATTAAGATCATAGCAAGATTTAAATTTCCAGGGAAGTTGTTGGGGATGTGTATAACATCCCATAGTACATTCCCTTAAAATTTGAATACAATCGAACGCTTCTACATGAAGTAATTAAACAAATACATTGGATTGTATTTGTCAAATTACTTGAAATATTTTTCATACCAGACCTTAATTGCATATGCATTTGAATGATCTCCTCAAGCTTTCATTCATTCAATTTGATCAATTATATAAGGAGTTTTGAATTTTTGAAGTTTGATCAATTTTCCTGAATTAAATTTCATACATCTGGCTATTTTATCCTGTCAGCCTGACTGACTAGACTTGTATTTTACATGTGACATTGACTGACTGGTCACTTAAATGGTGGCGGGCGACATTGATAACAGCCATCCAATCTAGGATAAAATGATTGAGATCAAAGGACTTGAAACAACAGGATCGAAGAATAGATCTTGATTTGACATAATCACAGCCGTCTTGCAAATTCAAATGGACTTATAATTGTGATTTCATCTTCAACCTCCTGTTCTATTTCTTAGCCGTATACCATGTTTTTCTTGATCCAGTGAATCTATTCCATAGATCTTGATCAAATTGATCTAGAATGGACATATAAAAAGGGAACCTTCAATCCAATGGCTAGATGGCTGTGCGACTGCTTCCTTCACAGTTGACCAAACCTACTCTAATGGGGGATCGGGTTTGATAATTATCTCTGTTATGTGGAAGATCGAGGGGGCTTTTGATTGCTTCGTCTAGTCCTAAAGAACAATTCTCCTTCTTGTTGTAGGGCCTGGGGCGTAGTGGATCAGAAGTTGAGTTCTGGTTGGAAGGGGGTCGTCGGAGCTCACTGGAATTTGATCGCGGAGGCTGGGTAAACTCCCGGAAGATTGGAGAGCTCTTAGAGAAGTTTTGGGGAATGAAATGCAAAACCCTTCAATTTAAAAATTGTAAGGTATTTGAGGCATGGGCCTTTTGGTCAGTTGCTTGGGTTGTTAGAATTGAACCCTTGTTTGAACCTTCAGTTTTTTAAAGTTTTGGGAAGCGTAGGCATAGCCAAGGTCTGGGATGACTTTCCAAGTGTTTAGGGTCTAGGGGAAGAGAATGCAAGGATTTGCGTGAGCCAATTTGACTTGGATTGAAAGTTGGTTCATTCGGTTAGCCAAGTTGGCTAACCCAATCTAGCCTATGGGTTGGGCTTGCTGTGCAGGTCCTTGGGGACCTAAGAGACCTGTTTGCAAGGTTTAGAGATGAAGGGTGCCATGGGTTCATTGGATTTAAAGAAGGAAGGCCATATGGGCATTGAAGTCAACCTAGATTGACTTGTTTAACTAGGGTTGACCAAGCCCAAGGAATGGGTCCAAAGGCTTACAAATGATTTACATGATTGAATGAAAGTGATTTAGGTCATGTCATGGTCCAAACATGATGAAATGCATGAAATGATCTTTTAGATTAAAAATGGCTTTAATGATGGTTTGTTCTCGTCAACCATGGCTCACCATGGGTGCCAAAGCATTTGATCATGTTTAAGTGAGGGTGTAGACAATTCAGGATGAATTGGCATGACTTGGTTTACATTGTTTGCATGATTTAGGGTTTTAGGTCAAATGAATAATATATGGTCAAAATGATCATTCATGGTCAACCAATGTCAACCATGGGTCCATTTGGGTTTAGGCGATCAAGGATGATTGTAGGAGACCTATGAATCAATCCTAGGGTTTTGGTTGAAGTTTACAAAATATTTTATGCATATGATCATGATTTAGGATGTAAATGTTTCATTGGTCAAATTTGGCCAACCTAGGTCAACTCTAGTCAACCATGGACCCCAATGGGTTCAAATCATTATAATGATGATTATAAATATGTTCAAATCATTTCTTAGGGTCTACAAGGATGTTTGAAACAAGATGCCATATGAGTGGCATGGATTGTAAATATTTGAAGGTTTTATACTCATGTTTCAAGCTTTAGGTTTTAGGGTTTGGAAGGGCATAGGAGCATTCAAAGAGGGTTAGGGAGGCTATAAAGAGATGGTTAATAAATATGCAAATGATCAAACCATGTTCCAAAGGTTTCATCTATGGTTTTGAGCAGGCTAAGGAATCCCAATTGGAAAGGAAAAATTCAAGGGTTTAGAATTTGATCTTGAATTTAAATTGAGTTTAGGTTGAATATGTTGATTGATTATGATAATTAAAGATGATTGAGTCATGGTTGAACATGTTTGAACATGATTGAAGATGATTGAATGATCATTGAATGGTTGAAGTTTAATGTTTGAATGAATGAAGTTGATTGTTTGTTTGAGTGGTTGAAATTGATTAAAGGATTGAAATTGTTCAAATGATTAAAATGATAGAAAACACTTGAAGATCTCAAGTAATTCCCAACAATCTTTAGAAAACAGTGAAATCCTCCACAAGAATCTACACAAAACGAGAAAATAGTAGAAAATTTGTATTATTTGATGAAATAGAAATGGAAAATACCAAGATAAAATTGATCCTCTATTCGAGAGGATCTCTCTCCCAAATATCTAGATGCCGCTATAGCCCAACGGAAAACCTAAATTTAGGAGATCTCAAATTTCAGTCAAACAAGAAGTCATAACCTTAGGAAAACAAATTATTTAATGCATACAATTCAAAAGAAAATATCTAAAAAATCCCTACATTCGATTTCCCTCCTAAACTTCCTTCAAAATCCATCTTAAATGGATTTGTAAAAATCGGGCGGTCGGATCTAGTGTACCGGAGGCAGAAGAGTTCCGCCTCTTGTTTCCGTGAGCCAGTCCCGTATGGACCGGCTGGAACGGTCCAATGGACCAGTCTAACATAAACATGATTGAATTAAATTTGATGCTTGATCATGATTGAACATGATGATTGATTGAGATTAAATTGAATTTAATGATTGAACCCCATGATTGAACATGATGATTGAAAATGATTGAAGGATTGTCCTTATACAAAAAATGAGGTTAACAACGACATGATACTAATGTCTCTTAAAATCAATTTGGATTTATGCCGGATAGATGTACTATGGAAGCTATATATTTGTTGAGAGATTTGATAGAGAAGTGTAGAGAGAGTAAGGAGGATCTAAATATGATATTTATTAATTTAGAGAAAGCATATGATAAAGTTTCAAGAGAAGTGATGTGGAGAGTTCTAGAAAAGAAAAGTGTTAATAATGCTTATCTTCAAATCATTAAGGATATGTACATAAGAATTGCTACTTGTATTCAAGCACAATATAGTTTGATAATTTTTTTTTTTCAATTGGATTACATTAAGGATTTGATGGGGACATCAGAGCTTGGAATGTCTATCAGAGACGTGGCCGTCGATCTACGGCCACGATCGAGTCGATGTATTTTTAAATCGTATTATGTATTTGTCTTTTATTATTTAATGTGTATATTTACTTTTGTTATTTTCTTCTTTTACCCTTTACTTAATGGAGTTCATGTGTAAGCCCAAAGGGCATTGTCGTCTTTTTATTTTGAGTCCTTTTTATAAGGCTATATATAGCCCTTATGTTCTCTTTTCATAGTTAATGAATGATTATTACTGAAGTTCCAGCGTTTGTCTCTTAGTGAGTTTATGAGTCTTGGAGAAGTGCTAGGAGAGGCTAAACGAATTACCCAACAACCACCCTTGAGTGAGTTCTTGGTTCTCTACCCTATTTCCCCTTCTTCTCTCCCTTGTACATGTCGGCCAAAGACCACCACCATGCCCCCACCGACCACCTCCTAGCCGCCAACTTCCCAACCCAACACCGGCCACATAAGACCCCACCCGAACCATCCCACCACATTCTCACCCGCTGGCCTCCTCCCTCCACACTCAACCGCCGGGCGGCCCACCCTAGCCTTTCCCTCTCTTTTTCCTTATTTCCTAATATAGGTTGAATATAAATATGACTAATTTTGAATTCAAATCCAAGTGATTTGAAATTCAAATCTTTCATAAAATACAAAATCTATTAATCTCATCCAAATCAATTTTAATTGAAGTGGGTTTAATTGCTTTTCCCTAATTTAAGATTCCCAATTAAACAAGCAATAAACACTTGCCTCAAACCCCACTCCCTCTCCCTATGCTGTCGGCCCCCATATAATTTCCCATTGGATTTATTTCCTAAAGCCAATCTCTACTCTTAGAAATAATTCAAAACTCCTCTCCGTCTCTCTTGGCCGAAATCCCCATGCCCCCATCTATTTAATTTCTTTCCAAAAGAGAGTCTCTCCTATTGGAATTAAATTAAACCCTCTCTCCCTCTCTCTTGCCCGCCGCCCCTATCTCTCTTCTCCTTCATTAATTCGTTTCAATCAAGGGGATTAATTAAGGAGTTTGTGAACTAAATTCCCTCCACAAAATCTGAACCAAAAATCTTTCCATAGCCTTCTTCATTGGCCGGCCACCCTCTCCTACTTCTCCACTTTAACTTTTGTGAGAAACTTCTTCCTCTCTAGTGGAGTCTTCAAGGGAGCAACAACAATCTTCATCCACACATCAACCTTTCAAAACCAATGAATGGCCGAACCGGAACTTGACTACTGATTCGCTTGCGACGAGCAAGGGAATGTCAACATCCTCCACTCCACGTTCTACGACTTCAACCCGGAAGTCGATAATTCCAATTAAGAGTACGTGGACCACATCATCTTCACACTTTTGGAAGCCATCAACGAACAACTTGCCAACGTCCAGAGGCAATTTGTTTGTGTACAACCACAAGGGTGAACTTCTTCCCCTTTTAACTTATTTTTCTAATCCACTAACCTTGTAGGTGGTGATCAATTCGTAAGAAATAGTGCCACGCTCTTTGCCTTCGGCTAGAAAATGTAGGATTTGAGTGTACTTTCTATGTTGCTTATCTCATTATTAGATTATGGATTTTTGTTGAGTAACTTCTTAATTCTTATGTTGTTGAAATTCTAAATTGTTTTGATGGATCAAGTAATTAGCATGTGATTTGGCCTAAGCATAGCCACCCCTCTTACATTTTTTATTATCGTTTAGTTGCTAATAGTCTTAATTGTTATTTGTTCTTATCAAAATCAGGCATGTTCTTATCGCATTCATTTAAAAGCATTGTAGTCCTGCATTAGGATTAGCTTTAAGTCTATATCTAATGGATGTTCTTATTAGACATTTGCAAGAGGATGTGCTTTTGTGTATGTTTTTGCTGATGATATTCATGTTGGTACGACTAAAAAATTTGAATTTGGAGGTCTTTGTTAGAGTCTAAAAGTTTTCATTTGAATAAATATAAAATCGAATACATGAAGTGTAATAGTAAAAGTATTATATTTAGTGGTGGGATTGTGATATTGGGTGATTGAGTCATTAAAAAGAGTGCATATTTTATATATCTCAGGTCTATTGTTCAAAGTGGTGGAGAAATAGATGGGGATATTATTAATAGAATTCAAGTTGGATGGTTGAAGTGGAGTAATATTCAGGCCTATTGTGTGATAGAATAGTACCCCTCATATTTAAAGGAAAATTTTATAAGATGGTGGTGAGACCTGCAATGCTATAACATAGAATGTTGACCATTAAAAGAGAAACATAAAATTAAGTTAAGTGTTGTAGAGATGAGGATGCTCAGGTGGATGAGTGGCTTTACAATTAGAGACAAAATGCAAAATGAGTATATACGTGAAAGGTTGGAGTAGTTCTAGTGGTAGATAAGATTAGAGAGATTCTCCTTAGGTTGGTCACATAAATCGTTGGCCTTTCGATGACACTATTAGGTGAGTAGATGTGTTTGATCCGGTTTATATTAAGAAAAGTAGAGGTAGACCTAAAAAGACTCTGTTTGAAAGTATTAAAAACTAACTTTTTTGTTAGATTTAAATGAGAATTTGATTCTTAACATGACACAATGGAGAAGGATTCATGTAGCCAACACTACGTAGTGGGACAAGGACTTGTTATTGTTGTTGTTTCATTTTTTTGTCTCTTCGTTCTTGTATCATGATTAGACTATTTTTTAAGCACACTGAAATGGATGTACTAGACTAGTGTTTAAGTGCTAGTGCATACTTTCTTTTTTGTAAAATGCTAGTACAGTACTCTTTCTTATTGCTCTTATGTTGAACATCATCTTTTTTAAGAATATTCTTCCTTTATGTCTTTTTCCTACCCTTCATTTATTTTTCAATTATATGATAATTTGAACTGTGTTACTGATTGGAATTTAATGGAATATTGCGTCTGTGCTTGTCACTGAAATCTTTATCGAAATATTTATGCTACATTGCAGCTTCATAATATGGAAGAAGATCCTCGACTCCAAGTTTTCAAAAGGGAATGGTTTGAAAATAAGGATTGCCTTGACATTGGATGCAACCAGGGGCTGGTAACTATTGCTATCGGTATTGTTCTTTCACTACTTTGTGGTCTAACTGTGTTAAGAATTTTTGTGCTTTCTTGATAGATAATAAAATTCCTAAGCTTGTTATCATGCAAAATAATTGATTGATATTTTCCTAGGACTTGAAATTTTAGTAATTTAGATAAAAAAAAAATTATATTAACATTTTTAGTTTATAAATCTGAAGACAAAAGGAGCTGATAATTTCTGTGAAATACGTTGTCATCTAGTTTGGTTTATTTGAATTAGTAGGTTCTTCATTTGCTCGTTATATAATAGTAAAAGTGTGTATATTTTACATAGTGCATGCAGTTCCTTTGGCCACCATGAGTGTGCTCTGTAGCTATTGAATAGTGATTCATAAATGATCTCTTTTTTTTTTTTTGAGTAGGCCATCTTGCCTGTACCTTAATTTTGCTACTACTTGAAACCTTAACCTTGAATTCCTGTAAACAATTTTTTTATTCCTCTATATCTTCTCAGAAAATTTTTGTACATATTAATGCTGCATATGTGGAAAATAGATTGAAGTGGGAAGGAATAATTCTTAGTTTGAAAGGAAAACATGTACAATCCATGCACTGAGAAATTCTACCTACGTGGATTTACCCTTGAATGATTCCTTGGTGCCTGACCTATCAAAAAGGGCTAGATTATTAGTTCCGGGCTTCATCTTGCATTAGTCAGTTGCTACTACACCAATCTAGCAGATGCTAGTTTCTTTATAACATCTTAGTTATCACTATGACCAGCTGGAACATGCCTGCTTCATTTCCTGTGAATCTCTAAGTACAGTTTTGCAGTGGAATTGATTAGAAAAGTAGACCCCTAACCAGTTCTTTCGTTATCTATTTGACTGTTTTCACTAACAGTCATTCAAGGAGTGGAGCACATTGGAACACATTTCCTGTAAACTCAGATGAGAGGAAACAGGAAATTGTAGTATGAAGGATCTGATTGAAGTGAACTGGTAGAGAGATAGGGCTAAGTGGATGAACAACAAGGACAGAATGGGTGACAACATGATGCAAAACTAGATTTTGAAGGTTATAGTTTTTGACAGCATCAAATTGTGCTCGAAAGTTTACTTTGAAAGTTATATAGACACGGTTGGTAGTTATGATACTTCTTACAATCGACAACTTTAAAATTAGGATCTTTTAGCCTTTCTATTTGCTTAAGTATTGTTAGATTTTTCAAAATGTACTATAGTGTAATTTTCAATAACCCTCAATTTTTGTAGTGAATTGGATAATAATAATACTCATAAACATATGCATAGATATTTTAAACTATTTTATTTTATTGAGTTAAAACTCTAGTATTTATTTTATTTGCTTTTGAGCATATTTGATTTATAGTGATTGAGGTGGTAAACAAAAGCTAATTTAGTCATATCTTAAAATACCAAAAGGAAAATGATTTTTATCTAATGAGTCATCTCATGAGTAAATATTTATTGATGTTTGCTTTCTCAATTTTGGTAGTGTGTAATGTACGTTTCTTCTTTGTGCATTATTTTTGAGTGATTACTTGCTTGAAACATTGGTGATATTGAAGCCTCTTGTGTCCGAGTTGGGCTATTGACATGTTCATTGACAGCCGTTTAGCTAAATTTTTATCCAAAGGTCGATCAATAATAATATACTTGAATTTAATTTATTGTTTATTCTTATAATATATGGATTTTTACTCTCAAATGCACTCTTGATTTGCTTATCCTGATTATCTTGAATGCATATTGAGTCACTCCCTTATGACAAAACATCAAACTCCTAGAGCTACTCCAAATATGGTCAGTCTAAATCTCCACACTTTACTTTCACTGTTCCATGGTAGGGTTAATTATTGGTTTTTGTTGCACTAGGGGATAGCTAATTGGTAAGAGTGGTTATGATGCTAGTATGAGCTTTAAATTGCCTTTTGAGTCAAAGATTTCAATACTAAAAGTAATATAGGACACAATCTTGACCTGTCATACTTAACTATTTTGTATCAATCATATTTAGATATGACAACACTTGTCTTATTAGAATTATTTATGAAATAAAGATGTAATCAAGTGCTTCTTTATTTATAATCTTTCATTGAAGGCTTATCTTTTATGAAAGATCCACCAAATTCTTATATTGTTATTTTATTTATTTTCCTTAGCATTATTCTCTTAGGTGTCTTGAAATCATTCTTATGATTAGTGAATCAATTGTAAGTAAATTCAATTCTTTTTTTTTTTTTTTGCTGTGGCTAAAATACGTTAAATCTTTTTGTGCCCTAGTTCACAAAGTATTACATGAGCTAAAATGTCTTGCACATCGATTTTGCTTCACTCACTTCGCATGCCATCCTTGCTCGTAGAACCCTAGCTTGGCAACTTCTTTTTCAGCTTCACCTTCATTCGCAACAGTGCTCCCTTGCCTCATCATGACAAGACCATTGCAATGCTTCACTTATCCAACTCCATATGGGACCCTGCTACATTGCTTACTTTATGCGCAAAGCTTCCTACCCAAGCCTAGTTCCCCTACCATGATTGCTTCTTGTGTCCATGCATTCCTAATGGGATCTTGTTTAGCAAAGCATCATGTCTGATGATATGTTGTTATTCTTGTTCGACTCTTCACTCTAGTGTGTCTCCCATTATCGTCACACACTTGCACTCATATCTACCACCCCTTTAACTGTATAAACAAGCCACATTTCACTAATAGATAATCTTACAACCCATATCCACTTGCACCTTGTGTCGTCTCTTGCCCTTATGGCTCAGCTGGCATGAACTTATACTAGTGTTCTTGCGATGTCTAATATATGCAAATTGCACTTCCATTGTATCGCTGTTGATTCATCACTGTGTAGATGCTCCAACTCCATACCATCCTAGATTGATGTCCATGTTTCCTCTACATGATTTGCCTCTCTTTCCATGGCTTTTTTGCTAGCACTTCACTTGTTTTCACTTTACATAGTGACCTTAACGCTATTCTATAGTTGCCTACATGCCTTTGTTGCTTGCGTTGAGTCCCTTCAAGTGAAACTTTTACTCACGATCCTCTGCGCTCTCCTTATGTAATGCCATTCCAGTTTACTCCTTTTGTGCCACCTTTTGGTGCGCTTTCTCCTATGTTCCCTCGATTTCTGCCTCTCTGCCTTCAAAAATCTCTCAAACTTGCCAAGCCCTTACTCTTTTTTTTCCCCGCAACATCCAACTCCTTGCCAGTTTTCTACAATCATAATCAACTTTTTAATACTATTTTGAAGACTAAAAAGATGACAAATGAGTGGAGAATGAGTGTGTTAATTCCTATTTTTAAGAATAAAGGTGATGCACAAGATTGTGTGAATTATAGAGGAATTAAGTTAACGTGTCATACTTCAAACTATGGGAGCGAATTATGGAGCATAGGTTGCGGCGTGATTCTAATGTTTCTCAAAATCAATTTGGATTCATGCCAGGTAGGTTGACTATGGAAGCCATACATTTATTAAGAGGGTTGATGTAAAAATATAGAGAAAATAAGGAGGATTTACATATAATATTTATTGATTTAGAAAAAGTATATGATAAAGTTACAAGAGGAGTGCTATGGAGAGTTCTTGAAAAGAAAGGGGTTAATAACGCTTATATTCAAATCATTAAAGATATGTATGCATGAGCTATTACTTGTGTTCAAACACAAGGTGGTTTGACCAAGTATTTCCCTATTTCGGTTGGGTTACATCAAGGATCAGCCTTAAGCCCATATCTTTTTGCTTTAGTCATGGATGTTCTCACTAGACATTTGCAAGAGGATGTACCCTGGTGTATGATTTTTGCTGATGATATCTTCTTGTTGATAAGGCTAGAGAGGGAGTTGAAGGTAAACTTGAATTATGGAGGTCAACCTTAAGAGTCTAAAGATTTTCGCTTGAGTAGATCTAAAATGGAATATATGAAGTGTAATTTTAGTAGTAATAGACCTAGTGAGGGGATTGTGACTTTGGGCGATCAAGTCATTAATAAGACTATAAGAGTACACGTTTTAGATATCTTGGACAGGGGCGGAGCCAGAATTTTTTTTTAATGGGGGCACAAATTAATACTAGCCATTAAATAACTCATAAATAATATTTTTCTTTAGTGTAATCATAGATCTTGAGATAAGATTTTAATAAAAAATTATAAAAAAATACATTCAAAATTGTAGTTGTTCCCATTAAAAAAATATAGATATATCACTCTCCATCCTATTATTTATTGATAAATTAATGTTTTTCTCATAAGATTATATTATGGAATTGAGTTCAAAATAAATTATTTTTATTGTAAAGATTATTTTGTTTGAATTAATTAAATTGAGCCTTAATTTTGAACTATAATTATAGTAATTAAATTTAAATTAGTTTAAAATAATATTCTAACTTATTCTAAATTAATTATATATTAAATTTATTTGATATAATGATTCACATTTAGTTTATATACATATATATATATTATGAAGTTAATATTATTTAATAAATTTATTTACTTTCTAAAATTTATTTAAATTTTTTTAATTAATTAAGTTATTGCAACATAATCTTACCTTACCTTTTCCTACAACATACCAATGTCTTATATTTTTGCCAAATTTTTTTTTAAAAAAAGAGTAGGGAAAGAAATAGAAAGAAACAAATAAAATGGAATACATAAATAAAGAAGTGAGAGTGGCGGGGGTGAGAGAAAAAGAAGAGAGAGAGAGAGAGAGAGAGAGAGAGAGAGAGAGAGAGAGAGAGAGAGAGGTTGCCCACAAGCCACGAGACCCACAAAAAGAAATAAATTAACACGCAGAGGCGCGGAGGCGGAGGGAGTAATTACTAATTTGTTTTAGAAATAGAATTTAATATGTAATTAATCTTGTTTATGCTAAATTTTATATTAATATAACTTGAAATGGGCTGTTTTAAGTTATTGGGCCAGTGGGGGCCTGTGCCCCCAGGGCCCCCATTGTAGATTCGCCCTTGATCTTGGATCTATTTTTTAGAGTGATGGTGAAATAGATGGGGGTGTTATTAGCATAATTCAAGTTGGATGGTTGAAGTGGAGGAATGCATCGGGCTTGTTATGTGAAAGAAAAGTACCCCTCAAACTAAAGGAAAAATTCTATAAGATGGTGGTGAGGCATGCAATGCTTTATGGTGCCGAATGTTGGCCATTAAAAGAGAAGCATAATACTAAATTAAGTGTGGCAGAGATGAGGATGCTCAGGTGGATGAGTGGCTTTACCCTTAGAGATAGGATACGAAATGAGCATATACGTGAAAAGGTTGGAGTAGCTCCAGTAGAAGATAAGATTAGAGAGAGTCGCCTTAGATGGTTTGGTCACATAAAACAGCGGCCTCCCGATGACCCGGTTAGGAGAGTAGATGTATTAGATTTAACTTATGTTAAGAAAAGGTAGAGAGACCTAAAACGACTTGGTTAGAAAATATTAAGAATGACCTTTCTTTATTAGATTTAAACGAGAATTTGACTTTTAATAGGATACAATAGAGAAAAAGGATTCATGTAGCCGACCCCACATAGTGGGATAAAGGCTTGATGTTGTTGTTGGCAAAAATTTATGAAAGGATACAAAGTTGGTTATAGGTTATAAGGAAGGTTTTTTTGGTGAATTTATGTTTACCTCAATTTCAAAAGACGACTCAGATATTTGGATCTTGTGGGCTCCGAAAATTCAGCCCCAGCCTCCGCCTGCCGTTGCTTTTTCTTTGGCGAGGGAGTTTTAACGGATTAAGTTACGAAATAAATTTTAGAAGTCAGATGGGTTTGTAGATAAGACACTACCCAGAGATTTCACCCTCATTTTGTGAGAACTTTATGATTCGAGTTCTGGTTTCCTATAGGCGCAAGCCCCTATAGTTAATTACCCCTCCCAATAACGAGAGAGAACTTTCGATTAAGGCTAGTCGTCAATCAGATACGTAGAGATACATGTAATCTGACATATAGTAGCATCATAGGTTTGATTTGTTGGAAAATGGTTGCGAATTGAAGAGTTTGTATATTCGATATTTAAAATAAAAATTTCACCATCTTGCACTTAAAGCGGATGGTGGGGGAATGGATGATGGACCCGATCAAGATCCCTTAGTTCCGTCGTTCCGTGCCATCGTGGTCCCTGGTCTACTTAGTCAGAGGAGGTAGTCGACCCAACCTGGCAGAAGGATCCTTATCGACAGCCATGGGTTGCTTCGTCCAAGGGTACCTTGTAAATCTGGGTTGTATGTTTGTCTAAGGGACAAATTTGAATCCATCTTAGCTAGCAGAGGGCTTTGTGCCCCATCGATTATATCCTATTGATTCATATCTCAAGGATTTGATGTCACTAAGGATCGTATTGGCTCTGGCCATAACCGATATTCTATGGTGCCATTTGGCGGCAAAACCACTTGGTTCAGAGGGCCCCGGGTCATAACCGTTTATCCTGCGGTGCCATTTGGCGGCAAAACTGCCGGTTAGAGGACATGTATCATGTCCTTATTGGCAGGAGATTGTTTGAGAATGGATCCTAGTGATATTTTCGACCAGGCATTAGCTCTGTCTGAGCTGAAGTAAATTTTAATTTGTCCACATCGGTAAACTGTTGTGAAGGGTGGATGAATTTTGCATTAAGTGGTTGATGATTGGATTTTTAATTTTAAATATCTTGGATTTGGGATTTTGAATTTTTGGATGACATTTTGAGTTATTTGGAATGAACCCATCCGGTTGAGATTTGCATTCAATACGACCATCATCAGGGATATTGCATTTTGTAGATAAACCTTATAAACTCTATCGAGTTATCGATAGAGGATTGGGTTTTATAGACTGCCTCTGTTTTGTGAATTCTCATTGCTATAGACCTTGAAAGCCTAATATGAATATATGAAATAAATACTCCGGTCGACCTCGTGACCGCATATTTATCTGATGGTTAGACCCTGTCCACTCCTATTTACGTTCTTAGGAGGATCGGGTTTCGTAGGCTTAATGCCTTTGTTAGTGAATTATCTTGATTATAGGCCTTAAAGACATAATATGAATGTGTTAAAACAAATACACCGGTTGCCACAACCGTGTATTTGTTTGCAGGTTCGAACCCTATCGACTCCTATTTATCTGCTTAGGAGGATCAGGTTTTATAGGCTTTATGCCTTAATTAGTGAATTCTCATTGTTATAGGCCTTGAAGGCCTAATATGAATGTATTAAAACAAACACACCCGTCATTACAACCGTGTAATTGTTTGAAGGTTCGAACCTTGTCGACTCCTATTGGTTCGTATAAGTGGATCGAGTTCGGACTTGAATTCACTTGTTGACCCGCGCAACATTCTTAGACGTCGTGTGTGTACCAATAACATGCTCGTCGGGGCCCATTCGGGTGTTTTGGGGTATTTTATGGTTGTTCATTGAATCTTGTTGACTCCTATTTACCAGCTTAGGAGGATCGAGTTAAAATTTATTAACCCACGTAGCATCCCTAGACGTCACGTGTGTATCAATAACACGCTCGTCGGGCCCATGCGAGTTTATGATTTTATTTACTTCTTTGTATATCTATGTGTATACAAACTATAGTGCACGTGTAGGGGTACTTTTAAATATTTGATGAGTCTTCTATGATAACTCGTAGAGGTTTATCTTTGTCGTAGCACTTCGGTGTTTGTTCGTAGATGGCACTTGATGCATAGTAGATCTCCTACAATTTCTTCTATGATGAGCTATAAGCATTTACATTTACTGCATTCCTTGTGCATTTTATTGCGGTCTTTAGTCCTTGCGATACATCTGCTACCATCATAGGTAGATATATTCATTTACAAACTGAAATTGACTACAAGATACTGCATTTACTGAAGTCTTTTTGCATCTATCCACAAGTGGAATGTGGTGCATACATCTGTGTTTATAGGGAACTCGTATGTATTGCATATCTTCTTCATGGAGGCTAAATTGGATGTACATGTGTCTCCTAAAGTAACTCGTAGGAGCTCCTCAGTTTCATCATTTGTAGGGTTAGATGCATTTGCTTGTATCTTGATGGTGACTATAAGTCATAATCACATGTGTTGCACATCGATCTTCAACACTAGTAATGAACAACAGCTTTTATGAAAGACTGCTTGGATACACCTCAATGGATCAAGCTACTACTGGGGTGCTTCTTGATCTATCTGTGACCCAACCATAATTCTTTCTTGATTGTTGTTGACTTCACTCGATTAGATAAAGGATTTGTATTTCTACTTTTGAACTTTGACTCCTCCCTGACGCTGCTTATCTTCTTGCAAGAGATGAAGCTGATTTTCCAATGTGTCCAAGTTAATATTCTTTGAGTGGATGAGCGATTCATGCTCTTTCTGCATAACACTCAATAAGCCTTCAAGATTCAGAATTTTGTAATCGGATAGATCTTTTCATTCACTAGATCTAAGTGCTTGTCTTTCTATACAACATGTATAGTCTCCATATTTGTAAGGCTCCACCGAATGCTCTCTAATTGAGAGATCAGGTCATTCTTTTCAGCAATGAGATCTGAATTTGTATGAGCGAGAGATTGAAATGGCTCTTCGTACAACTCTATTTTTGCTTCTTCTAGTTTTAATTGTAGACTCCTATTTGCTTTCTTCAATGCAAGACATTACTGCTCTGCACCATTCAAATGAATCATCCATTGTCACTCATGGACGTTTGCATTTTATTCATAGGTAGAACATCATATGCATAATAATTCTCCTTTTTGCATCTACGAAGGAATTCCACACATTTACAATTCATCCACTATTGTAGCTTGCAAGAGGATTAGTGCATTCATGTCTTTGGAAATTATTCTAAATCGCTCAATTGCTTGAGTTTCGTCATCACTTGTATGTAAGTCACCTTGCATATGAGTGCAACATTCAGTGGAATGTCCTTGTGCCCCCACTTGTGACTAGATTATACATTCTTATGATTGTTCAGTGCTTGTAGACATGTTATAATTGTGAACTCCTTGTCTCCACACATTGTTTGCAACATGTATGATGAGGTCACACACATCTTTCATTTGATTATAAGAAAGTTGTATCCATTCAGAGCTTGCATCATTAAATTTAATGATTGATACTTGTGGTCTTTGATGTGATTATACACCCATTGAATTAGAGTTTGATTCTCTAATTATGGTTTAAATTTGGATCCACAAGTCCTTATCACCAAGTTTATATCCTTTGCCTAGTTTAGTTCAATCAAGTCCACATAATGTATGAATCATGTTCAAAGCTAGGTCCAAGTTTTGTAGTCAAGTTTTAATACAAGTTCTGATTTAGATCACTTGATGTTCCAACCAAATTCAGTTCCAATTCATGTCCTTGTTTGAGTTCAAAGCACAAGTTTAAGTTCTATACATGTTCAAATAAAGTTCAGGCTCAATATGAGCCTCTTCCATTCGTTGAGTCCCATGCGGTCCTTGCAAGTTCAAGTTCATATCCAAATTGTTCAAGTCATAATTGCTTGAGTTCTAAGTTCTTTTGCATATGACTTAATTCATTCATTTTAGTTCATTCAAGATCAATTCAAGTTCAGGTCATCTTTTTGTCCAAGTCCTTGAATTTTCGGTTCGAATTTCGCTAGTCTCCTGGCGTCTACCCCGTTTAGGAGAAAAACCAAGAGGCAACCTTCCCCTCGACGCTAAGTGAGCGCTTCAGGTAGGTGTCAAAATCACACCGCGGTTGCATATTTTTTATTAAATCCCTGACCGCTATATGAGCGTTTAATGGTTTTTAGGTTCGTTGTTAAAGAACACAATTTATGCCCCCCCCCCCCCCCCCATGCACTACGTGAGTGTTTGGAGATACTTATTTTTATTTTTTTATCCCCCTCGCCGCAAGTGTCGCGCCGGTTTTCCTCCCTACTACGCTACGTGAGCACCTAGGGGGTTTGCCGGCTCGTGGCTAGTATTGAAGAATGATTTTTAAGTCGTCGCAAGCACCGCGCTGGTTTCCCTCTCAACTACGCTACCTGAGCGCGTAGAGGGTTTGTCGGCCCGTCGCAAGCCACAAAAGAAAGATTTTTGTGTTAGAAGTTTATACCTTTGCGTAGGGACGGCGGCGGTGATGAAATTACAGACAATTTCTCTCAACTTCTTATTTCCTCACATACATATAATTAATATTACTATCATTAATAATAATAATAATAGTAATTTTATTAATAATGATAATATTATCATTAATGAAAATAATAATAAAAATATTATTGTTAACAATAATATTAATACTAATAACTCACTAACGCTAATATTAACACTAATAATAATAATAATATTAATATCAATAATAAGAACTATTATTAACATTAATATTAACCTAACCCCTACCTATTACTATGCTTGTGGAGGTCGGCTCTTGCACATGAGTGGGACGGGCTTGGGTTCGGCCTGGAGCAGGCGTCGTGTAGGTAGGGCTCGGCAAAAGGAGGCAACCAGATGAGCTAAATGGACGAAGTAGAGGCTCGGGTTTGCGGTCAGCAAGCTGGACGTCAGGATAGGGCTTGAGGTCGGACAGGGAAGGTGGAGTTCGGCTTCAAGTAGGGAGAAGATTTCTCTCTCTCTCTCTCTCTCTCTCTCTCTCTCTCTCGCAGCTTGCGTGGGGTTCGGAAGAGGTGGAGGAGAAGCGATGGGTAAAGGAGGCTGTGGGTTTCGGCTTGAGAAGCAGAGGAAGTCAGTACAGGGCCTGGGCGTGAGGTCGGTAGCATGAAGGAAGCTGGGCGTCGACCTTGGATGTAGATGGAAATAGGCGTGTGGGAGAGGAATCGGGATTTTCTGGCGAGAGGGTGTTGTCGTCTGTGAGATCGGGAGGCTGGGAGTTTCATTTCAGGCGTAGAGTTAGAAAAAGGAGCGCAAAGGAAGTAAACTTCATTCTTTGTTTAACGACGAACAGAGCATCGCCTCGAGTAGTGTACGAGGGATGGGCGACTGGATTCGGCGCCGTTTGCAGAGATCTAAGCGGGACTTGAGCGAGATTTCGGCAAGATATCGGCATGGGCTTGTACAGGTAATCATTTTAGCAAACTTTTTTTTTTTTAATTTTGTTTGTCTGTTCTGGTTTGGCTGCTTGAGTAGAGGTCAATAGATCTGCTCTAGAGCATAATTTGGATTTGTATGACTGGAATACACTTGCCCAAACCTCCTGCTATCCATAATAGCTTTGTTCTCAATTTCTTTGTTTCTAATTTTAGGTTTCTGTGGATTGATTTGAGATGGAGCTAGAAGGTCAAGAGGGGCAAACTCACTATCCTCATCTTCCTCAATTTCAGTCCCTCCCGGAAGATGAGGTTTGGTGAAATAGTATTTTTGTTCATCAAAGGTAGTCTCCATAGATACAAGAGTTTTCTTGGTGGCAAGATGATAACACTTATAACCTTTTTGGTTGGATGAATATGTAACAAAGATACATTTGAGTGCTCTTGGATCTAATTTTTATCTATTTTGGCTGTGAATGTGAATATAAGTAGTGCACAACAAGATTCTAGGTGTAAGGTCAATATGGGTTTGGAATTCGGGGTAAAAAGAGGATAGAATATCCTTTGTGTTTTTAATCCTATGATTTTTGTAGATAGTCATTTATGAGATATGTGGCAGTTAGAAGGGCTTCCCCTAAGTAGGATATGGGTACATTGTGGTGGAATAAAAGTGCACGGGTGGAGGCTAGAAGGTAACCATTTTTCTTTCTGCAACCTCGTTTATCATGGGGTGTGAATGCAGGAAAACTCATGAATGATATGTCCTTTTTGAAAGTAGGAGGATAATTAAAGTAATCTTTAGCATTATTTGAATGAAAGTTTCTTATTTTTACCTTGAATTGGTTTTGGATCATAGTATGAAAAACGGGGATGATAGTGCTAACATTCGATTTGGTTTTAAGGAGTAAGATCTAAGAGACTCGAGTGCAGTCATCAATGAAGGATACAAACCATCAGGCGCCTGAGATATTAAGGATTTTTTAGGCTTCCCAAATATCACTTTGAATAAAGTAAACGAGATTATTACATCTCTCATGTTTATTTAGAAAAGAAACTCATTTATGCTTGGTTAACTCATATGTTTCACAATGAAAAGATTCATTTTCTAGCTTATAAATTGTTTTGGGTATTTTTTTCTTAAGTCATCAAAAGATGGATGTCCTAATCTAAAATAGAGAAGCTAAATGGTAGATTTTTTTCAAATAGGGATAACATAGAATAGTCATTATTGATAATATTAAATTTGTTTAGCTCTTCAAAGTAGTACAGTCCATCCCTCTCCTTAACAAGTCCAATGTTCTTTCCCGATCTCTGGTCCCAAAATAAGCAACAAGTAGGGTTAAATAAGACTTGACAATTATGGTCAGTTTTTATATGGAGGTTAGGTTTGTGGATATTTGAGATACGTGGAGCATATTTTTTTGAGTGAAAGAGGGAGATAAGGGCATGTCTCATTGTCCTGTTATTGTGGTAAGAGAACAATCAGCAGTGATGATTTTTTTGTCACTTGGGCAAACAATATAATTGATGAAGTGGGTAGTAGAGTGTGTCATGTGATATGTGGCTCCTCCGTCAATGATCCATAATCTTTTCAAATGATTTTTAGATGCACTTAATCCAATTGATATAGAAAACTTACCTGAAATTGTAAAAGAAGAAGATTCAGGTGATTTTTCAAGGGATACCAGAAGTTGTTTTAGTTTATCGATATCTTCTTTATTAAGATCTTTGAAGCTGAACTATGTTTCTGGGTTAGGTTGATTTGTTGTAGTGTTGGCTTGTGATGTGTCCTTTTGTCCACTTCTTTGATTCCACTCATTACTTGGGGATTTTCATGTATCTCCCAGCATGTCTCCTTTGTGTGTCTTGATTTCTTGCAATAACTACACCAAAGGGAGTATTTGTCTTTAGGTTTTAAGGAATCCTTATCTTTTACATTCCATGTCGCCTCTTTGGTTGACACCATTGCTGAAACTTCAACTACCTTTGGCACTAGCATTACTCCTTGTCGTCTTTCCTTAACACGAATGAGAGAAATGATATCATTTAATGAGAGTGTCTCATCTTTTCCAAGGATTCGAACTCTAAACTAATTAAATTCCGCATTTAATTATGCAAGAAAGTCATACACTATCTTTCATAATAAAATTTTTCAGGATAGCAGTATTTTGTAGATACTTGGTCACTATCCATCTGTAGTGATCAAGTTCTTGTTACAAGTTTTGAAGGAGAGTGGCATATTCCATTACAGTTTTGTTTCCTTATTTTGTGCTTCCGACCTTGACCTTAATTTCAAATATTTGGGCAGCATCCTGAACTTTTGAGAAGGGGTTTGCATTGCGGCATCCCATATGTCGTTTGCAGTAGATTGGAACATAAACGTATCACTAATTTCTGGAGTCATGAAATTTCATAACCATGACATAATCATGGAGTCTGGTTCATCCCATGCCCAAAAATTAGGATCTCCTTTTGGCCCTACCCGAAGGAGGTGATTCAACTTCCTTTTCCTTTTAAGTATGTCTTCACAAATTGAGACAACTTCAAGTTATTCTTCCCATTTAAGCGATGGGAAGGTTGCATATTTTGGATATCTCCTCTTCCTTGGTGCATCATAAAGTCCTCCATTTGGTCAAAGCTTTGGGAAGAATTTGCTTCAGACATTGTGGCGGCAAATGGTAGAGGCTATATCAAGCAGGGCAGCAATGAAGGCTCTGTTGGTAACAACGAGGGAATACCGACATTGAAAGCATGCCAATACAAAAAACTCAAAATTTCGGCAATGGCAATGAAGGCTCCGATACCATGTTAAATTCAGAGAACTGGAGAGGGAAAATGCTTAATTTTATTGCACAAAATCTATATAAGATATCTTAATAAAGAAACAAATAATTACAAAATCATGCATGATTGCTCTAATCTATTTCTTCCTAGATCAGTCAACTAAATATGGAAGTAGATTGGCATGATCCAGGTGAGCCTCCTATGGATTCCCATCTTACCCGTGGGATCAAAATGTCAAGGGACGGCTAGGATTTAACAGGCCTTATATTGTTGGGTTAGTGATAGGTTTGGAAATAATAGTTGATATGAAAATTTAGGTAGGTATGAGAATTGTAGTTGTTTAAGTTCTGTAGTTTGTATATGATGGTAAGTTTGAATATATATATTTTAACATTTTTGTTTCTCCCTCTATTACTTCAAATAGAGAGTTATACTACAAAATGATAAGAGAATTGCTTCTTGAGTTTTTACCTTTCTTTGTTTGCTTTCCACTGCAAAGTGGAAGACTACTTGATTATGAGTTCACACTCTTAGAGAAGGGCTTCTAAGGAAGAAAGCAGGTCTCTATAATGATAAAGTATTCATAATGTTGGCTTCAACCTATTCTTCCTTTGCCATGGTTATCGTGTGAGCGGGTGAGGGGAGTCGCGAGCGCCTTCGTCTTTACTAGCGGGTGCTTCTCAGCATTTTTGTGTACGCAACGAGCGCTAGCCGCGAGCAGGATGAGGGCCAGCGTGACCTGCGAGCAGCTGGTGATCGTGATTCGCTTGGCGAGTGGAGGCGGAGCTCGGTCCTGATCCGGAACCAGGTCATTTTTGGGTTGATATTGGGTTTTTGGGTTAACCCGAACCCGACCTGAAATTAGAAATAGGTTGTATTTTGAAACCCGGACCTGGAATTTTTGGGTCGGGTTCTGTTCAGATTTCCGGGTCTTGTCAAATATTGAAACCCCTACCATTCCCTACAGCCCTTGGAATTGAATCTGCATTTGGAACTCCTGGATGTGAAGACCTTCAAATCTTGTTGCCAAAGAGTCAATCGAACACCATCCCAGTCAGTTGAACTTGTTCCAATACTTGTTAAATTGTTGTTTTTCCCTACTTAAAAACATCTAGGGTAATTAATATATAGATCCAGAAAACTGTGAGAAAAGCGTTATCCCTCATGGTACGTATTCCGTAGAAAATCTAATTTCCTTGTTTTACCATTCATTTCCATTGGCCTGCCACACTTAATTTTGGATCATCGTGGCATTTTTGAAAGCGAGTAGCAGCACTCAATAAATTTTGGTGTTGCCTTTCGGTTATGCTGCTGGGTATTGCGAATTGAAAATGGTAAACAATGACTCTATGTGGGTTGGAACCATGATATCATATGCGTTGTGGTGGATGACAAGTCCAGCCTAAAAATCTTTGTATTTCCGGAATGCTGGTATGGTTATAATAGCGAATGGATGTCTATTCTCATTGTTGAAACTGCCCTTAAATGTGGGGACAGCTTGCTAAGAGTTGGTATCAATGGAACCACATTAGGAGACTTAATACCGGTTGCCATCTTTGCTGGGATTTTTTTTGCATTAATTTTCAAAATTTCAGCCTATAAATTCTTGCTTGCAAGGATTTAAATGGATGTTTTATATGATTTAACCTTACTATAAGAGGGATAAATTCTGGGGATTATATGGAATTAAGGTCCTGAGGGGTAATAAACATTAATAATACGTTTTTCAAATATAGGCTAAAGATGGTTTAGGCACGTCAAATATAGGCACTAAGATGGTTTATGCTTCTGAAATTCTTAACATGATTTTGGTATGAAATTCTTAACATGACTCAGAGGTGAAGAAAGTTTCCTTAGTTGCACATAAAATATTTAGGGACAAGCTTACTTTTATGTAAACTAGTTGCTCCATTCACTTTCATTTTTGGACTTCCTCTTTATTTGCAAGATTTCACTGCATACGTTTTTCAATGAAGCATCTGTACTGTTTCCCCACTTTTATTCGTCTATCAACGTGATTGTGATTTTAATATAATGTTTTTTTATATATCCGTCTTGACTGAATCCTTTTTTCTGTGCAGCAAAAAAGTTTTTTTGCCGAAGCATAGTTGGAATAGATATAGATAAAGGTATGATGTTTTGATCATTCTTCTGATACAGTGCATTTGGTTTTGATTCATCTATTACTTTTGCTTTTATGTAATATTTTTGCATCTCACCTCATATAAATAAAGTCTTTAAATCTTTAAAGTGAAGACAGCTGCAGCCAATTCTAAGTTGTGTGGGATAATTTTTTTCATGAGGCTTTAATTGTCTGGAAGCAAATATAATCACCTTTTTATTTTGCATTAAAAACAACCTATCCTTTTAAAAAACCATCACTATAAAATTGGAATTCCTTAGTTCCAGATTGAATTGCTAATACTGGTGTCGATGTTAAACTCTTCTTCAATTTCTAGAATGTTTTGCTCACATTCATCAATCCATTTAAATTTAATATCCTTTCATGTCAATTTGGATAAAGGCAAAATAATTTGAGAAAAATTCTTTACATATATTTTGTAATAACCTATTAATCTGAAAAAGCTCCTAACTTTAGTCATATTATTTGGTCTCTGCCATTCTACAACTGCATTCACCTTTATTTGTTCTACTAATGTGCCTTCACCACTAATAATGTGCCACAAGAAAGAAAATTTTCTCAACCAAAACTCATATTTTGAAATTTAACAAATAATTTGTGTTGTCTTAGTAATCCCATCACATTTCTCAAGTGATCTGCATGCTTTTCATCATTTTTAGAAGAAACCAAAATATCATCGATAATAATAATTATAACTGATCAATATAATGCCTGAAAATTCTATTCATCATATCTATAAATACTATCAGGGCATTTGTCAGTCTTAAAGACATAACATGCAAGAATCGGCACTACAGGAAAACACGCCATTACCGGCGGACTGTATCCGCCGGTAACCTTTGAAATCTGACGGAAATATTCAGTTTCCGATGCATTTCCGTCGGATTTTCATCCGCCGGTTTAACGAGCGTCGCTAAATATTTACCGACGGGTATAATCCGCCGGTAACCATTCCGGCGCATTACCCGCGCAAAATACGACATGAAAGACGTCGATTTTCATTCCATAATTCCGGCGACGAATGCGTCGGTAGTTTACGTCGTATGGATCCGACGGAAACTATCGGCGCATAAGTCGTCATAAGGTCGCCGTAAATAAGCAACGGATTAGTTCCGGCGCAACATCTGAGTCGGAAATATCCAGCGGATAAAACGCCGGAATAGGCGATGGTAATTTCCGGCGCACACAAAGACGCCGGCATGATCGATCCACTTCGTTGTATCGTCATTTCTGTCGAATTTCCGACGCATAATCCGCCGGAAACCTATAGCATCGATAAAAAATAAATTTGCCTTCCCAGCCAACAATTAAATTTCCACACCTGCAAACCTATACGAAAACACTTCCATATGACAGCTATACACATAACAGATATAAACAACTTCAACATATACTCAAAAACATAAATATCCATGTTAACATTGTTCAATATAGCATCAAAAAACTAAGAACATCACAAATGGTTCATTAACACATGTTCACATAAATAAACTAGTTCAAATGACTAAAGTGAACTATTCTGAATCTGTGGACTCCTCAGCTGGAGCTGCCTCTTTTCCACTCATCTGCTCCCTCATTCTACGCATTTCATCCAACAACTGATTCTGTTACTCCTGCATCCGCATCTTTATCTGCATTTGGACATGTGCTTGCAACTGAGCCTTCCAATCAGCTTGTGATTTCCTTACTTGTTCTAGCTCAGCTTGAATGACACTTATTTGTTGAGCTTGTAAGGAGTCATGAGAACTGGATGCGAAGCTGGATGCAGTAGAGGAGGTCATCCCCTCGTATGCCTGAGCTTGCGCACCTAAACCATAAACTCTACCTTGCTGCATTCTTCCGATGGCCTGAGACCAGATGCGATACTCAGAAAACTCCACAGAGCTGCCAGAAGAGTCCTCACCTGATGCGGCATGAGTCTCTCGAAGCTATGTATATTCCTCCTGTGAAAGTATAATATAAATATATATAATTAAACTAAAAATAGGAAATATTAAGCACATATAAATATATACTTACATGAGCTTTTCTTGCTCTCTCATCAATCCATTGTTGATCCTCCTGTCGCGGTCTGGTCTGTTCAAGTGAACCTGCCAGTTAATAAAACAGGTAGAGATGGACGTAGCGGGAGTAGGGTGCTCGCGGATCAAATCATTTGCATGTGTGTGCTATTCAGAACAGAGATGAATCTCTTTATTGAGCGAAGGATCGTGTACGAGGGAGAAAAATAACCACTCATGAGATATATGTCCATTTCACTCACTCCTGTGAAATCAAACGAACGAAAAATGAACAGAGGCCAAAAGAGAGAGTAGAAGGAGAATGGAGATAGGTTTTCTAATTTAATTCATTTTCTGCATATCTCTTCTGTGATTTGATCTTATGAAAGTATTAATTATCTTAAAAGAAGGCGGAAGAAAGAATTGAGAAAGTGAAAGAATGAAATTTGGGAGAGAAAGAAGAAGATATTGAGTTGGAAAGTTTCTTTTGTGAGTGATTTCAATCATATTTATTTTTTGTTTAAATTTTGAAGAATAGAATTTATAAAATTTATTTTAATGACAATAATAGTGTATGATTTTAGAAATGAAGAAAATCCTTACAGAGAAAGAGTAAGTATTTGGATTTTGAAAAATTCCTTCATAAGAAAATTTAAGTAAATTCTTTTTTCTTATTCTTTTCTCTCCGTTCAAATTGAGAGAAAATTTAATAATTTTCCTAATTAAAGAAAACATTATTATTGTAGGAAGAATAAAACTATAGCATGCTTAAATCTGATAGTGAAAGAAAGAAACATGCAAGGAAGAGAAAATTGTTGTGAGGTAATTTTTTATATTATGAGGATAGGTAGTGAAATCAATTGTGGAAGAAATTAAAAGTTTGTTATTGATGATAATTGAGACATTCAAATTTGATTTTAATATTAATTAAAATATTATGTTATTGTGAAAAGTTAAAGGTTCTCATATCGAGACAAATGTTGGAAGAAAAAAATGAACAAAGGAAAATAAAGTGGGTAATTACAGTTGTGTATAGTAATTTCATTATTGTATTTCCATTTCAATTTTGAAAGTAATATTTTAAATAATTGTTTTACTTATTTTTGGAGGCTATTATGAGTAAGATGATGTAAATTCAAATGCATATATGATGGTGGAAAATATATTATCCAAATGTTCAAATTGTAAGTGTATAATTTTTGGCATAACATTTTCCCCAAGATTCACCCCTATTGATTTTTTCAGACACCCATAAAGCATCAAATCTATTTTATTTAAAGTCTATTGTTTTGAAGCATTTGAATTAAGACATTTAATTAAGTTGATATGTGGTTTATTAACTAAACCAAACATTAAGCAATTCATAAGTGCTGTACAGTTTAGTTCAATTAAATAATTAAATAGCTGTCGCAGAAAATTCCACTTAAATCCTCATGCAACAAATCGATTGCATCAAACGGCTGAGATAGCTTAGGAAGATTGTAGTGGAAAAGACATTAGGCTTAAAATATTATATAATTACTGTACTAGCCCATTATATTCCTCAAACATTCCCGTCACTTTGTTCTCCATCATTTGGAGTTTGAATGCTAGCAGTAAGCTGGAGCCGAGAGATCCACGAGAGCTTGGGCTGCTCCTGTAGGCTACGGTGGAGACTTCTGATCCTACTACTAGTTGAAGTAGGTAAGAAAGCTTCAGCATTCAGCCTATAGTTATTTTTAAATGAATATTGGCTGAAATTTGTAGTTGATAAAATGAGGGAATTGAATATTGTTTACTGAAAATTGTATTGCAGAAATCTGAAATTTGAAATTTATATTTCAGATTTCAGTACGCAGATTTCTGAAATTGTATATATAAACTAGCATTTCTTAAATCTGTAGGGCTGAAAGTTGTATTGCTGCAATTGGAGGGCAAGAATCTATAATTTGTAAACAAAATCAGTAGGGAGAAAGATAGGGCTATGGTTACACTTAGCTGAATTTTTTTTTTTGTATTTTAGAAAAATTGTTGAAATGATCTGTAGTTGTTGAAGGCAAATAATAAGGAACAGGAAAAGCTAAAGGCGGTGGAATAAAGAGAGTTAAGACAAGATTACTGTTGAATGAGGAAAAGTTTAGTGGAAATAGTGTACAAAGGAAAAGAGGCCAGGATACTTTAGGTGAACAAAATTACCCGACTGTTTTGGAAAATGAGGTAAGATACCCAAACGATTCTATAGGAATTAGTAAATATTCTATTTAATTGCACTTCATATTTATTATGTTTATGATCGCATTTATTTCAATTTACTCCAGTTTATTCATGTATGAATATATATAAATATATATGTACATGTCATGAGAACTAAAAAGGATTGCTATTGGGAAAGTGAAATAAGTCATATATGTGGGATAGATTCGCATAAGTAAAGGTGAAGAACCTGAAGAGGTAAGCTTGCACTCTCAATTCTAGAAGTTGGGAATTTGGACCCAATCTTGAATAAGAGAACAACTTCAAATCTAAAAGTTGAGAAGTTGGACTCAACCTTGAATTGAAAGGCTAAAAGGGTGCAAAAGCTTCTAGCTATCATTTGACTTTGACAAAGATGTTGAACAATTAACAAGATAGAAAACAATGTTATGCTTTTCTTAGATTTCTAAATTAATTGTTAACAATGTTATTACTAATTTTTTTGTACATTGCTTGCATATTTCATTGAGCCTAGCTTATTAGCAGTAGTTATACTGCAGGTAAGGGGAAAGAGCCCGTAGGATGCTCAACAAAATAAGTTGTGATAGTTCTTTTAGTGTAATTATGTTTTGGGTGTACAAAGAGATCTAAAAAGAGATTTGAAGGATGGTTGTACAGATTTTTGGGTATGTAAGTGAATTTTAAAGGTTTAAGTAAAGCTCTGTATTTCATTTGAAATGTAAATTTCAGTTAAGCTATATTATATATGCTTCTTATTGCGAACATTTTGAAGTGTTATGATTAGTGAGGTTAGGATATTTTGAATATACTATTTTTTACTTATCCAATTATGTTATTAGTTTCAGAATGGGGGTAAGTAAGGAGACGGTCTATTTAAATTTTATTTCTATGTTATACTTTAGATTGACCTTTAGGGGGTGGGCCAAACTAGATTGTGACAGAAAATTTGACATATAAATTGCTATGACTAAAGAAAAATATACATTGATTATCATGAAAGTATGAAGGTGCATGAATATGTGAAAGAGATATATTAATTTAAAATACATGTAAATGAAATAAAAGTGAAGTTGGAATATATATATATATAAGTAAATAGTGATGAAAGAAATGATATAACTTATAAATTATAAATTAAAGCATAAATAAATAAATTCAAAAAGGGAAAAGGATATGCATGCAAATTATAAGAATTCACTGCCGTATGATACTGACTAGGGAAGCAATGTATTCGTGCATGTTAAATGGAAATGGAAAAGGAAATTGAAATTATTCACCTTTATTAGTACATTTAGACGGTGATCCTGTACTAATTGAAATGGAAAATGACTAAATTTTTAATGTTATGAAATGTATATGATATGAATCGTATAAAGAAATAAATAAATGAAATATAAAAATGATATGTATACTAAATGTTATAAGAATATATATATATATATATATATATAAAGTGTTTTATAAGTTCTAATATTGTATAAGAAGTGAGAAAAAGATCATGTATTGCATCTTATATATGTTTGAAGGCTATTTTAGCAATGGTAATTATCCACTGAGTTTGTCATGTAAACTCAATCCATTAAATAAAATATCAATCCATTGAAGGCTATATTCGCACCCGTCTCGTTAGTTCGAGTATCTGGGCTAGGTCGTGACTTAACAAAAACTTTATAATGCCCATACTTGGTACCGAAAGCTTTCTTCTCAATATTTCTTTCTTTCACTATGACTTGATAATATCAAGATCTCAAATTAATTCTTGAAAATACAGAAGCACCTATTAGTTGATCAAATAAATCATTAATCCTGGGGGGAGAGTATCTATTTTTAATGGTCACCTTACTCAACTTTATGCTGATGCAAGCAAAAAATAGGAGAAAGTCTAATTTTTGCAAGCAAAAGTTACTCTTGCTAGGATAATAAGAAAATTACATAAAATACTCCAAAATAGACAAAATATAGCAATTGAACCAAAACAACTTCACTAAAATAAAAAGGACTTACAAACTTTGACGCTTACAAACACAAACATAAACATACACCTAAAGCTGCTTGTCAATCGTTGAGAAGAAAGATACAATTGGAGTGGTCACTTGCGGCGCGAAGAAAGAGATTAGAAGCCGAGACGAAACATAGCTCGCAAGCTATAGAGAGGAGAGGAGATGGTGGACATAGCTCACAAGCAATTCCCAAAGAAGAAAAAACCCTCAAGTTTTTTTATCTCCAAAAATCAACCACATAGCATCTCAAAAAAACTCTTTTTATTCAATAATCATCACACATTTATAGGACCTAAGAGGACAGTCAAACAGCCACATAAAAACCCCTATTTAAACCAATTAAAAGCATGAAATAATCCCATAACAGCACCTCAAAAAACAGCACAGAGAACCAGGCAGAGGAAGCCACGTGAAAGCAGCCAGGGAGCAATCCGAAAAGGCAGCTTAGGAAATCAAGTAGAGGCAGCCACGGGAAAACAGCTAGGGAAGAAACCGAGCAGGAAACACAGGAACCGGGAAGGGGCAGTCACGGGAAAGTAGCCAGGGAGCAAATCGAAGGGACACAAAGAAGGGCAAGAGGCAAGGTTCCAAACTCCACAATAATGAGCTACCAAGTGCAATAATTCCACAAAATAATGAGCTAAACATCAGCTCAAGCATTAATGAGCTAGCACCAAGTAGATCCCAAATTATTAGCTCAAAATCAAAGTAGCCAAAGCCCAACTAGAGAGGCAACAAGCAGCCCAAAGACCATGGCATTAACACATGTTTTGACCCCCCTGCCTACATCAAGCAATCAACACAAACCCACATCAAATATCCTTCTTAATAAACACATTGGTGCACTCTAAGGAGATGTATTGTGCCAGATAAAGCTCTTTTCAATTAGTTATGCTAACTCACTTTTTTTTTACTTCTTGTAACTCTTTGGTTGCCATTTTGTACGGTGTTTTTATAATCGGGTTTGTTCCTGAGTGAATATTTATGATATATTTTACTTCTCTTTTTTGATGGAAAACTATCAGACTCTTCATGAAAAATATCTACAAATTCATTCACCACAATAATAGAATTTATATCATCAATTGCCCCTTTGCTAGCTTCTAACTTCACCAAGAAATTGAATTCGCCAGATCTTATACTTTTTGTTTACCAACTATAAATAATCAAAGATGAAATTAATTATTTCTCACACTCAAATTAAAATACCTCAACTCTCGGCAGCTCAAATCTGACTCTTTTCTTCCAAAATTTAATAGTTGCAAAGTATTTGACCAACCAATTCATACCCAAAATTATTTCAAACACCACTAAAGGTAACACAATTAAATCTGATTATAATTCTTTACTACATATCATAAGGTTAACTGAAACATGAAGCAATGACACAAATAGTTTCTAGCAGGTAACTGATTACTCATATAAGGAGTAAAAACAACATGTTCAAGTGTTATCACAAAATACCTCAGAAATAAAATAGCGTGATGCACCATCTAGTATATAAGTTTGAAATAATGATTCTACCTAGCACCACTTCTTAAAATTCCTTGGCTTCTTGAGAGCTTAAAGCAAAAGCTCGGATAAGTACTAATATCACAGTTTCTCCAAATGCTCCTTTTTTATCTTCAAGGTTGGTCCACTCACTAGTGGGTTAACACCTCTATATGGCTCTGCCCTCTAAACACGTTTTAATTCTTTGGCTCACTAAACATTTTTCGGACAATGTCTTTTTATATGGTTGGCTTCCCACATAGATAATACTTCCCTGAATTCAGTAGACATTTCTTTGGATAAGACTTTCCATAATTAGTATAGATGGGTATCATACGAGACCCTACTTGCTGCTGTTGTGGAGCCTGATAAAAATTTTTCTTTTTAGATTAATCACTTTTAATATCAAATGGCCTCTTCTTATTGTCAGTCTCCTATTTCTGCTCGATCCTATCCATTTCATGCTCTAGAAGTCTAGCGCTTTTAACTAGTTCAACAAAATCTTTTATGCTTAGGGGAATTATATGTTGCTTCAATAAATCTCAATGATCTTTCAAAATCTGTAACAGTTCTCAGTAGGCATACTTATAAGATGTGGAGCATATCTCGATAAGGAGGTAAACTTTGACTCATATTGTATAACAGTCCCGTCTCCTTGCGTTAGATTTACACAATTTTCTTGCATTTCCTTCCTTGCTGGAGGAGGGACATATCACTCTTTTTGGACTTGTTCAAATTCTTCTCAGGTATTTAGCTCCTCAGCTCTGCCTGCAAATTTTCCCAAATATTGTTCTCACCACCATCATTATGCTTCGCCTTCCAACATAAAAATAGCTAGTGATACTCATCTGTCACGAGAGCATTTCATCCCATTCAAGATTTTCTCAATCCTGATTATTCAATCCTCAACAACTCTGACATTTACTCCTTTAAATAAATATGCCTTTAAGCTCTAGAAGAGTTTTAAATGCTTATCGACTTCTACACTAACATATGCATCGTCACCTATATTTGCATTGCTATTCGGAACTATAGATGTAACTCGTATAACTGCTGGTGGAATACTAGGTGCTACAAGTCCAACTAGACACTGCATCTTTTCTATCGTTTGCATCATTATGCTCATCATTTGTATTTACATCAGTCCCAGAGATCTCACCCTTGCAGGATCAAGCACCACCGGCACATTGTTTGTTCTGAGCTTACTGACCTCAGCATGCATAATTTTTTCAGGACCCTCTGGCGTTTTGTCATGCTGAGTTGATTAGCCATTAGTCTCCTCATGTATTTTTTCAGCCAGTATATCTGTAATATATTACATCTGCGATATAGTACCTCATAAAATATACCTTTTTATAATCATGTTCACATTTTTAATACTAAAATTTATATGCTCAATGCAGGTGAGACTGAGAGTAGACTCATTACTAACTTAAGGACACTACTCCCACCTAAGCTCTGTAATACTCATATCAGATTCAATTCTCTTTCTTAAAACTACTAAATCCATTTAAGCTTCCGTAATTAAATTCTCAAAATTTGAATTCAATGCTCTGATACCACTTTGTTACACCCCACATCCTCTCCACTTCGACAATCGTAGGGCGCAATAGAGAAAATCATATAATTCTTAATATTCAAGGTTCAAAACCCTATCACATTCATTTATAAAATAGAAGCATTTAAAATCTTTTCTTTATATCATAAGTTATACATACAAAGCAACTAACCATCCAAAAATATTTTCATAATAATAGTTCACATACCTGTGTTTTGGATTCAACCCTAATACAATATTCAAGTATATGAAATAAAATACTTACACGTGTATCAACAATCAGAACTAAGAATTGCATTTACTCATTTAAGAAGATAATATGCATAGTACATAATCATTTCATAGATAAAAACAATGTTACATGTAAGAATCATGTTCATCTAACCAACTATTCGAGTATGTCTCATAATGCCAATATCATTGCCCCATCTCACATACTGCCAACATTATCAATTATGCCAAAAACATTCAATGAGTAAATCATATATCACAATATGTATATAAATTTCAGTTCATCAAATAACTTTCTTTTTTCAACTTTAGAAAGTGTTATGTCCACATGGTTAGATTTAAGTCTACAGTCCTTAGGCACTTGGGGTCGCATGGCCTTTGTCGCCCGTGGGTTAAATATCATAGTTTGAGGTCGCACTGCCTCTATCGCCCTCAGTCTTCATGTGATTGTCGTAGGCTCCATATCATATCGAGGTCTCACTATCTCTACTAGGTCACACTGGTCATTAGGGTCGCATTACCCTATTCACCATCCACCTCACATGACATATTCTCAGGATTTTTTGATTATTGCATTTTCTATTCCAAATTATATGACATTTGCCCTATATATTGACATGCATATGCAGGCAATTTAAATATAAAAAATTGGTGTAACAGCATATAGGCAGGTATGACTGTTTGAATTACCTATCATAAGGTACAACATAATAGACATGCACATAATCATATAATATTATAGAATCATCATATACGGCTAATTACATATGACATGGCTACTTAAATCACAATTTTAGACTAATTACAAATGTATAATGTAGAAACCAATATTGCACATAACTAATTAAAATTACCTGTATACAATAGATTACTATATTAACATAATTGCATATCTTACCACCACGGTGAGTTACTTCTTTGATTTTGGCTCCCCGCAATCTTTTATGCTTGTAAATCACCTACAATTCACATTTCTCAATTTCTATAATTCATTCAATTCATTTTTCCAATAAGTTCAATAATATCAATTTATCCCAAATAACAGTTTTACCTCACAATCTCCCCTCATACACCAATTAAAATCCTAAATAACAATTGAGTAATCTAAATTAAGAATTTTACGAAGAAATTGAAACCTATAATACAACCAAGACCTTTCATCTTTTCATTCTTTCCTCAAATTCTCTCTTCTCCCTTCTTCTTCTTCTTCTTCTTCTTTCACCAATTTATTCTCTACACCTTTATGGCAAAACCCCTATTTCCTCTGCCTTAGCCGCTCTAGCAACCAGCCCACCGGCTTCCGCTCCTCCTTCATGCCAAAGAACCCACAAGCAACAAAAATTGGCTAATGCAGAACCGAAGGGGAGGCTGTACATGGGAATTACTAATATGCTAATGCCTAATGTCTTCCCAGCCATCTGTTCGGCATCAGTCTATGCATGCTTGGTTTAGTGGGTTGTTTAGGATCTGTAGTGGAAATGTTAGTGCTAATTAATATATTAATTAATAGTACTTCTAGTGCTTAAATAGTAGTATAATACTTAACTATGAAGATCATGTTTAAATAGTAATAATAACAGTACATAGTAACAAAACACTTAACAGTTTTGATTAATTTTTAACAGTAATTAACAAAACATTAAGTAATAGTTATTAACATTTCAACTTTAGGAAAAAAAAAACCTTGTTGGAATTTTTCATAGAAGATGATTTTTCAGGTTAAGTTAATTAAGCCAATTTATATTTTTACCTGAAACTATTAGGTATTTGTTGACTTGTATGAGGTTGAAAAAAAATCAAATAAAAAAATTGTACCTGACCGCACGTCGTCGCCGCCCAAATCGCGAATATCCCGCGAACCAGACGTCCCACGCATGTCGTTGGCATTCCTCGCACGATCTCTGCTACGGTCTCGACCTACCTCGCGTTGTTAAAGTCGAACGAAATGAGAGGCACGAAGCTCTCTTCCTCCTCCCTCGTTCGACTTCGTTCCTTCTGCGACTTCTTTTCCCTATCCGAGCGGAAGTTACGACATTTTGATCAGAAGCGTCGACGGGAGCTCACTGCGACAGTAACTTTCTCCCTTTGCTTCTTCGGCTCCTTCCTGGTTGTCCGACTCTGCTCCTTTGGCGACATTCCTGTCGAGATCGAAAACTATGACATTTTGTTTGGAACCAACAACTGGAACTCGCCGGCTGTGAAGCAACTTTCTCCCTCTCGGTCCGCTTCTTCGTCGCTTTCGTGGCCGTTCGACGTTGCTACCTTCGACGACTTTCCCCTGCCATCGGACCGGAAGTCACAGCAATTTAATCGGGATCAACAACTGGAGCTCGTAGCTTCTCCGGCTCCCTTTTAGCTATTCGACTTCGCCTCCTTCGTAGCAATTCGACACCACCCCTACCTATTGGATCGGACATTTCAACGCTTTGATCGGCGGCAATTACAGGGGCTCGCTTGAACTGAAGATAATTTTCTCCCTTTCACGAAGCCTCTCGACACCCCCTTTGCTATTTGACTTCGCTCCTTTCGACGATTTTCCTTCCTGTTGGAAAGGAAGTTGCGACATTTTGATCCAAAGCAATAACAAGAGCTCGTTGGCTTTGAAGGTAACATTCTCCCTGTCGAGCGCTTTGTCGGCCAAATCCCATGAATTTGCCAAAACCAGATAGAGGGAGGATAGAGAGGGATTAACTTTTTTTAATTAAAATTAATTTTAATTATATTTATCCTAATTAACTTTAGTTATTATAATTAATTATAATTAATTTTAATTAAATGATTATAATTAATGTTAATTAATTATAATTAATTTAATTAAAATTAATATTAATTAATTATATTATAACTTGTTTATTATTAATTATAATTAATTAATAGTAATTAATTAAGGTTAATTAATAATAATTAGTTTTAATTAATTGAAATTAAATATAATTAATCATCTTAATTAAATATAATTAATCATCTTAATTAATTATAATTAATCATCTTAATTAATTATAATTAATTATCTTAATTAATTATAGTTAATTTTAAATGAACATAATTATTTAATGATAATTATAATTATTAATTAATTATAATTAATATGCTCGTCCCCTTTGCCTCGATCCACGAGCCTGCCCGCCGGTCTCAAGGTATAAATTTCTAACTTAAATCCCGCCCTCGACGCGTCGGTGGATCCCCTATACGCGCTCTTGTAGCACGGTGGGGGAGAATCCGGTGCAACAAGTACGACGAGACAGGTAAGCCCTATACACACTCTTGTAGCGTAGTGGGGACGGTCCTCGACCTCGACATCGACACTGCTACACAAAGGTATGATGTTCTAAATCATATTCTCGGTGTTTGCAGCGGACCGGAGAACCACCTATACGCGCTCTTGTAGCACGGTAGGAGGGAGGCCGGTTCGAAGCATACAACGAAGTGGGTAAGCCCTATACACGCTCTTGTAGCATGGTGGGGAGTCACTGGTGTTCTCGTACGGGTACTGCTGAACGCCCCATATACGCTCTTGTAGCGTGGTGGGATGAAAATTACTACGGTCGTGGTGTCTAAGGACACCTACCATACACGCTCTAGTAGCGTGGTGGGAAGGCCCAGCTCCCGTACTTTCCCCCAAATGGGGGATATGCTGTGGTGCTGTCGAAATTTTCACTGAAATACACAAAGACTTGAATAATTTGAAGACCTTCTTGGGCAACAATACAAAGGACCTGTACTTGAACTGAAATGTACAGAATTTGAACCAAACGTGCAGAAGACCTGTACGATGAATAGTGGACTTGTGGACCTAAATCAGAACCACAATTTAAATGATTTCTAAAAGCCCAAATTCAAACAAAATAAAATCAAACTGGAACTGAACTCAAATCAGACTTGGATAAATGCAATTGAACTCAAAAGATTACAGAGACCCTGAATCAATACGAACATGCAATTGCACTTGCAAGGACTCCAGAAGATCCTGAACTTGCACAATAAACAAATACTTGAACTCGAACTATACAACGTTGAGTGGGACTTGTAAACTTGATGAATTCAAGTTTGAATGAAACTGAACTTGGACTCAAATACATGCAAAGAACAAAACTTGGATTACACACGAGGAAACTCAAACTACAAGACCTCAATGCATGCAAGCAAAGAATGTAGTGGGCTCTTTCAACAGTCTCTACGAGATCAGGTGCATCGTACTTGCAAGATCAACGAATGATTCCAAAATGCATGAGTGATCCCTACGATCGCCTGTTGATTGAAGAAGGCAATACTGTCACTTGATAGTGTAAGAGCTATCCATACAAACAAATACAATCATCAAACCACCTGAGATTGGTGACAGGTGGGCATGATGTAGGCAACAATGGATCTCCTACGAACAGTTCCAGGAGCTCGTAGTGGTTGCAACGGATTCCTATAAATATGTACAAGTTGCTTGTGGATAACAATAGTGTAAAACCCCTCCAAAGCTGATTTTTTTTAGTGCAGTTAGTTCGTATGAACTGGCTTTAGTACGGGACGAACTGAAAAAAATTGTGAAGAAATCTGTCAATTTCGTCTGGACGAACCTGGAACAGTCGGGACGAACCGTCGGGATGAACTGAACCCGAGAGCATCGTCTAGGGACGAAATAAATTGGAATTAATTTTCGTCTGTACGATCTGAGTCCAGAGGAGTTCGTCCCGGGACGAATTTGGATCGTTCGGGAAAATCAGTGTTGATAAATATCCGATAGAGATATTTTGGATTCATTTGAAGAGAGAGAAAGTGAAGGCAGGAGAGAGAAAGAGAAGGAAAGAAAGGAAAAAGCTTGGTTTTGGACCCCGCGGAGCGTTTTTCGTCCGTTGACGCAGTTGGAAGTTTTGTCTGTCTTGCAGTAAGGACTCCGAATCCTTTTTCTGTTTTCTAAGATTTTGTGTCTTGTTATTTTTCTGCTCAGTTTTGTGTTTCCGTTACCGAATTTCTTGCATATCTTTGAAATGACGAAAGTTTTACCGCGCAACTTTTGATATGTTTCTGATATGATATGTCTGAACGTTTTGAGTATTTTCTGTAAAGTTTCTACCGGTTATTTTAAGTTTTGTGCGATTTTTTTCGAATAGAAAATTATTTGGATGTTGAAAAAATGTTGCTTCAATACGATAAAAGTCTTATAATGTCGTTGTGGATATTCTGTGATAATTTGGTAAATTTTTGAATCTGTGATTTCTGTGTAAATTCCGTATACTGCCGTTATGCCGCTGACGAATTTTCTGACGAAATCCGATTTTCTGATTTGAATGTTTTGATGTGTGCATGTTATCAGAAGGGAGTTATAAGGGGCCAGAATCCGTCGAGATTCTGTAAGTGTCAGGGAAGGGAGTTATAAGGGGCCAGAATTCGTCGAGATTCGGTAAGTGTCAGGGAAGGGAGACATAAGGGGAAGTTTTGAAATCTGAAAGGAAGTTCTGTTCCGAAAATTCTATATATATCTGTTCTGTTCTGCATAAAGGGAGGCATAAGGGAAGTTCTGAAATCTGAAAGGAAGTTCTGTTCTGAAAATTCTACATATATCTGTTCTGTTCTGGTGCCACAAGCACAAAGGGAGACATAAGGGGTCAGAATCCGTATAGATTCTATAAGGGTCTGGGAATCTGGAATCTGAAATCTGATATGTGATATGTGATCTGAAATCTGATGTTGATATTTGATAATCTGTTCTATGACGTATCTGATTTGTTTTATGAATTATCTGATTAGAATTATCTGAGATGAATGTGATTTTATCTGATTTGAAATATGTTCTGTACGATTCTATTGTTATGTACGATTTTGTTCGTTCTGTACGATTTCTGTTTACTCCGTACGATTCTGTCTGTGCTGTGAAATCTGACTCGTGAATTCTGTTTTTCTGTATCAGTGATTTGATATCTGTTTGATCAAGTATTTGTATTCTGATGACTATATGATTTCTACATGATTCTCTTATTTCTGTACAGCAATTTGAATAACTGCTTCTGGTGAATTATCTGATCTGTTTTGTGAATTATCTGATATATGATTTCTGATTTCTGTACGATTTCGTTTATTTTGTATGATTCTATTTGTTCTGTACGATTTCGTTGGTTCTGTGAAATCTGATTTGAATATTCTGCTATTCGAAATAAATTCAGTTCTTCTGTATCAGCTGTTTGATTCTAATCAAGTATCTGAATATCGTATTTCATTTGATTATATACGATTTCTGTGATTATCTGAATACTGTATGGATTTATGAGTTTCCTGTCATTGCACGATTTCATTGATATTTCATACTGTACCTGTCACTGAACACAAATACCGATATGGATATTGATACTGCATCGATTCATTGATACTACCGATACCGATGCCGATATTACTGATTCACCGATACTGATAATTGTACTGATCTTATAGCACGTGATACGCCGAATGCTGACCGATACGTGTGATACATGTGATACACTGACCATATGATATAGAATATGATTTTTACTGTATTAATTGTTTTATGTGATTTCATACCGTTTGATATTATTAACCGGAAGTAATTTCTTTATTGATTTGATTGATTCTATTGATATGATTGAGTGATGTATTTGTTTTCTTTAATGCAATTATCATTTCTGGATGTCGGTATTGATCTGAGCGAGAAAAAAAAAAGTAAGAGTGTCAGACGAATCCTTTCACTATTGATGTCTGGGACGTTACAAACAGTAGGTGTATTGTAAGCACAATGAACCACTGTGGGCACAAGTACAGATATCACCTACGACAGTGGTGATCAAGATCTACAAGTACGTCGAGTACAAGGGCAACTCGATGTACAAAAAGTACACTCCCTAGCAGAATCGAAAAGGAAGTTTGAACAAATTAGAACCAAACTTCCTGATGTTCCCAAGCCTCTTCTTAGTCCTATACTTAAGAAGAAAATAATTCTGGTGCCCACAAACACCGAAAATAACAAGCCCACTACACTGACGACCTCAAAGGGAGTTCTCTTCAAAGCAACGGACTTCAAAGTCCAGAAGAATTTCCCAGGTGATTGAGAAAGGGGAGTCAATGTCAAGATGAGGAAATACCTCATGACATCCAAATAATCATGCCACCGGATCCGCAACACTTGTACTAGCGGACAGAAGGCGTGTATAAGCTCTCAAATGAAGTGTTGTGCGTTCAAATGTCAATTATATGCACAACTACAATTATTTCAAAATACCCCTGCACATGCACCTTAATATGTATGCACATAGGTACACAAAGGGAAAATTATAATTTGAACCCGCATGGGCCACGACGAGCGTGTTATTGGCACACACGTGACGTCTAGGGATGCTGTGCGGGTCAATAAGTCAATTCATGTTCGAACCTAATCCTTCTATACGGATCAATAGGAGTCGACAGAGTTCGAACTATGAAACAAATACAAGGTTGTGGCGACCGTTGTATTTGTTTTGATACATTCATATTAAGCCTTCAAGGCCTACAATCAAGAGAATTCATAAACGAATGCACGAAACCTACGAACTCGATCCTTCTATACGGATCAATAGGAGTCGACAGGGTTCGAACTATGAAATAAATACCCGGTTGTGATGACCGGTGTATTTATTTTAATACATTCATATTAGATCTTCAAAGCCTATAATCAAAAGAATTCAATAACAAAGGCACCAAGCCTACGAAACCCGATCCTCCTAAACAAGCAAGTAGGAGTAGACATGGTTCAAATCATCGGATAAATATGCGGTCATGAAGTTGACCGGAATATTTATTTTATACATTCATATTAGGCCTTCAAGGTCTTTAACAAAAGAAATTCATTCAACAAAAGGCACAAAGCCTACAAGAAACTCGATTCTCGGTCGACAGCTTGGCCGAGTCGACAAGGTTCAATCAACAAATGGAAATGACCCCAAAACACCCCGATGATGGCCGTGTTGAATGCATATCTCAACCGGAGGGGTTCACAAATATTTTCAAATGCCACCCAAATACTCCAAAAATCCAAAATCATTCCAAATTCCATATGATTAAAATTGAAATATATCCATCCAACCACTCAAAGCAAAATCCATCCACCCTCCGCAACAGTTTGCTGAGGTAAACAAATCTGAAATATTACTTCAGCTCACAAAGAGCCAAATGCCTAGTCGAGAATATCACTAGGATCCATTCTCAAACAATCTTCTGCCAATAAGGATGTGGTACGTGTCCTCTAACCGGCGGTTTCGCCGCCAAATGGCACCGCAGGATAAATGGTTATGACCTGAGGCCCTCTGAACCAAGTGGTTTTGCCGCCAAATGGCACCACGAAATACCGGTTATGGACAGCGCCGTTACGTTCCTTATTGACATCAAATCCTTGAGATATGAATCAATAGGATATGATTGATAGGACACAAAGCCCTCTGTAAGCTAAGGTGGATTCAAATTTGTCCCTTTAGACAAACATCCATCCCAGGTCTACAAGGTACCCTTGGACGAAGCAACCCATGGCTGCCAACAAGGATCCTTCTGTCAGGTTGGGTCGACTACCTCCTCTAACTAAGTAGACCAGGGACCATGACGGCCCGGGACGACGGTACCATGGGATCTTGATCGGGTCCATCATCCATTCCTCCACCATCCGCTTTAAGTGCTAGGTGGTGAAATTTCCTATTTTAAATATCAAAATTTTCAAACTCTTCCCAATGCCCAAATTCAAACCCAAATTCCAAATCCAAACCCATTGTTGCTACTATATGCCAGATACCACGTATTCTATATATATCTGATTGATAATTAGCCTTAATCGAAAGTTCTCTCTCGTTATCGGGAGGGGTAATTAACTATAGGTGCTTGCGCCTATAGGAAACCAGAACTCATATCACAAAGTCCTCGCAAAATGAGGGCGAAATCTCTGGGTAGTGTCTTATCTACAAACTCATCTGCTTTCCAAAATTTACCCCGGAACTTATTCCGTTAAAACTCCCTCGTCATAGCAAAAAGAAATCAAAAAGCGGCGGGGAGGCCGGGGCCGAATTTTCGGAGCCCACAGTATTACAATTTTTTCCTCATTAGAATTTTGTCCGCAAAATTCAACTTTTCATACTTTCTCAAATGGGTGAGAAAACTTCTCTCCCTTCCCCATGTAGCCTCCTTCCATGATCTGTGCTTTCATTTTACTCTCACATAAGAAAATATTCTATTTTTCAATTTAGGAACACCAAACTCTTAATATCTTTTGAGGCTTCTCCATATATGTTAAATTACTTTGTAGCTCAATTTTATTTTATAGGATTCTTTGATTTTTGTCTGTAAATTATTTTCTTAGCATTGATACATGAAATACATTGTGTACATCAAATATGTCTGCAACTAGTGCTAATATGTAATATACACTATGCTCAAAGTGTAGTGCGATGTGGACCCCATGCATTGTTATTGTTGTGAATAGGCTGTTATTTGTGTCTAAGTGAACTATGGGAGTCAAGGAGATAAAGTAATTAAGTACAGGCGTAGTTTGATAAACTACTCTGACCTATGTTCGTTCAAGTAGGCTTGTTTCTGGTTCTAGTTTGGATTGGTCAATGCTAAACCTGATCCTATCTGAATATCTTTCGAATCGAATGAAATTTTGTTTAGGTTAGGTTCATCCTGGATTCGTTCTATGATGCAATTCAGTTCTACTTATCATATTAGGTTTCTGATCGACCTGAATGCATTTGAATTCCCATGGCAAGGAGAAAGTGTGGGGATGTTATTGAACTCCATTGGAGCAATTTAGCAAGAGATTAAGGCCTTAATGATATGAAGATAGAGCAGTTTAATTGAATCAGATCTATTTATATATAATTTATGTCTGTTAGTGCATTGTAACAATGCTGAAGAGGTCAGTCCAGCACTACACAATTTCATGCAAAATCCATTATATAAAATAGCCTAATAATTTATCTGATGTTTTTGTGTTTGATGACATAGCACTATAATAACTTATTCATTGTCAGCAATTACCTATATTAGTTTATAGAATAAAATATGTAATCCTATATTGGGTTGAATCTTAAATGGGATGGGTTGATCCCAATTTGGATCCAACCGGCTTGATCATAAACAAATTGGGTCTATAATTGAGTCAAGTTTTTGTGTCATCAAATTTGTTTGCTTAGTTGAACCATGTTTCGTCGTAACCTAATCCATTGAGAGTACTATATTTAGGAAGTACAATATCCTAGATGGATCTGTAATTTCATATAAGAAGTAAATATGAAGCAAGGCATGTGTATTGAATTTACAAATCCTAATGACATCTTCTAAAAAACTCTTATCCATTACTTGCCATCAAGTTCATTATAGCTTATAATTGAACATTTTTAATGCATATAAACACAAAAAAATCCGTAGTTATAGTTCAAAAGAAAGAGTAACTAAGATGTTGCCTTGGCATATGAGTTTATTTTTAGGAATTATTGTACTTGATATATATCAAATTTTATGTGCATAAAATTATATATATATATATATTCAAAAAAATTTTAATGAATATTTGCCATGTGGATTTAAAAAAAAGGTTTAAATAAGATCAAATATGTATCCTAATAATACGCTAAAGTTAATGGTCAACCTCTCCAAATAAGGCATCCTTAGAAGACATTTAGGTGGGACCACCACTCTCCTTTTTGTGGACACCTACTTATTAGCATCTTTGTTTGTTGCACTCTTTCTAGCTCAACATGGTAGACCGAATAAACACTATTTTCCATGACAACTATCTACCTCATAGACTACGTTGGTCCAACCAATATCTTTATATAAAAATTTAGCTAGTCCTCCTTTTGTAGATTGATTCTCCCAATGACTTCCATCACACCTTTTCCATCACTTCTAATTTCCTAACATCTATCCAAATGCATCGAAAAGGACAAATAATGCATTTTATTTTATCATAGTGCATTTTTTGTCTCTAGTCTTAGTTACTAGTTGTCACACCCCATTTTAATCCCCCACAGTCAAAGTAGTGTTTAACAGAGTAGGAGAATTTGAATATACCTTCTTCTTACTTACCCCCATACTGAAGATAAGAAAAAAAAAATAGTTTATTCAAACTATCCCAAAACAAGTAATCATAACATATCAAGATATTTAGAATAGGAAGCATATAAAATATACCTCAAATAAAATACACATCTTATGAAACAGAGCTTTACTAAAATTTTTAAAATTTACTTACGTACACAAAAGTCTTTATACATCTTACACTTAAATTTCTATGCACACCCAAATAGTATGTACACCAAAAGAAAGATAGTCACCCCTCTTAATGCCCTACAAGCTTCTTCCCCTTTCCTGCAGTACAGCATTTGTCAATGAGTTAGGGCTCAATGAAATACACAATCAATGTATAAGAAAATAAATAATAACATTGTTAACAATTTATTTAGAATATTACTCACTAAGAATAATATGGTTTAAACACATTGGAAATGCCATACTAATCACAAAAAAATGCATAGCACTACTTTCCATTTTGCTAACTGTTCAATACCTTTAAACAAGTCATATGATGGCTATAATCTTTTGCACATTTTCAGCTTTCCAATTCAAGGTTGGGTCTAACTTCCTAATTTTTAGAATGGAAGCTGTTCTCTCATTCAAGGTTGAGTCTAATTTTTTCCAACTTCTAGAATTGAGAGTGTAGGCTTACCTCATCGGTTCTTTCGCATTTACTTGTGCGGGTTTATTCCTCATATATAACTTAATTCACTTCCCCTATAGTCAACTTTTTTAATCCTCATGACAAATGCTTTGATGATATAGTTGCGCTTTAGTTTCCCTTCAACTGTGCTTTAGCTGCCCCTTTGCTGCCCTTTAACTGCGCTTTTGCAACCATTTAGTTGTGCTTTAGCTGCCCTTTTGCTTCCCTTTAGTTGCGCTTTTGCTGTACTTTAGCTATCCTTTTGCTACCTTTTGGTTGCGCTTTTGCTGCCCTTTAGTTGCGCTTTTGCTGCCCTTTTTGTTGTTGCGCTTTTGCTGCCCTTTTTACTGCTGCCCTTTAGCTACACTTTAGGTGTCCTTTTGCTGCCCTTTTTGCTCAGTCATTAATTTATGAATATTTATTATTTTATGTTTATAAAATCGTTAATATTGATAAAAATTACTCTCTACATAAATAATTTTATACATATTCGTCCATGTTCATGCAAAAGAAACTAAGATAAACTGAAATACATGCAGTCTCTTAATTTATGAAGTGCAATAATAGAATATTTATTAATTCTTATAACCTCATTTGAGTATCTCACCCTTCTAGGAATTTGTTCTCCTAGACTTTGTTTTACTTTCCTCTTGTACACAATCTCAATTACACTCTTTCTCATTCCAAAAAAAAATTCATTTCCTTTCCGTCTAAGTCCTCTTCTTTAATGTTTTCTGCTACCACTTCAGCCTCAACATGTTTTTAACTACCATCAGCAAACAATAGTACTTCCCCTATTGTTTCTACAATTTGCAGCAACTAAAAGAAGTAGCCTTACTTAGATAAACAACAAATTTCACTTGGTTTCATTCAAATAAAATTTTCAACCACTAACTAAAACATTTGCCTAATTTACCTTACCTTCATTTGCTGAAATTTTTTTTTTAGAATGCTTCCCATAACATTCCACGTCTGGCAGCTCCTTCGAACACTAAGCCATCTAATGGAAAATGGGAGAAGAATACTAATGCTGCATAACTGAGAGAAATTCCAGCCCACTACAGGATTAATGCCTTTTTTATTACTTTATATTATAATCCCTAGTGCTTTTCCCACTACAGGTTTCCCAAAAATTTCCGGCCGTGGGATCTAATCAGCCAATGCATGGCTTGGTTAGTGGAATGTAGAGGCTCTAGTGGAAATAAGGAATTGTGACATATGTAATAGTTATTTATACTAGTTATGTATATACAATTGACTTCATAAGTAATATATGCTTCAATTAAGATTTAAAGAAAATTTATACTTGCCTTTACTTGAATATTTTGGGTATTATACTAGTTTCTTGTGATGCACTGTAAATGCCAACTCAATCTATAGGGCGATTCAAGTTGATGTTAGACGAGGCTAACCTCCCTGATAATTACTCCTTTTATTAGTTATTATCTAAGCTAGGCGAGCCCATATACACCCAATTCCTCAGTTGCCTATTGGACTAATGATGAATCTCCCACCATCAATGGAGGATAATCTCTTTACACTATTCTTAATGTTTAAGAAAGCCTGCTGCAGATTTGGCTGGCTGTTTCTTTTTCTTATCATAACTTTTTGCTCTTTCTTGCTAGCACCTATCTATCAGCTCCTTCCTTTGAGTATATGCCTATCAACTCCTGCTTTTTGATGCCTTATATTTGCTTTCTTCCTCCAGCACAGTCTTGTCAACTTCACATCCCAACACCTGCCTGTTGGGCTTCCCCAAATTGGCTAAATCTATTAATGGCTTCCTTGCGCCTGTTACTCTTGCCATGTCAATTTCTAGCTGTATGCGCCCCCTCATTTGCCTTCCATCCTTGTGTGCAAACTCTTCTTGCACCAAATTCGATATCTCTATTAGCCCTTATGAACTAAGGCACCTTTGCCACTTATTTAACTAGTAACATTGTTAACTGTCTCCTTGGATGAGTTATTGTTGGTGTGGGAATATCCTTTTTCAATTTATAATTAAAATTTTACTGCAATATTGGTTTGACATTTTTTTTATTTGAAGTGAAATTCATTTAATATGATAGAACTTTTCAACAATGACACCCTCTAGTCTTGATGGTCTTGTCCTTTGAGCCACACTCAACGATTCCCTGCAATGCCAAATAGGCATCGTGTCATATTTGCTGCTTGATATGCGCCATTAGGCTTCAAGATCTTGATGTGTTTGTTGATAACCAACAGCCCTGAGGGCTTTCCCCGCATGTCAAACCAATCAATCGTCAAAATAATGAAATGTGTCCTTGTTGTATACTAGCTCATATGTGTCCGTGCTATTCTAAGCAGCTTAGCCCTTGTTGTATACTAGCTTGATATGTGTCCATGCTGTTCGAAGTATCTTAGCCCTTGTTGCTCCACATGCTTAACCATTGTCATTGGCAGTCATAACACTTTGCCTCCTATAAATAGGTGAATTTTATACATTGGAATGGCACTAAGCATCGAGACAAAACTCTGCCATTTGAAAACTTCTTCCCTTCCTCTTCTCGCTCTTTTGTACTACTATCCTCCCAAACTATGAGAAGATATAATAAGCTAGCACTTTCTTGATCCTTTGCACAGTAGATTTTGGCTATAAAGCTGAACTAATTAAAACAATTTATTCTTTATAATTCATCTCGGAGCCCCCACCCCCTCTCTTTATTTTGACTTTACATCTCTCTCTCTCTCTCTCTCTCTCTCTCTCTCTCTCTCTCTCTCTCTCTCTCTCTCTCTCTCTCTCTCTCTCTCTCTCTCTCTCTCTCTCTCTCTCTCTCCATGCATCCTCCATTAAAGCTGAACTAATTAAAACCTTTTAGTCCAGAAATCCGTGTCGCACCCTATGAGACAAAAAAAGAAAATTTGAATTTTAAAACCTTTAGCACTGTAGTTCTTCCATGTTTTCAGTCACTATTCTTCAAGCTATAGTAATATTGACCTGATGTGCTAGCCTTTTGTTCATAAAAACTGTTTATTGCACCTTTTAGTTGTCTTTTGGCAGTTTGAGGTTCGTGAGAGTCCCTTGTATTAGTTTGTTTCATGATATTGACTGCGAGCATTAGGCATTGTGTAGGGGGAATAGGAGTAGGGTCTGTTTGTGTGTTGCATTGACCGGGGCCCTAAGCTTATGGTAAATATGTGATTTTGAACAAAATTGTTCTCCAAACTGTCGACGCATCAATTCTTTCATATTCTTCAATTTACACCAGTAATTTTCTTTAATCATTCTTTTTGACCATTGCTTGTTGATAAATTTTATTTTTCTTCAATGTTTTTTTTTCCTTCTATTTTTACTTATGTACTGAGATTATTATTTCATCTATCACTTTTTGACCCATTGCTTGATGTAAATATATAATGCCTAATGCTTTGTCTATCGATATTTTAACTTAAAAGGAAGGTTAATCATATGATTGAAACATTCTATAGACCAGTAAATGTAAATTGGATAATGGTAGTGGATGGATTTGGGGTGCTTGTTTCAAGTAGAAACTTTTTCCTTCATTTTTCAGGACTCATCGATGATGCTAAATGTAACCTACGAAATTCAGTTAGAAAAAAGCAATCTCAGGATATTTTGGCTAGTGGTTCATTTCCCGAGGGCTTAAATAGTGGAGCTTTGTATGAGCGCAATGTTTCTCGAAGTTCGAGTGAGCAAATTTTGTACACTCAATGTTACCCTTCTCATCCTAGAGAACATGATCTTCTCCCAAGAGTTTCATTTCATTGTGAAAACTTCGTTAAAAATATGAATGTCTGCCCCGAGAAGTTTCACGCAATTCTTTGGTAAGATCAATCAAGTTGAAAAATGTCCAGTTCCTTTCTGATTTATTCTACAAAACTTTTTTTCTTTTCTGATGAAAATTTTTTCTTATTTGTTCTACATAAAACATTTTAGCCTTTTTTTCTTTTCTCATTATTGCCCATTAATGTCATAAATATACTAATTGCTTTAGATCTTGCAGTCTGAGTGTGACAAAGTGGATCCATTTGAATTGGGGTGATAGTGGACTGCTGGCATTATTTTCAAAAATATGGAGGCTTCTAAAACCAGTAATTAAAATTTCTTTTTTATGTCTGTCAATTTATATTTTATTTTAGGGCTTTAAATTATTTTGACTTTTCCTTGAAGGGTGGAGTTCTTTTGTTGGAGTCTCAGCCATGGGAATCTTATAAAAGATACCGACGACTGTCCGAGGTGATGATGACCTATTTTTACATACTACATCTGTATTATTAATTTGACTTTGAGAGGTGATTTTAAAAGCAGATCTGTGTTTTTATGTTTAGCGAGCTGACAATGCTTATTGGTAGTTGTAGCAACTTCTTTCTGCAATGAATTAATCTGTTTATTTTTTACCTATCATATCTGAAGTAGTTTTAAGAAAAGCTGCTTGCAATTGATCTGTTTATTGTTTACCTATCATATCTGAAGTAAAAAGATTAATGACAAATAAATACAGTCTAAATTTATGAGAGATTTCATTTAATTGAATTATTATTAATTTTAAGTTATTCCGAGTGAAAATTTATATAACCAACATCGATTATTAGTTTTGGACTTTAAGATAAAGGGGCAGAAAATAAAAAATAAAGTAAAACGATATTCTAGGATTAGATGGAGGCATTTAAAGAATATTCACAAAAATATTTTTGAGAGTAAGATTTTAGATCGTAAGATTTTATCTGTGCATGAAGATGCTAATGTTATGTGGAAAAAAGTGGCTAGTGATATTAAAAATATTGCAAAAGATGTATGTGGAGTATCAAAGGGAAAAGTCCCTAATAGTAAAAATAGTTGGTGGTGGAATCCATATGTGCAAGAAAATATTAAAAATAAGAAGATTTGTTATAAAAATTGATTTAATTGTAAAAATTTTGATAATTGGGAAAGATATAAAGAGGCTCGTAAGGAATCTAAAAAAGCAATATGTGATGCAAAGAACTTAGCTTTTAGTGATTTATATAATAGATTAGATACTAAGGAGGGAGAAAGATATATGTATAAGTTAGCCAAACAAAGAGATAGAAGTAGTAAGAATTTAGTTCAAGTGAAGTGTATTAAGGATGAAGATCAAAAAATAATTTTCTTGGAAGGTGATATTCAACAAAGGTGGTTGAGATATTTTACTAAACTTTTTAGTGAAAATTGTGAAAATCAGATTGACTATAGTGACCTTAGCATCCTAAATGAAAATAAAGATTTATATTTTTATCGGCATATTAATAATACCGAAATTAGAGAGGCTTTAAAGAAAATGAAGGGTGGAAAAGCTGTTGGATCTGATGATATTCCAATAGAGGTGTGGAAATGCTTAGGAGATGAAGGAATTCTTGGCTTACTAAACTTTTTAATACTATTTTGAAGACCAAAAAGATGTCAGATGAGTGGAGAATGAGTGTGTTAATTCCTATTTTTAAAAATAAAGGTGATGTCCAAGATTGTGCGAATTATAGAAGAATTAAGTTAATGTGTCATACTTTAAAACTATGGGAGCGAGTTATGGAGCATAGGTTGCGGCGTGATACTAATGTTTCTCAAAATCAATTTGGATTCATGCCAGGTAGGTCGACTATGGAAGCCATACATTTATTAAGAGGTTTGATGGAGAAATATAGAGAAAATAAGGAGGATCTACATTTGATATAGTCAACCTACCTGGCATGAATCCAAATTGATTTTGAGAGGGTGTTGAAAGTAAACTTGAATTATAGAGGTCAACATTAGAGACTAAAGGTTTTCGCTTGAGTAGATCTAAAACAGAATATATGGAGAGTAATTTTAGTAGTAATTGACCTAGTGAGGGGATTGTGACTTTGGGCGATCAAGTCATTAATAAGAGTACACGTTTTAGATATCTTGGATCTATTGTTCAGAGTGATGGTGAAATAGATGGGGATATTATAAACATAATTCAAGTTGGATGGTTGAAGTGGAGGAATGCATCGGGCTTGTTGTGTGATAGAAAACTACCCCTCAAACTTAAGGGAAAATTCTACAAGATGGTAGTGAGGCCTGCAATGCTTTATGGTGTTGAATGTTGGCCATTAAAAGAGAAGCATAATACTAAGTTAAGTGTGGCAGAGATGAGGATGCTCAGGTGGATGATAGGCTTTACCCTTAGAGATAGGATACGAAATGAGCATATACGCCAGCAGAAGGTAAGATTAGAGAGAGTCGCCTTAGATGGTTTGGTCACATAAAACGGCGGCCTTCCAATGACCCGGTTAGGAGCGTAGAGTTATTAGATTTGACCTATGTTAAGAGAGGTAGAGGCATACCTAAAAAGACTTGGTTAGAAAATATTAGGAATGACCTTTTTTTATTAGATTTAAATGAGAATTTAACTTTTAAAAGGACACAATAGAGAAAAATGATTCATGTAGCCGACCATAAAGGCTTGATGTTGTTGTTGTATTATTAATTTTGAAATAAATGTATTAAAGATATTTTCTTTGATATCAAATGAGAGTTGTTTAGGAATAATAAATAGGGATAGAGATATGATTAAATAAATAAGTTAACATAAACTAATATAATAATATAGTTGATCGATTAGTAAAGTTCAAGTAAAGATTAAAAAGGGCAAAAATCAGGTTATTTGAATTTAAGGGGAGTACTAATATTCTAATTTACAGTAATGACATTTGTTTCTCTTACATATGATGCATCAAATATTGATTGAAATGATATAGAGAATATCATAATGAGATCACTTATATCATGAATTTTTTAAGTATTGATTTAAAAGTGTATCACTGATAATCTTGGACCCCTTCTCTTTTCATACTTTAAATATGATGTTTTGCAGGCTATGAGGACAAACTATAGTAATATTCATCTACATCCTGATCAATTTCGAGATATCCTTCTAGATAAGGTTAATACTATAAATTCTCCCCATTGAAAGTTTTAATTTTTTTGTTATCGTTTAAATGCATTGTTACGCATGGTTGGCTTATTTGACTAACAGTTTTGTTTGGTTGAAGGTTGGCTTTAGGTCTGCCGATACCATCACAGACAATTTATCTGGCACAGTTGCTGGTTTTGACAGGCCAATCATGGCCTACAAAAAGTGATTTTTTATTGGAAGGAGAAAAGGTAGAAGTTTCAACAATTTCACTGTCACGGCATTTGTTCAGTCTAATAACCATTCGAAGTGTAAACTAGCTTCCGTTTTATTCTGTTCATATCTTTATTCATTTGGCGTGTGTAATTCCTAGCTTATTATATGTATGTCCACTATACTTGTTTGTGCTCCATTTTACACCTTTAACATGTTTTGGAAATGTAATGGCATGATATAATAATTTGAAGTAGCATTGTCCTTTCTGTAAGTGCACTGTTTCACACTTTTGTTTCGATTAAAGATGTGATGATAGTCATGGGTGAAGCGAGGGTGAGGGGGGCAAGCAGAGGCACGTACCCACCCCCCCACCCCCCCTAAAAAAAAAGAACTCTTACTAAAAAAAGAACTCTTACTATACACCACCTCCGCCGAACCCAAAGAAAAGAAAAAACACGTCAGTGTCCTATTTCTTCGGTCTGCATCGCGTCTCTTTTATGCTCGACCGCTCCGCTGCCTACGCTCCTCCCCCGCGACTCGCGAGTCGGGGCCTCGAGCACAGTTGCAGACTGATGTGGGCAAGTTTCATATTTTCCCCACTTTTTGCCGCCGTATGATGCTTTGAATTCCCCCCAAGTAATGCTTCAATTTTCCCCCATAATGGGGGATGTTATGCTTCGATTTTTCCCCATCCTGTTGTCTATTCCCCTCCCTTTCACAATTTAGTGGCTGTTGTTTTTCTGCTGATTTCCTAGGTGATTGTTAAAGTTCTGCGAGGTTACCTAAGCAGATTTTAGTTTTCTGTGTCATTGGCTGTTGTGAGTTGCTTCAAATTCCTCCCATTGGTTGCTGTGTTTCTTCGGTTTCTTTCCCAAACGGCTGCCCCTTCGGGCTCTGCTTGTTGCAGTTTTCAAGGGTATTCTAGTAGCTATTTTAGAGGTTCTTTAATTAAATTGCATTAAATGTTTTTTCTCTTTACCCCCCTAGAAGCAAAAATAAGTTGTGTGAAAATGTTTGGAATGTAAAAACCTGGTGGTATTTTAGCTTGCGAGCTATTCTCTTTTTCCCTTATCTTAAAATTCGTCTTGGTCTTTTAACATCTTCTCTATCCATAGTTCCTGCCTCACTTGTATCCTTCTTTTCAAAATTAATATAAGTTATATGATTTATGTTTGTTATATTTATGTTAAAGAAAGATTTTTTGTTTGCAATCTTAGTTTTTTTTTTTACTGCATCAATTAATTCAAAGTATCATATTTTGGCAAAAAGTGATGAAAATTTGAAAACTTGCCCACATCAATTTTACCTTGGTGGAGAAATCTCATCATTTGATGAGTTTGACTCAAAATTTGAAGAACTGGCATTTCCGATTCCCGAATTAACATGTTATACTTTCTTTTGATGATCTCCTTTTCTCGTTCAAATTCGTATAGGAGTTGAAGTTACTTAGCTTCAAATTTCTCGGCACTTAAATGCATTTGTCTTTGAATCTTGAGAAGCTCATTTTGTAGAGGATTAGAAGAGTATGCTCGAGGTGGAACCCATTTTATTGCTGGAAGTATGTCTCAGGAATCCAAGGCATAGTTAAATGACTTTCTTGTTTACTTTCCATTTTTTTTAAAAAGAAAGTGAGACACTCGCAACAAACTAGATTCTCTGATACCAAATTGATGCAAAAAAAAAAAAAAAAAATTAAGATTGCAAACAAAAAGTCTTCCTTTAACATAAATATGAAAAACATAAACCATATAACTTATATTAATTTTGATAATAAGGATACAAGTGAGTCGAGAATCATAGATAGAGAAGAAGATGTTAGAAGATGAAAATGAATTTTAAAAGGAGAATGAAAAATGAGACTGGCTTGCAAGTTAAAAACCCGCAGGTTTTTACATTCCAAATATTTTCACACCAAACTTTATTTTATTGCTGGAAAACAACCACTATGTATGGGAGGAAAAAGAGAAAAATATTTATTCAAGGCAATTAAAGAACCTCTAAAACAATCACTAGAATACCCTTGAAAACCGCAACAAGTAGGGATTGAAGGGACAGCTGCCTGGGGAAGAAACTGAAGCAGCACAGCAGCCAATGACACAGAAAACTGAAATATGCTTAGAAAACCTACCAGAACTCCAACAGCTACCTAGGAAATCATCGAAAAACCAACAGCCATCAAACCGTGAAAAGGAGGGGAATAACCAACAATATAGGGGGAAAAATTGAAGCATAACAACCCCCAAGATGGGGGAAAACCGAAGCATTACTAGGGGGGAATTCGAAGCATCATACAACGGCAAAAAGTGGGGAAAATCTGAAACTTACCTACATCACAGAAGGAGACGGTCTCTTAGCTTGCTTTCCCTCGACCTAGATGGAGACAGGTTAGATGGTTGACCGGCTCTCGGCTTGCTTTCCCTTGACACATACGAAGATGAGCTCTTCGCTCTTGGCTTACTTACCCTCCACCCAAATAGCAATAGCAAAGAGAACTGCTCCAGGTAATGATTTTTTTTGTTATCGATCAACCTAAAACATGTCAAATCTTACATCTGCATTCGGCGATGCCAGCTTCTCTTCAAACCTTAGCCAGTTAGCTCGATTGATCCACAAGCAGCAAAAAAGAAGTGGAATCTTCCAAGAAATCCAGGTCTCATCTCATCAAGAATTTTTCAAATGAGAGTAGTACTAAATTTTCTACACATATGATCATTATATTATTCAATATTATTTTTGTATTTAAAAGAAAATATTAATGCCGAATAATACGAAATAAAAATGTGATGTGTGCACATTTGTTTGAATTCCTCAATTTAATTTCTTAACAGTAGATATATTTTTATTGCATCTTTGAGTACGAGTTTGAATATCCATGGAAAGATATTTCAAGCGATCATCGAATTCAAATGCATCAAAAAACTATGGATGAGAATAACAATAAAGTTGAAGAGCCAAATGAAAAATGCATTAGTAGAGGTAGATTTACCATAGAAAATTATGGAATTGAATATAGGAAATCTTCCATCATATCCAAGATTGAGAATTCTTATTAGTGAGTTTAATCCTTATATTCGAGATGAAGTTCGTAGAAAATATTTACAAAGAGAATCATTTCAACTTCGCAGTCATGATATTCCAAAAACTAAGTTTGAGATGAAAACCAAATTCTTTAATCCTACTTGGTTTGACAAGTATTCGGATTGACTAGAGCATATCATACATGAAAATAAAGCATATTGCTTATATTGTTATCTTTTTAGAGCATCTGGTAGAGGCAACGAAGAGAAGGCATTTAATAAAAATTGATTTTCAAATTGAAAAAAAAAAAATAGTTTTTGAGTTTCATGTAGGAAGCTATAACAGTGTGTATAATAAGGCTAGACGAAGCTATGAAGACCTAATGAGATAGAGTCAACATATTGTTTTTAGATTCTAGAAGAAGTTTGATCAAGCTACAATACATATTGTACACATCTAAATACTTCGGTTCATTGCATAAGATTTCTTTTAAAATAAGGATTGGCTTTTCGGGATATAATTAGTCCTTTAAATCAAACAATCAGGGAAATTTTCTTGAATTATTGAAATTTTTAGCTGAACATAACAAAGACACAAATGATTTGGCACTGAAGAATGCACCAGATAATTTGAAATTTTTTTGCATCTGATATTCAGCAAGATATTGAAATAGTAGCAATTAGTAAATTTATTATTGAGGAGATTGGTGAAAATCTTTTCTAAATTTTAGTTGATGACTCGTGTAATATATTTGCAAAAGAGCAAATGACAACTGTAGTGCACTTTGTTAATAAGAAAGGTTAGATAGTTAAGCATTTTTTGGGGATTGCTCATGTGCTAAATACAACATCAAGCAGTCTCAAAATAGCAATTGAACAACTTTCAATTTATGGATTGAGCATTTCTTGAATGCGTGGTCAAGATAATGATGATCCTAATAATATGAGAAAAGAGTTTAATGGTTTAAAAGCTCTATTTTTTAATGAAAATAAATCAGCACATTACATTCATTGCTTTTCACATTAGCTTCAATTAGCGTTGGTATCATGTTCAAATTACTTCTTTTTACTATGATTTCAAATGTGATGAATATTGTTAGTGTTTCTTATAAGTGTTGTGATCAATTTTGAGATATACAGCGAGAGAAGATATTATATGAATTACAAAGTAGAGAATTAATAATAGGGTGTGGCTTGCATCAATAAATAACCCTTAGGCGTGCGGGCGATAAACGATGGGGTTCGTATTATGAATCCATTATTAGGTTGATCACAATGTTTTATGCAATTATTGATGTCTTGGAAATTGTTTTGGAAGATGGTCCAAGCTCAGAATAAAGAGGTGAGGCATATACGTTATTGGAATTATCACAAACCTTCGAATTTTTTTTTTTCCTGCAACTAATAAAAGATGTTTTTGCTATCACTATTGAATTATCACAAGTTTTATATAGAGGAGAATAATATATTTTTAATGTCATGTCTAGTCTATGTATGTAAAATGAGACTAATAGATATGAAAGACAATAAGTGGAAAGACTTCATCAGTAAAGTAACTTCATTCTATGAGCATAAAAAAATTAAGTTCCACATATGGATGATAAATGGGTTGCTCGTAGTCGGCCTCATCATAAAACTCAGGATATAATAAATTCATATCATTTTCAGGTTGAAATTTTCTATACAATTATTGATATGCGGCTTTAAGAGTTGAGCAATCATTTTACAAAAGCAAATACTGAGTTACTTTTGTTTATTGCTTGTTTCGATCCTAATAATCGATTTAATACATTCAATAAAGACAAGTTGATTAGAATGCCACTGTTTTATCCAACTGATTTTACTATTTTTATCAGATGATTCTTGAAAATCAGGTGGAATCTTATATTATGGTTATACGATATGATGATTAGTTCTATTCATTAATATAATAGAGTAGTTCAATTATACGATCTTCTAAGAAAATGATCAAAAGTAGAAATGATATAATATATCATCTTGTTGTTAGACAACTATAATTGGCATTGGTATTATCCGTTGCAACAACAGACATCGAAAGAGCATTTTCTTCCATGAATATTACAAAGAATCGGTTGCGAAATAGAATTGGAGATCAATGGATGATTGATTTATTAACCGTTTATACTGAGTAAGAAATTTTAGATTGTATTGATAATGAAGTAATCATTCAACTCTTCTAGAATATAAAAAGCAGATGTTATAAATTGTAAGTTTTTATTATCATATATATAATATTATAACTTTTCTAGATAATAATTGATATATTTTTTCTTAAATTGCCTATGCCAATCCCCCCCTCCCCCCCCCCCCCCCCCTAAAAAAAAAAAAAAAAAACCAAACTGCCTCTGCCATTGATGATTTACAAATTTTACTTTAAAAAATTGTCATGTTACTAGTTCTGGCTTTGTACACACTTCAATTCTTCTCTCTGACTTAATTTTGATGTGAATAAAGAGTACTCCTACCTATTCACACGTCATGCAACAATTGAGAGATAATAAATCGTTGAGAATTGATAAAACCAAGGTTTATTTGAATGAGTTGATAAAACCACATCCCCATATTGTTGAAATAAAGTTAACAATGTTGATATTACTAGCCAAGGTTTTAAATGTTTAAAATTTTGAATTTCGGCGTCTTTTTTCATTAACATTCCGTGTTATTATTCTCCTGCAAAAGGTAACGCTATGCTGCCCACTTCGACCAAAAGATTATCTTGATATGTTAATAGCTGAGTTACCAAATTGTTGCTTTATGAAAACTATGTATTTAATCCTTATTAAACTAGGTAGTTATGGAGATTATATTTCATATTAGAAAAATTGTGGATTTATGAAAAGAATGTTATGCATAATGACAATGCATATGCCTTTAAACTTAAAAATAAGGCTATCAAGTTATATTATATCAAGCCTATAATGGGAATCCTATGGGAATCTCCAACCTATATTTCATGATTCTTTTTTAAACAAAAGCTCATCTCCATCTGCAAGAAAAAAGTGATAGTGATTAATTTATCCACTATTTCCTTGTGTAACTGAGATACTCTTATGATGATCCTTTCATATAATTCCTAGTTCTAATCTTAAAGATTACATTACAAAAATGTGAAATGGAAAAACAAAGAAAAAAATTTTCTAAAGGCGGTTTTCTTTTAAGAAAGATGTTTTTGTTTTCTTTATTAAGAGTTAAACATACACTTTAATCCTAAATAATTTGTTTGGTTTACTCGCTACACCCCATAGCAAATTTAATGATTAGACCATTGTTCATGAGAATGATGTCATATCACTACTTTCTATGCTACACATATTTACACACTGGCTTCAAACTTCCAACCAACTCTTATCTCATATAATCCATTTAACAAATGAGTTGTCTGCTAGGCCATCTTTAAATGAGAAATATCATATGATTTATATTAAATGACATATTATCCTTCTGTCTCAAGAACATATTTGTTGCGATTAATAAATCCTCAACATCAATAATAAGAGAGATTAAACAATTGTCACAACACAATTTTTTCATTAAGATTCAAATGTAATTATTCAACAGAAAGAGAAATTTGATCTCCATATAATCATGATATGGGTTTATTATTTATTTTCATCCTTATTAGGAGCACGCAAAAATTTGCAGTTAATATGGAACCATTCAAGTTTTGTTTAAGCCCCTGAAGTCCATGCATCAAGAAATTTAGCTATTTTCTTTCTCTTTCATATATAGTTGATGCTCTTCTCTTTTAATATGGAATATCCAAGAAAAAAGTTTGGCAAAAGAATCATTTCTCTTTCATTTTTTCAATTGAAGTTGCCTCATTTGAAAATTGAACTTTAAAATTCAAAAGAGAAGAAAGCAAAGGCTTGGAATATGTAGACTAAAGAAGCTTTTTATTAAGGGGTTGTTTGGTTGACTGAAAAAGGAATAAGTGTTATAGAAATGCAATGGAATTAAAATACTTTGGAGTTGTTTGAATGAGTGCAAAAAAAATACAGGTTTTGCTTTCTTTTGTTTGGCTTGAAATAAATTAATTGTAATGTAAATTTTAAAATGGTGGTAGTTGGTGGTGGCCGATAGTAATTAGGGGTGGGTGGTAGCTGGTGGTCGACGGTGGCTGGCAGTGGTTAGGGGTGGCCAGTGATGGGAGTTAGCAGGCAGTAGCTATCGACAGTAATGAGCGGTGGTCGGGGGTGGCCGGTGGTCGCTGATAGTGGCCGGTGTTTGTCGGCAGTGTCTAGCGGCACGAGGTAGCCAAAAGTGGAAGGCTATTGCAGCCGGCGATGGCAGTGAAGGTGATTTTAGTGTAATTGGAAATCCCAAATTGGAGGAATTTCAAATATACTTGATTTGAACTAGATGGTAAATTCCTTTTACTTCTAAATTTTACTCTTCATTCCTTTTAATTCAATCCAAACACCAATATATCTAAAACTATTGTATTTGAAATACCTTGCATCAATTTTGCAAGAAATCAATTAGTCCCTAAAGAACTTCAGAATCAAAATTCCAATATTATAGGTTTGCCCAATCACTACTAAAAATTAAAATTTTTAACAAAATATCATTGTAGCAGTTTTCAAACTGCTTCTATAGATAGACTACTACAGTGATTTTAATAGCCACCTTTAGTACTAGTTTAAACTGCTTCAAAATGTGGTGGTTTAAACTAATGCAAAAAACTTCTAAAAACCTACTTCCACAGGCCTTAAATTGTTCTTTATGGTGTTCCGCCCCAATTCTTCTTTTTATTTTTTATTTTTTTTTCCGCCCCAATTCTTCATTCTCTTAATTATTCTCTCCCAATATTCTACCTCGCTCCAAATATCTTCTTCCTTCACTTCCTACTCTCTCATCCATTGTTCTAGGCATCCCTTTTGATCTAGAGTTTGATCGAGCGTCTTCCCTAACAATCATAGAGACCGGGCTTTTATATGTTCGCTGCTTTCGTTGTTGACGAGCAACTCTATGAATTACTCGGTATAACCCTTTTAATTTACTTTGATTAAAATTTCAAGTTTTATAGGAATGAGTAGAGCAAGCTGTTGGGTAGAAATTTCTATAAATGATTCATGAAGTTTTGAGACCTGATCAAAGTCCATCGGTCCTTCATTTTATGCATATTTATCAACTATTCTGGGCATTATTTCAACAACATTTGTCCTCAATATTATTAAAAATACGATAATGTTAAATTTCATTCATTTTAAGCACAATTTTATGATGCCCATGATAAGAAATTTATGCTTATCAAAGAATAACCATGAGAACAACTTGATATTTATTGATTGTATTTTAATAATATTTAGAGCATATTCAATAAATTTGACTGTCAAAATACTTGATTATACATCATTTTTAACATGTCGAGAGAGAACTCACTCTTTTTTGCACAAAAGTACAATAAAAGAGTTATGTTTCCTCAAACATTTATGTTTTGGGCTAAATCAATCTTTGTTGTCACTGTTATTGCGTGTCATTACCTCAAATCTCAACAAGCAGCTCATTTGTTGTAATATGATCTATATCGTATAATATAATTTGTTCAAACAAAAAATAATTGATGTATTTAATTTAAATGAGATAATATCAAGGTTTTGAAAACCGGACCGGACAACGAACCGGAAGAATGAGAGGTTCACGGTTAGACCGGTTCGACCGGTCGAACCGGGGTCGAACCGGATGACGTAATAAATAATAATATTATTAAAATTTATAAAATAAATGAGACATTTTCCTCTAATAACTTCACTCTACATTCCATTTTCATATTAAACTAATCAAATAATATAATCAAATAACATAAATATTGGTAAAGTTTCAACAAGCTCAACTTGCAAAAAACAAAGGATTGCGGAGCAAGATGGTTTATCATCAATTTTGTGATGTTTTATCAACAATTTTGGTAATGTTTCAACAAGCTCAACTTGCACATGAGTAAAGATATTTCTTCTAAGCATATTACAAAAAAAGTCTAACCTACATCTCACAAATCTATTTCCAAAGTCAAACATGTATCTAGCCAACATAAAATTTATAATTCTAACTGGTTAACACAATTAGTAGAGGAAATCATCTAGCTTAATACATAAGAACTCTAGCAACCATTTAACTCAAAAGGTAGAAAAGCTGTAAACAGTTAGTTTAAAAAGAGAAGAACCTATGAACCCTAGGTCGCAACTCCCAATCTCACACACAAAAAGTATTCTCCATATCGCTTCCTCTCTGTCTCTCATTTCTCTCCTATTTCGGCTAGCAAAGGGATGAATAAGTGGCAAAGGAAATTGTCATGAACAGCTCATCTCCCACATCCTATCCGCCCTTTCTTGTCTTCTTGATAGCACAAGCTGTATACTTCCCATCGAATGGAATGTTCGTAGACCCTAGTTCGACTGAATGAAAACACATGAACGCAATCAAAATATAAAAAACAAAATCGATGGCTTACCTGGAGCTCGACGACGACGACGACGACGCATTGGATTCTCACGAAAAGTCATGCGCCGGCGGTTGTGAGGTCGGAGGAGTGAGAAAGACGGCTGGGATGAACGGAGATGGTTGGAGGATTCCTTCTGCTTCGCTTGTGGATGGAGGAGTCGCGTAGGCGTCGAAGAGACGAATACTCGAAATAAAATACGCAGCTTACAATTAGGGCAGCGAGAATAGCGATCAAACTTTCCCACATGCGCGTTCGATCGTGGATGGACGGCTGAGATTTGCGAATTTTAGAACCGTCCGGTTCTTTAAAAGCCGCCCGGTTCGGCGGTTCCCCGGTTCAACCGGGTTTTATACCGGTTTTTGGCCAGTTTTGAAGTCAGCCGATTCTAAGATCAAACCGGACCGCCCGCCGGACCGGTTCGCGGTTGAACCGGTCGAACCGGCCGGTCCGGTCCGGTTTTAAAAACCTTGGATAATATTTTTTTAAAATAACTAATCATATTGTACGAACAACACATCGTACTAAATGATTAACTATTATAAAAAAACCCCACCGTCGAATCAAACTTACTTAAAATAGGAAAATTTAAAATTTAAGAATTGAACTGTTAATATTATACGAACTTATTCTTACTATATGATATTTTATAATATTTCTTATTTTAAGTCAGTTAATTAAGCAATCACATCATATTTGAATTAATTATAGATTGTACTCAACGATCATGTATCATAAATACAAATCACTTGATGACCATCAGGTCAAAGTTTTGTTTGTCCTATATGATATGATGCTTAATTTGAACAATTCATTTTGTACGATTTATAATCATGTTGGATGATCTATGGCTGTAATGAATTAATCATACTCTATGATGCACTTATCATATTGTACAAATAGATTCATCAGAATTAAAAAAAAAATAGAAATTTTAGAAGCCCATTATTTAAACTATTGTTTAGACTTTGTCAGGGTTTTTTGGTTGTCCTTGGTTATCTATTGGTGGTCCTTGAGAGGTTATTTATACTTAAGAGAGCTAGAAGCGAGGGCTTTGAGCAAATGTGAGAAATGGAGAGGTTGGGTGAGAGGGAAAAGAGACTTCAAATTGTGAAGAGAGTGTGAGATGGATTTTTCATATGGTTGCTCTGGCTAACTTCCACTTGCGTTTCTCCATATGTCATTATTTATCTTGTGGGAAGCATTATAGAGGAAAACTTTGAAGCCAAAGATCATTGACGGGTTTGCCACACAAGGAAGGAGAAATTAATTTTCACCACTCCACCATACCAGGAAGGTGTAAGTGATTTGGGCTACTCCGTCACACCAAGAAGGTGAAAGGGAGTCCAATTACTCTGCCGCACCAAAGAACTGAAAGAGATTTTGGCTCTCCATTGTACCGAGGAGCTGGAAGTGATTTTGTCAGACTTCTTTACCTAACCATGTGGGCTAAAGGAGATTCACAATTATTTAGTGGAATAAACAAAAGGTGGACTTCGGTGAGTGGATATAGGTGAAGTTAACCGAATCACTATAAAAATTTGGTTTGCATTCTTTTATTTTTCACATTTACTTTCGGTAGATTTTAGTTTCCATCATTTTTATTTTTTGTAATTTGGTTGAGTATAGTTGTTATTGCAATTTGAAATTCAACTTGGTTGATTTACTTTGATCTTTATTTTAAAAGGAAAAAAATTAGAAAAAATATAAAGGACAAAAATATTTATCATTAGATTTTTTTTATGAAATCAAAAATAAAAGTTTATAATTATTTTGTTGTTTACATCACTATAAAGATTCTAAATTTGGTTGTTTAATTTTCAAAGAATTTTGAAAAAGTTTTAAAAAAATTATTTCACCCCCTCTTTGTGTGCCATTCCATAGTTCAATTAATTTCAAAACCAACTATTAAACTTTCAATTACTATCATAGCATGTTCTTTTGATTTATGGTTGAAAAACCTCTAGTTTGATATAATGGAACGAACACTTCAAAAATCATGACACTATTGAAGAGTATTCAATTATCCTCCCACCTTTATTTGATTAGATACCTTTTAATTTTTGGAAAATTCATATATCTAATTTCTTGCAATCAATTGACTATCGTGTATGGCATATGATTTCAGTAGGATATTTTATTCCATCTCACATAGTTAATGGCATGAAAATAGAAATCTCTTTTATTGAATGGAGAATAAAGGATAAGGATTTAACTCAATTGAATGCAACATGTTTGAATTATTTTATCTATGCTTTGAAAGATAGGACTATATACATTTGCACACTACACCTTAGAGCATAATTTATCTGGAGGCCCAAAGCATCAACATCACATTATCATATTCATACATTTAAGCATAAGGTGGAATCCAAACTCACTTGTGTTCCCAAACCTAACCTATGATTTCTTTATATGAATGCTCTCATAAGAGATCCAACGAGAGTATGTGGTACCTAGAGAGCTATTATTCGAGGTATATGATGGGAGATTTGAAGAAATTCATAATACTGGAAGCCAGGAGTGGAGGCAGGTAATCATGAGAGATAATACCACTAGGAAAGTGATGGGTATAGATGAAATTGTTGAATAAAAAGTTTTATTATTGAAAATAAACTTTTAGTAGAGGGTTTAAAGTATAATTTACTAAGTATCAACAGGTTGTGTAATAAAGGTTATGAGATTAAGTTTCTTTTGAGAAAATGAATTTTTACTTTAATTGAAAAACCTATTTTGGAAGGAAAAAAAGTTAATAATTTATATATACTAGATTTAAATTGCATTTATACATCTGATGATATTTATTACTTTAAAACTATTTTAGATAAGTCTTGCTATGGACAAAAATCTTTTCCGTCATCCCATTTTGAGGACTCACGGAAATACTTCGGATAGTACCACAATCCGTTCTACGTACAAGAATGTGTTGAACTACTTCAACAAGTCTACGCGTGAGGTATCCAGCATCTGATGTTCGTACAGCAGTATCTACAACTCCTTTGCGGGCTCCGTAGCAAGAAATTATATATTCTGTCAAAGAAAGTCCTTCCCGTAAATTGCTTTGAATGGGTAAATCAATCATTTGTCCTTGAGGATCCGACATTAATCCTCGCATACCTACTAATTGGTGTACTTGAGAGAGTGGAGGCAGGTAATCATGAGAGATAATACCACTAGGAAAGTGATGGGTATAGATGAAATTGTTGAATAAAAAGTTTTATTATTGAAAATAAACTTTTAGTAGAGGGTTTAAAGTATAATTTACTAAGTATCAACAGGTTGTGTAATAAAGGTTATGAGATTAAGTTTCTTTTGAGAAAATGAATTTTTACTTTAATTGAAAAACCTATTTTGGAAGGAAAAAAAGTTAATAATTTATATATACTAGATTTAAATTGCATTTATACATCTGATGATATTTATTACTTTAAAACTATTTTAGATAAGTCTTGCTATGGCACATGTGACTATGTTATGTTAGCATGAATGCATTTAGGATGATAACTCAATAGGATCTAGTTAGAGGCATCCCAAGTTAGAGTTCACTAGGATCATTTATGAGATGCTTATCAGTTAGGAAAGTAGACTAAATATTCATTCTATTATATTAAGGAGATTATTGAAAGTTTGTTAGGGATGTTAAGCCCATCAAAGCTAACCAAGAGGGGGATGAATTTATATTTTAAAAAATCTTTAAAGCAAATACAAAAGTCAAATCAAAATCACCACAATGAAAAATCAAAGTGCGGAAATGTAAATGCGGAAGCAGTAGAAAAAGAATACAAGGATTTATAGTGGTTCCGTCAACTCGACCTACGTTCACTCCCTGGAGGGGCCATCCTAGTATTGCACTACAAACGTGACTCTATTTTTGCTCCCACAGCAAGGCGGAGAAGCCCTAACAGAAACTCCTTTTCGCCAACCCCGGCGAGGCAGAGAACCCAACTACTTTTACTTCCTCCTGAAGCAAGCAGAGAACCTCGATCGATGGGATGATGATTGTTGACGTAAACAGATTTAAAAAAAAAAATCATTGCCTACCTGACAGATATCTTTGTAAAGCTTCCACATCTATTGCTCAAATCCTGCTTTTACTGTAGCAAAATCCTGCCAAATCTCTGTTGCAGCTGCCACATCAGGCCCGTAGGAATAAAAAAAAGCACTAGCTTATCTAATCTAAAAAGAAAACCCTTCTTATTCCTTATGACCTCTCCATTCTCTGACACAACCCACGGCAACCCTCTCCTCTCCACTACAACAGCTCACACAAGCAGCCATTCCTTCTCCTCCTACTACTCAACCACCTACAACTACTCCTATTTCATAAAGCAGATCTGAACTCCATACAACCCTCAACCATTGCTCAATCTATTACAACCAAGCAACGTCTCCTCTCTTCTAACTCTACCTTAGCTGCTCGAGTTCCCTCATAGCAGCCATCTTCAACATCCAGAAACCGACCAAGTCTTCTCCATTTCACGTGAAGAACACTGCCCACTGTTTCATACGGAGATCTACAGTGGAAATACACAAGAGTCTCTAAAATCTACAAGCAGTTTTCTTGGCCCCTTACCCTCAACCGGCTTTTCCACAACGACTCATTACCAAGACTCCATATTCGATCTCTACCGTATTGCATACCTAACAATCCACTTCAAAGCAAATCCAAACAACCCTCTTCACCGTTTTCCCTCTCAGCAAACATGCATGTATTTAAAGGTAAAACCCATAGCTCACCACCTCCAACAACATGTGAAAGAAACCTCTTCTTTCTTCACGTGCAAAGCTTCATCCCGCAGCCTATTACATGCAACCCACTCATCCCAACAGCCCACTTCATCATTTCAGCCCATAAAGAGCCCCCATTGCATTCTCAAAATAGTCCAAAATCACTTCAAACCAGCCCACTACAATCTTAAACCCTTTACCTCACCAAATCAACCCAAAACTACCTCCAAACAGCAGTTTTTAAACCCAAATCCAGTGCAAACCTGCAGCCCATTCCCTACACCTCCACACTTCATTACAGCTCAAAGCCCATAATTCTCTGTTAACAATCAAAACAACCCGAATCACTACTCATTCAATCTGAACCAAAGACTCTACCTTCCAGTGAGCATTTCCTCTGTCTGAAACCCACTCCAAAACCCTCTAACAGTGAAGCCTTTTTAGACTTTATCTTAATTTCTTTTCTCTGGTTTGCTTTATTATTGATTTTCATAATAATTATTATTGTTCTCTAATGCATTTGTTGTTATTAGTAATTATAGTAGTTGATGTTATTAGATACATATATTCATGGCTATGTACATACTAAAAAAAAAGAAAAGAAGAGAGATAAAAAAAAGAAAGAAGAAAGATTTGTTGTATCTCGTCGCCACAATCCCCGCCACCGAACACAAAGCTATAATCTCTAAACTCAAATTTTTGTTCTCGTCATTAGCGGCGAACTAGTAAACTTCCTATGCGCTCACGTAGCGTTGTGGGGAGGGAAGTTAGTGTGGCGCTTGTGGCGAGAGGGATATAAAAAAAAAATATAACAAGTACCTCCGAATGCTCACGTAGTGTAGAGGGGGGAAAGAAAATTGTGCTCTTTAATAAAAAAAAACTAAATAACCCTTAAACGCTTATGTAGGGGGCAGGGATAAAAAAAAAATAAGACTGCGGAGTCATTTTGATACCTACCGAAGTGCTCACATAGCGTCGAGGGGAAGGTTGCCTCTTGGTTTTTCCCCTAAACGGGGGAGATGCCGGGAGGCTGCCGAAATTTTCAGCAAATTGGAGACTTGGATTTGAATAAAATTTGGACTACATGGAACTTATTTGAGATCAAATGATCAATACTTTAAACTTAAACTTGAATCAAATGAGCCAAATGCAAGGACACAAATTTGATTTGGACTTGAACATGTTTGAACTCAAGCAAAGACTTGAGTTAGACCACAGGGGATGAATTGAATTGATTTGGACCAAATGACATTAACTTAAACTTGAAATTAAATTCAAAAGAAATAAATGCAAAAGAACTTTGACTTGAATTGAACTTGCAAGGACGCAGGGGACCTGAACATAGAACTTGAGCATCAAATGAATAAGTTCAAATTTGAATAAATGAGCAAAAGTTTTAAATCAAACTTGATCAAGGACTTGGTTTGAATAATGATATCAAACCTACCACATACATTGAACGATCCTTGAAGACAAAGGGGCTTGTAATCACAACTCATTTGCAAGTAAAAGTCAAAATAAAATGTGTTGATACATTTGCAAGCAATGATACAAATTCACATTGGGCATCAAAAAATTATAATGAGTGGTTAAAGTACAAGCAACCATGAACAAAATCATCATGCAAAGTATAAACAATATTCAAAGATAGTGAAGGGCTTATGCTTGCCATCCCATAAGCAATGAAGTTGAAGAGAATATGTAATTTTGATTGCAAGCAAAGCATTCCAAAATCCATCATGCAAATTGCAAATCACCTTTGAAAATAAACCACTTCCAAGTACAACTTTGTTTGCAAGAAACAAAAAATATAGGAGATGTGGTTCGATCACAAAGCTATGATATGGAGGTTTTAGATCATGATGAATGACATGTAACTTTGCAAAGCAACAACATTAATCATACAAGCAAAGACATGTGATATATGCAATAATAGATTTGTGAGTGAAAACAAATTCTCAATATATGCAAATGAATAAGCAATGATTCAAGGCTCTCTTCAACAAGCATCATTGTAAAGTGATGATATGAAACTCCTCACTTATGAATCACAATTAATAGGGAGCGAACAAATGGTGCAAACAGAACATGTTGGTTGCAAGAAATGCTACGAGATTCTCAACTCATCAATGAACTAAATCCCCCGACGGACATTAAAAATTCTTATGTCAACAGTGGTGATCGACAAGCAACCTTTATCCCATTCATATTTGTGGGAGAGTTATGACGACTGGAGCAAATATATTGATGTTCTTATAAACAAAGAACAAGAAAAGTGTAAGTGCTAATGATTTGATTATAAAGCCATAGTATGAGCTTTCGGACCATACCAAATGAATCACATCATTGAATCTAATTCATCCTTAAGCAACATTCAATGAGAATTGCAAGACATGTGGCAATATACCTACGATCAATAGAATGAAATCTTATACAAATGTTCAAAACATTCATGCTAGATGGGAGGAAGGTATCTAAGGGGCAATAATCATTGGGAGCATTATATAGCCATTTTTAAGGATGAGAGAACCATGATGCGTACAACAAGCCATATATAAATAAAAATGAAAGGGTATGCAGAGTGTAGAAAATGCACACTAGTTGTGGTGGCATTTCCACAGCAGATGTTGTGTGACATATGGATGAAGAATATTGAGAGCTATGAATTACGAATGAGGATCGGCAATAAGTGGCGGATGATACAACATCCTTGCATTCAAATGCCACCCAACATTAAGTATATATGGTGTCCTCCCACGAGTAAAGACACATGACATATGGCAAAAAGTGAGCTCCCATGGACCGCTATAGGAAATCTACTACATGCACTACATATCACATGCGAGCAAATATAAATGAACTATAATAAATGCAAGTTCCTACAAGCTGTTGTAGAAGACCTATAGTACGCCACGCCACCGGATCTGCAACATTCGTACAAGCAGACAGAAGGCGTCCAAAAACTACAATGCCATGCCACCGGATTTGCACCACTCATACACAAGCAGACAGAAGGTGTCCACAAGTTATAATGCCACGCTGTCGGATCTGCAACATTCGTACAAGCAGACAGAAGGCATCCACAAACTACAATGCCACGCCACCGGATCTGAAACACTCATAAAAGTAGACAGAAGGTGTCCACAAGTTACAATGTCATGCCACCAGATCTGTAACATTCGTACAAGCAGACAGAAGGCGTCCACAAACTACAATGCCATGCTATCAGATCTGTAACATTTGTACAAGCAGACAGAAGGCATCCACAACTACAATGCCACGCCACCGAATCCGCAACTTCTATACAAGCGGATAGAAGGCATCTACAAATACTTTCAAAATATCCCGCACATGCACTGTAGCTTGTATACACATAGGTACACAAAAAGGGTATGTAAAATCAATAAAATTCATAAACACCGGTATGGGCCCCGGCGAACATTTTATTGGTATACACGTGATGTCTAGGGATACCTTGCGAGTTATTAAAGTTGAAACCAATCCTCTTAAGTCAGGTAGGTAGGAGTTGACAAGGTTCAGGAAATGATTACAAAATTCCCCCAAACACCCGCATGAGCCCCGGCGAGTGTGTTATTGGTACACACTTGACATCTATGGATACTGTGCGGGTCGATAAGTGAATTCAAGTTCGAACCTGATCCTTCTATACGGATCTATAGAAGTCGACAGGATTCGAACATTAAAATAAATACATGATTGTGGTGATCATTGTATTTATTTTAATACATTCATATTAGGTCTTCAAGGCCTATAATCAAGAGAATCCACTAATAAAGGTATAAATCATACGAAACCCGATCCCCTATCGGCAAGTCGATAGGGTCGACAAGGTTCAAGACATAAATATTTTCAAATGACCCGTAACACCCTAATGATGGCCGCGTTGAACAGAAAATTTAAATCGGAGGGGTTCATTCCATATATTTCAAAATGCCACCCAAATGCTTATCAAAACTCCACAAAGCCCAAAATCTAACAAATCCCAAGTTTCAAGATATTTAAAATTGAAATCTAACCATCAAAATACTTAAAGCAAAAATAATCCACCATTCGTAATAGTTTGCCGAGGTGGATATATTAAAATGTACTTCAGCTCATAGTGAGCAAAATGCCTAGTCAAAAATATCACTAGGATCTATTCTCAAATAATCTCCTGCTAGTAAGAATATGATACGTGTCCTCTAACTGGCGGTTTTGCCGCTAAATGGCACAGCAGTATAAATGATTATGACCTGTGTGGTTTTGCCGCCAAATGGCAACACGAAATATCGGTCATGGCCAGAGACAATACACTCCTTATTGGCATCAAATCCTTGAGATATAAATCAATAGGATATGATCGATAGGCCACGAAGCCCTCTGTTAGGTAAGGTGGATTCAAATTTGTCCCCTTAGACAAACATTCACCCCAGGTCTATAAGGTACCCTTGGATGAAGCAACCCATGGCTGCCGACAAGGATCCTTCTATCAGGTTGGGTCGACTACCTCCTCTAACTAAGTAGACTAGGGACCATGATGGCCTAGGACGATGAAACCATGGGATCTTGATCGAGCCCATCATCCGTTCCCCCATCATCCACTTTAAGTGAAAGGTGGCGAAATTTCTATTTTAAATATCAAAACCTTCAAATTTCCAAATATTAATCATTCAAATTCCCAAATTTCTAAACCTCTAAACACTTCAAATCTCAATACCCAATGCTGGTACTATATGCCAGATAACACGTATACTCTATGTATCTGATTGATGACTAGCATTAATCAAAAGTTCTCTCTCGTGATTAGGAGGGATAATTAACTATAGGGGCTTGCACCTTAAGAAACCAAAACTCAGATGATAAAGTCCTCACAAAATGAGGGCGAAATCTCTGGGTAGTGTCTTATCATCAAACCCATCTACCTTCCAAAATTTACCCCAGAACTTATTTCGTTAAAACTCCCTCGCTAAATAAAAAGCACACTCATGTGCAGGTAGAGGCCGGGGCCAAATTTTTGGAGCTCAACGATCGGAGAAGATGACTTGGAACCTTGCTTGGAGCAACCCTTGTGAATTTCCTCATAAACTCCCCCTCACAAGTTCCTCTCTCTCTCTCTCCCTAACTCTTCCTCTCGTCTAGGCTCTCTCAGGTCAAGACATCAATAAAAGATACCCTCTAAGGTAGAGCAAGAGATCTTAAATAGAAGAGCTTCAGAATATCTCTTATTTTATACAAATCGACTTTATCTTCCAGGCCGATAGGGGTATCGGCCTGACCGATCAGCATAAATTTTGCTCAATCAGCCCAGTCGGTTTGGGATGATTAGAGTAATTTCTGATCATATCGTTCAGACCGATAGTATATCAGCCTGGCCGATTAGTTCAAATCAGAGCCAAATCGTCTTGGACATCGCCCTGAATAGAGGTTGGCCGATGTCAATTATCCATGACATCATCCCGACTGATCCTGAGATCGGTCTAGTCGATGTGATCGTGCAATCAGCTTTAATTACTTTCCTTAATCACCTGATCAATTTAGGCATAATTTATAGCATCGTCCAGGCCGATACAAGGATCGTCCTGGCCTATGTCCAAAAATAAAGAATACCTAAATAGATCATGGCGGCTAATTCTTTCTTATTTTTGCTTATCATTCTGGCCGATATAAGATCATCCAGGCTGATCGGCTTAATGATGGATGCCTTAACCAAAATGCCCTGATTAGGGTTTCTTCTTTTGACTCGATCCTGATATAACAATCGTCCCGGCCAATATGAGCAAAAACAAAAAACTCTAAATTTAGACAGAAAAAATCACTCAAGTGTGTGTGTATAGGGTTACTTAGCACCAGACACCTTAAAGATTACAATTGACTTAAGAAAGGGAAAAATACTTTACAAACTGACTCACACCTAGTCTACCCAATCTTGAGCTGGTTCCGATTGCTGTCTTATTCTGTGGTCCTGAAATGTTAGTACATAATGTAGTCATAGTAAAATAGGATTGTTTGCTATCATCAAAATCATAATCCATGAAAATAGATTTGCAACAATTATAACTATTAGACCCTTAGAAATCCTCCATATGGACCAATTTGGACCTATTAATACACCTAGTCTTGGTGGTAAGAGTTCGAATTTGTGATTGTGGATGACTACTGTAGATTCAGATCGGTTAGATTTTTAATACATAAGAGTGAGTCATTTGATGAATTTAAGACCTTCTTTACTTGCATTCAAAGAAAGTTAGGATAGTTAATTTCTAATTTATAGTAATCATGATGGAGAACCCAAAAATAAGAAATTTGAATTACTCTGTAAAGACTTAGTGATAAGTAATAATATTTCTATATTTAGGACCCCACAAAAATGATATAGTAGAAATGAACAATAGAACTTTGATAGAGGTAGCAAGGGTAATGTTCACTGAGTGTAATCTACCTAAATAATTTTTAACAATAGTAGTGAATATTCCTTATTATGAGATGAATCAGGTGAACATTAGGTCTAAGATGAATAAAACATCCTATGAACTATTTAAGGGTAGATATTGAACTTATCAGATCTACATGTTTTTCTTTGCAAGTGTTTTGTGCTTGTGAATGATAAATATTATTTATAAAAGTTTTATTCTAAGGTAGATGAAGGTATTTTCTTAGGTTATTGCTCAGTAGGTATAGCCTATAGGGTCTTCAATAAAAGAACTTTAATTATAGAAAAATTCACCCACATGGTCTTTGATGAGTTAGATAGATATATTGAGACTAAGATAAATATTGATGATGAGGTTGAGATTGACCATGGAGTAGAAAGTATTGACCTAAAACAAGGAAAAGAACCATAAGATTCTTTGCCTAAAAATGGAGCTACTCTTCTAGTTACCCTAGAGAGCTCATCTTATGATGCGGGCAAAGAAATCTGGGGGATGGGGTACTAGAGGACCTCCGCCGGCACGGAAGGGGCTAATGCAATACGACGTGCTCAAGAAGGGAGAAGAATACGATCAGCATAAGAACAAACTCTTACATTTCATATAAATGAACACTTTTATAAATAAAGACTTACAAATCTTAAAATTAAACGATTTACAAACAAAGACTCTAACAAGACACTCTAAACTTGCTTACTTTTGAGAAGAAGGATACATGTGGGGTGTAAACTTGCGGAGAGATGAAAGAGGTTAAAAGGCAAGATGAAGGTTGGAAAGAGCTCGCAAGATTTCAGGAGGGGATGAGAAAGAAGGTGGATAAAGCTCGCAAGCTTCTCCAAGCAAACCCACAGGTTATAGCTTCCAAAAATAACTTATCATTCACCATTTTAAAACATAACAAACCCCTCATATTTATAGGTATGAAAGGGGGAATACAAAAGGACACAACATTGAATTCACACAAGAATCCAAGCAACACAAGCACGGAAATCCCCCCATGCTTTTCATGGAAAAACATCCCAGCCCAGGAACCGAAGGAGCAACCACGGGAACCAAAGGAGCCGCACGGAATTGAGGCGCCAAAGCCACGGGAAACCCCCCCCCCCCCCAGCTCGGGAAAAGCAACAGCCATCCTGAGAACCAAAGGGCCACAGCATGGAAAACATCCAAGCCAACCCGTGGAAGCCAAGGAGCCATGGCATGGGAAAAACAATTTTCTTGGGATTCCTAAAGCCATTTTGGAATCCCAAGAAACAACATAAATTAAAATATAAAAAATTATAAAAATTACATTTAATAAAAAGATAACTATGAACTAAAATATTAGCTATTAATGAGCTTACCCTTAGTTCAATAAATGAACTAAAGACCAGCTCATAAATGAGCTAAAATTTTAGCTCAATTTTGATTGAGCTTGTAAACTTGAGGGAAGCCAAAATTGATTTATTTTGGACATGAGTTGATCCCCCTTTGTCTACATCATCTTAGTAGATGCATCTATGTGGGTTAGAACCTGGTAAGGCCTTAGGAAAGAGGTTAGTCATACTGCATTTATTTTAATGATAGAGCCAACTAGTGTAGATTAAGATCTAAATGATGAATTTTAGATCTTAGCCTTATAATAAGGGTTGAATCAATTCATTAAAAAAGATATATGAGAGTTGGTTAGTAGACCAAATAATCAAAGTATAGTTGGGACCTAATGAGTTCTTAAGAATAAGTTGAATGACTCTGGGTCGTTGATTAGAAATAAAGCTAGGTTAGTAGCTAAGAGGTATAAACAAGTAGAAAGTATTAATTTTAAGGAAACGTTTTCCCTTATTGTTAAGTTAGAAGTCATAAGAGTTTTGTTAGCATTTAAATGTTTTAGGCTTTCAAGTTGTACTAAATTGATGTCATGAGTGCATTTTTAAATGGTGTTATAAAGGACGATGTGTATCTAGAACAACCCCAAGCTTTGAGAATTCTTTATTTCCAAATCATGTTTACAAACATAAGAAAGCATTGTATGTGTTGAAATAATACCTAGGGTATGGTCAAAAGACTTAGCAACTTTCTTTTAGAAAAATCTTTTGTTAAGTTTCTATAGACACCACCTTATTATTTAGGAATGTTGGAGATAACATACTCATAGTCTAAATTTAGATTGATAATATACTCTTTGGATCAGCAAATGAAAATATGTGTAATGATTTTTCTACCATTTTGAGAAAGGAGTTTTAAAATAAGCTTGTCGAGTGAGTTAACTTATTTTTTTCAGCTTCAGTTTAAAATAAAGAGAAGATGGTATATTTTTAAGCCAATATCAATATATTAAGGAAATCTATAAGAAGTTTGATATGGAAGGTCTCAAAAATATGTACCCAATAAGCCCAAGCACCTAGTTAGACGACATAGATTGTAATATGTTGATCAAAAGAAATATAGAGGGAATGTAGGATCACTACTTTAATTGACTTCTAATAGATCATATATCATGTTTAGTGTATTTTTTGTGCTATGTTTCAAGCTAATCCTAAGGAGTCGCATATGACTGATGTTAAAAGAATTCTAAGATATTTGATAAGCACCCAAAATGTAGGCATTTGACATCCTAGGATAGCTCCAAATTTGACCTTATACAATATTCAGATTCAAATTTTTGCTGGGTATAGAGTAGATAGGAAAAGCATATTAGGAACTTATCAATTCATAGGACAATCTTTAATTTCTTGGTCTATTAGAAAATAAAATTATGTCATCATATCCACTGTGAAAGTAGAATATATAGCTGTAGGAAATTGTGTTGCCCAACTATTATAGCTAAAGCATAAATCCTTGATTTTGGACTACCTATAGGCACAATCCCTATCATGTGTGAGTCTCACCAAAAGTGGATTATAGATTTTCGTGTAAGGAAGATGAGGATGCTTATGCTTTATACAAAAGTGCCTCCATCACAAACTCCAAGTTTCAAAATTAAGAAAATATTTTATATAAGGTAATTGAGTTGTTCGCCACTTCCACTCTTTAATTCATTATTGTCACTTCCACTCTTTAATTCATTAACTACCTACCAAACCAAACCTCTTCTTGAATTTTTTGCCAACCTGTGAATCACTTCTGACCACACCACCTTACAATCCCAAGTATTCCAGCATCAAGTAGCTATCACTTTAGACTACCTATATGAATACCTCCACCTTTCCAATGCAGGTCCATCTCTGCATTATATTTTAGGATCCTTAGACTTTAACCTGACCACTATAAACACAATAATTAGGATTTTTCTATTATCTTAACATCAACCCATAGCGAATTCCCTAGTCTTAAATGCATGTGTCATTCAACATGTTCTTAGGAGCACTATTATTCTTAAAGTTGATGATCATATAAATATCACTCCTTTTTTATCATAGGTTACCTTCTACTGTATATTTGGCACACAATTTAATACTTATTTTATTATCATTTAGTATATAGAAAACCTCACCTCCATTCAAAATCTTAGAAGTCGTAGAAAGTAGAACTTAGCCTTAGAATACCTCATTACCAATTTTCTAAAAAGAAAATATAATTTAACGTTCCCAGCATCGTTAGACACCTACATACTTTATTCATAGACAATACCTTTCACATTATATATAGTGATTGTTTTAGGGCCCCTAAAAGATGTATCAAATTTTGAAAAAGAAGTAGAAGTAAGGGGAGCACTAGCATAGTCTATTTATCATATTGAGCACCACTACCCTCAGAATGCATGGGCAGAAACTTTTTCCTAATTAGAGCTAAAGGTAAATACACATATCGAGCAATCCACTCAATATTAAGAGCAAATGCAACAATAGCATGAGGTTGATCGTGCATGGTTTAGTGATCAGTTTTCCTCAATTTATCGCTACTTCCAGCCACCACCACCACCACTACCATCACTTGATCAGGATCCCTCCAATGAGTAGTGTGTAATGTGATGTGTTGTCTATGCTTTATAGTGTGTCTGTTTTTCTTTTTTTTCTTATGTTTACTCTATTATATTATTATATTTAGTTATCCCTTTTGATGATGTCAAAAGGGGGAGTAGGGAGTTGTTGATATATATATATATATATATATATATATATATATATATATATATATATATATATATATATATATATATATATATATATATATGGGCTCCAAAAAGTTGAACCTAGCCTCCCCGCCTGAGACTGATTTGCTGTTTCTTTTGCGAGGGCGAGAGTTTTAACGGATTTAGTTCTGGGGTAAATTTTGGAAGGCAGATAGATTAGTAGATAGGACACTACCCATATATTTCACCCTCATTTTGTGAGGACTTTATGATCTGAGTTCTGGTTTCCTATAGGCACAAGCCTCTATAGTTAATTACCCCTCCCTATCACGAGAGAGAACTTTCGATTAAGGCTAGTCATCAATCAGATATGTTATATCCGTAGATACTTAATATCAAGCCTATAGTAGCAGCATATATATTTGGAATGATTAGATAATTTGGGAATTTGGAGGATTTGGATATTTGGAAATTGATATTTAAAATGAAATTTGCACCATCTTGCACTTAAAGAGGATGGTGGGAGAATGGATGATAGATCCGATCAAGATCCCATGGTTATGTCATCCCAGGCCATCGTGGTCCCTGGTCTACTTAGTTAGAGGAGGTAGTCGACCCAATCTGATAGAAAGATCCTTGTCGGCAGCCATGGGTTGCTTCGTCCAAGGGGATCTTGTAGACCTAGGGTGGGTATTTGTCTAAGGGGACAAAATTGAATTCACCTTAACTTACATAGAACTTTGTGCCCTATCGATCTTATCCTATTGATTTATATTTCAAGGATTTGATGCCACTAAGGAGTGTATTGGATCTGGCCATAACCAATATTTTGTGGTGCCATTTGGCGGTAAAACCACATAGTTCAGAGGGTCCCGGGACATAACCATTTATCCTGCAGTACCATTTGATAGCAAATTCGTCGGTTAGAGGACACGTACCACGTCCTTACTGGCAGGAGATTGTTTGAGAATGGATCATAGTGATATTTTCGACTAGGTATTAGCCCTTTGTGAGCTGAAGTAGTTTCAATTTATCCACCTGTGAAATTCTTGCAGAGGGTGGATGAATTTTTCTTTAAGTGTTTGGATGGTTGGATTTTAATTTTAAATATTTTTTAGGATTTTTGAATTTTTGAGATTTTGGATTTTGGAGTAGTTGAGTGGCATTTGATAATATTTGTGAACCCCTCTGGTTAAGCTCTACATTCGACATGGCCATCATCGGGGTATGTGGGATCATTTTCATTTATTGATTGAACCTTATCAACTCGGCCGAGCTGTTGACCGAGGATTGGGTTTTCTCGTAGGCTTTATACCTTTATTTGTGAATTTTCTCTGTTAAAGGCCTTGAAGGCCTAGTATGAATGTATAAAATAAATATTTCTGTCAACTTCGTGACTGCATATTTATCTGATGGTTCGAACCCTATCTACTCTTATTTACTTGCTTAGGAGGATTGGGTTTTGTAGGCTTTGTGCCTCTATTAGTGAATTCATATTGTTATAGGCCTTGAAGGCCTAATATGAATGTATTAAAACAAGTATATTGGTCTTCACAACCTTTTATTTGTTTGATGGTTTGAACCCTACCGACTCCTATTGATCCATATAGAAGGATCGGGTTCGGACTTGAATTCACTTATTAACCCGCGCAGCATCCCTAGACGTCACGTGTGTACCAATAACACGCTCGCTGGGGCCCATGCAGGTGTTTGGGGGCACTTTATAATTATTTGTTGAACCTTGTCGACTCCCAACTACCTGCTTAGGAGGATCGGGTTCAACTTTATTGACCCGCGCAGCATCCCTAGACGTCACATGTGTACTAATAACACGCTCGCCGGGGCCCATACAGGTTTTTATTATTGCTTTTACCCCTTTTAGTGTACCTATGTGTATACAAACTATAGTGCACGTGCGGGGTACTTTGAAAGTATTTGTAGACGCCTTCTGTCCGCTTGTATAGAAGTTAAGGATCCGGTGGCGTATTGTAGCAGCTTCTGGATTGAGTTGTTTGCTTCCTTGTACATGTAGACTATTATGTACGATTTGTTGCTTTTTGTAACTGGATTATTGTGCACTAACTTATCTCCTGCTTTGGGTCGTAGGAGCTTGCACTTGTTGAAACTCTTCTGTATTTTGCTTGTGGTCAACATGGTGGACTTGTACCATTGATCTTTGCTTACAATCAAAAATATATATACCCTTCCAATTTTCGTTATTTGTGAGGATTTGATGTATTTGCTTAGTACTAAATTGCACTAGGTCTCTACGTTCATAGAGAACTGCTCTAGTCACTTGTGTGTTGCTCAATGTTGGCTCCAAATACTATAATGATCACTTCCTTTATGCTTGTGGGTAATAAGAATGCATGATTGCTACGATATTATCCTAGGAGGTATGAATAATCATTGTAAGCTTCTATATTTACCATGTCCATTGTAGAGACGTTATTAGATTCCCAAATTTCATTTATGAACATATTACTATACTACTCGTGGATGAATCGTTTCATGCACTTGAGAATTTTGACCTCATCCTACATTTGCATATTGTAAGTGGGACCCAACATCTCATAGTTCAGCTCACAATTCTTGTTACTTATCATTCAACTTCCAAGTTCAAGCTTCTCATTCTTATTACTGTTCAGTCAAATAATATAGAGCTTTAATCAACATTTGCATTCCAATCAATGTGACGACCCATTGATATCTTACTTGTTGCATGTCTCTTTTGAACATGCCATTATCCTTACCATAATCTTCTTGCATATTTTTGTGGGTTGGTGATTGATGCTATTGCAAGACTTTGATTTTAATTAAAGGACAAATGATTGTATTACAGGTTCCTCCTCCTTGCTCGTAGCTTGATTGATTGAACACGACAAATTTCTTTAGTCTCATCGATGAATGTTAATTTGTATGCTTTGAATCACAACTTATGATTTTTTACATCATGAGTCTTCATTTGCTTGCAAATGAGTTGTAGTTGTGCTCGTAGGAGTTTGGTATATCGACAAATGTTCACAAAACTTGCACACTCCAAATTTTCCCTTGTTTGTCACATTCATGTTGCTTATGAGAAAAATAACAATCATGCTTGCTAAGGCTTCAACATTAGTCTTCAATCCCTTTATTGATCATCGCTTACATGATCAAATTTATTGATCAACATTTATATTTTATCTTGCTCATACATTCATCGAATTAGAGTTTGATTTTCCGCATTATTCATTTGAATTCAAGTTCATATACATCTAATTCAAATTCAAGTTCAAGTATGGTTCAAGATGGATTCTTTGCTGCTTGGATTAAATCCTTGCTTGAAACCGGATTGTCCAAATCATTCTCAAGTAGTGTACGAATGATGTTCAAATTTGAGCTCATGTTAAGTTCTCATTTCAACTTTATCTTTCTTAAGTTAAAAAACTTAGTATTATGCCCACTAGTCCAAGTACAAGTCCCCTGTGTCTTTGCAAGTTCGATTGCATGTTCAAATTGTTAACTTTTTTTCAATCCAGTTCGAGTTCATAGGTCCCCTGTAGTTCACTTGAGTTTGAGCCATTCTTTTGTTTCGTTTGCATTCAAGTTGAAGTTATTATTGATTGTTTAAGTTTGAATCAAGTCCATTTGATGCTTCAATCAATGTCCAAGTAAAGCTCCATATTGTCCCAAGTACGATCTTATGTTTACCCAAAATTTCGACAGCCTTCTGGCATCTCCCCCGTTTAGGGGAAAACTGGGCCTCCCGCCACACTAGAGAAAAGCGCGCACAGTAGGTGCCCTCGAATGAGGACACCGCGATCGTAATTTTTGTCCCCCACCACGCCAAAGAAAGGCGTGCATGGGTTTTTAGGCACCAATTTAAAATAAGCAATTTTATATTTGACCCCGCCTCATCATAGGCATCGCACCAGGTTCCCTTCCCACCATACTAGAGAAAAGCATGCATGAGTTAGTTTTCCAGTGCGCTGCTAATGTCGAAATTGGAGTTTTATGATTTCCCGCCCCGTCGCAAGCATCACAATAAATTTCCTCCTACCACGCTAGAGAAAAGCGTGCATAGGTGGTCGTTCACCGCGTTGAAGGCGTCGGGATAGGTTTTCTTAAGTTTAGAGCTTTATACCTGCATGGGAGTTGGTGACGATGATGTTGGCACGGATCGAGGTGAAAGAAGAGGGCAATTTCTTCTCTTTTATATTAATTATAATTAATATCAATTAATTATAATTATTTAACAAATTATTTTTAATTAATCACTTTAATTATAATTAATTAAGATAATTAATTAAAACCTATTAAAATTAATTAAAATCATAAATCATAATTAATTTATAATTAATTATAACTCATTGATATTAATTAATTTTAATAAATTATAATTAATCAATAATAATTAATAATAATTATATTTTATAAATTATAATAAATTAAAATTAATTTTAATCAATTTAATTACAATTATTTTGATTAAAATCAATTTGTAATTAATTATAAAAAAATGATTAATTAAAAATAATAATTCTAACTAATTATAATTAAAATGACATAATTATAATTAAATTTAATTATTTATTTGGAATTTTGTTTATTTACACCCCTCGGTTCAGTCGAATTACGAGATTTGGCCAAAGCAGTGCGCGTGAAAGGGAGAGTTACCTTCACAGCAAGTAGGGCTCCCTTCGTTTCTTCCTATCAAAGTGACGTAACTTCCGATCTGATGGCAAGGGAAGTCGTAGGAGGAGGTTAGGGCAAGGTTGGGTATGGGGCTTTGAGATTTCGATCTTAGGAGCTCGGATGGGAGGTCGGCAGCTAGGTATGGTGTTAGATGGACCAAGGGCTCGTTATAGTCGGCGGGAATGGAGGTGGCTTAGGTAAGGAGAAGACTCCTCTCTCTCACTATCTCTCTCTCTATCTCTCTCTCTCTCTCTCTCTCTCTCTCTCTCTCTCTCTCTCTCTCTGGATCGGCGGCTAGATGACGAAGAGGGGGTCGGTTAGAGACGGAGATGCTGGTCTGATTTCAGTCGAGTGGGAAGGAGAAGTTTGGGAGCTAGCCACGAAGTAGAGGGGTTCAGTTGCTTTTAAAGGCGTTGGAGGGAAGCGATCGAGAATGGGATTTGAGCAGGAATTGTGGGGAAGCGACGCAACGACGCCAAGCTACAGGATTTCAGCGGGATTCCTTGACAAATTTTGGGAGGGATTACGGAGGATTTCAAGGATTCACCGGGTGCAAGGTATGTATGCAAGATGTTTTTGTTTTCTTTGTACAGAGGTTAACAATATATATATATATATAAAGGGATTAGTTAGTAAGTGGGAGGGCTTAGTAGGTAATTTAATTTAATTTTCAATTCCAGCCAATAATATTTATCATAAAAAAACGGGAAGATTATTGCAATCTGGAAGCTCGAACTTATATTTTGATGATTATAAATATTAGTGGATGATTATTTAGTTTCTCTTAATTTATATACTACATATTTTTTTCTATGTACATCACTAACATTTTAGGTTCAATATACACAAAGCATCATTATAGAATCTTTTTTTAGGGGAAACCCTTAGAGGGGCCTACATGTTAATTAAGGAAAATATTACACAATTCTTAAAGGGATCTCAAGCTCATTAATGCTCATAAGAGCTACAAAAAGATAGAAAAGAAATCCTTAGAGCTTGAGTTCTCTACTAAGCAAAAATACAAAATAAACTAGGTACAATTTACAGTGCACAAGAAAGAGCACCCAAAAAAAGGGACGAAACCAAAAAGCAGCAACCAGTTCCAGCTTCCCTTCCATAGCGACACCACTACAAACACCTACAGTAGGGAAATCCTGCAAGAAAAGGTGATGCCCAAGATGGAAATAACACAAATAAAAACATATATTAGCAGGTTGATAGTCCCAGCAGTTATCCACAAAATAGAAAATATAAATGTAAGACAAGGTATTAACAAGCACCAACCAACTAGTGGCTAAGCATCCAAGATATCCAATAATACACCCACAATACACAGTGGAATAGATATAGGAAACCAAGATAAACAGGTTAATTAACCAGTTAACATCCCACTTAGGATAGATAGCCTTAGCTTTATGAAATAAAAAGTAACATAAAACCCCAATCGCTCCATGAGATGCCAGTTCCAATTCAACTAAGTAAAATAACAAAGATTCCATAGTAGTCAAGCATGGGAACAAAGAAAATAACGAACCCAACAAAAATAATTAGAAGCAAAATTAACAGTTAAATCATAGCCCAAATGGCACTCTAGGTTAAACCCAACCCCAACTAAGCACAAAGGATCTATGCCCATGTAATAGATACAGATAAGAAGAAACAAGATAGAGAGGCTCTGAGGAAATAAAAAGTTATGTTCAAATTTCAATTTTGCTGAAGCCGATGGCGACAGAGGGTCGCCGGCCACCCATGGCCGGTGGTCGTGTGGATGCTCGACAAAATCATTTAGGTAATTTCCAGGTTTCGATCAGGTCATTTTCAACATCTCAACCTGCTTTTGGAGACGAGATTCAAGGTTTTGCTCATGGTACAAAAGTCAAAATTGGTAAGAGAGTTGCTATTTGCATGTTTTATATTCTTGCAACTTGTATAGTTTTGATGATTCCAAATATTATTATTTTAAATATTATATTATGCTAATACTTTTTAGAAGAATTATTTTTGCTCTTGTGTAGACTAACATTTCAGGATAATCGTACTCCAGACTACTGAGGACTTCAAATCAAATTCAGCACATCATAATTTGGAAATTGAAGTCTATATTTTTCATTCTATTGAGTTTGAGAGATTGTGATTGTAATTGAGTAGCTTAGCATACATATATTGGGGAGATCTTTAAAAAATCATACTAATCGTACGGGACGAACCAAGTTCATACGGGACTATCAGGTCAGTTATCACCTCTAAAGAGCAATGTAATGAACAGGAAGTGAGAAAATTTTTCTAAGTCCTGATCGTCCAGATGAATTTCCCTATTTGTCTCGAGACGATGTGCTCTGGATTCTCACTTTGAACTGTTCGTCTAGACGAAGTGTACCATTCATTCCTGGATGATGGGCTCTAGATTTCTCACTTTGTATTGATCGTCTGGATGAAGTGTATAATTCATCCCAGGATGATTGGCTCTGGATTCTCACCTTAAGCTGATATTCCAGATGATTCATCCTGTTCGTATCAGGATGAAGTTCTCTGGACACATGACATGAACTATTCGTCTAGACAAACACTCATCTTCGTCCCAGGACGATGTCCTCTGTTCCTTGAAAATTTGGGACCGTCCTGTAATTTCGTCCGAACGAACCCTTGATATAATTGTTCGTCCCAGGATAAACTTAGTTCGTGCGGGACGTTAATTAGGTACAAAGTCAATTTATACCAATATACATTGGGTTCATATGCAACTGTTTTTATACTATTCGTAAAGGATGATCTGACGATCGTCTGGGATGATCCCTTATGTACAGACTTGAAAGTCAGCAGTATTTGGACAGTTTTTATGTCTTTCCTATATAAGGTCCACTTAAAAATGTCTTGTAATCTTTTTGCCTACTGATCTTCGTGTAAACTAAAGGGAGAGTGAAGGAGAGAGTGTTTGAAGGAGGATTCTTACTACTGGAGCGTGAAGGATTCATTTGATACTCAAAGGTAAGAATCTCCAATTGTGATTTTTGATTACTTCACTCTTTTCTCTTGTCCTTCGAGATTTCTCGTGAGAAGATCTGTCAAGGAGATCTGATTCTCTGCTGACAATTATGGAGTGTGAAAGGACAAAGGGTTCTCTACGTAGACTTGGAAAGTGGGAACAGCCGAAGGGTTCTCTGCCTACACTTGGAGAGTGTGAAAGGACGGACGGTTCTCTGCCAACACTTGGAGAGTGTAAAAGGACAGATGGTTCTCTACCAACACTTAGAGAGTGTAAAAGGACGATGGTTATCTACTACACCAGGTAGTGGTTGAAGAGTTTTTGTAAAGGCTTCTCCGCCTTGCTGTGGGTGCAAAAGGAGAGTCACTAGTGGTATTAGTGCAATACTCTGAGGGTATCTCCAAGGAGTGGATATAGGTCGTGTTTGATCGAACCACTATAAATCTTGTGTCTTTTTTATTTTTCTACTGCTTTTGTTTTTTACTTTACTTTATCGCTTAATTTGTGGTTGAAAAACCTTTTTCTACAAAAATTCACTAACGTTATTTTTCGGTTTAAATTTCAAAAGCGGGATAATTTTTAATTACCAATTCACCCCCCCCCCCCTCTTGGTTAGCCGCTGGGATATAAGCTTATGTTTAACAACCTAATTCATATTGAACAAGTTTTAATAAGTGGTATCAGAGCTTTGTTTTAAAATCATAAGTTTAGATTATTTTTTGATTAACGTAGATGGCTACATTTGGAAACCGAAATACACTTGAGGCTTACTTTATAACTAGTCCTCCATTATTCGACAATATTCCTTTTGATTTTTGGAAAACATGCATGTCTACATTTTTACGGTCACTTGATTACCGTATGTGGATCTTAGTTCAGGAAGGGTATACAAAACCAACTAGACTAGTTGACAGAGTTAGAGTTGAAACACCTTTTATTGACTGGATAGTAGAAGAACATGACTTAGCATAATTAGATGCCAAATGCTTAAATAGTTTCTTTTGTGCTCTTAAATCAGAAGATTACATGCGAGTTTCTACTTGCAAGAGTGGAAAGGACATATGAGATAGACTTTATATAACTTATGAGGGGACTAATGAAGTTAAGCAATCTAGACTTAATATCTTGTTGCATGATTATGATTTATTTCGCATGAAAAAAATGAATCCATTTCTGATATGTACATAAGATTCATACAAATAGTCACCTCTTTACATGCATTGGGTAGGGAACTGATGAATGCTGAAATGGTTAATAAGATATTTTGTTATTTGCCTACTACTTATGATGCTAAAATTACTGCAATTATAGAGTCTAAAGATCTAAATATTTACTCTATTGACAATCTTTTTGGGTCGCTAATTTCTTACGAGCAAGGAGTTAGCCAAAGAAAGATTGATGCAGGTGAACCATGAAGGGAGAAGAACATAGCACTGAAAGTGGAGGAGTCAGAGAGTGAACACTCATAACCTGAGGATGAAGACGCACTAATGACTAGACAATTCAGAAGCTTTCTGAAGAGGAAGCAAAAGAGACGACAACAATGGAATGGAGGTAAATTTAATAAAAATGTAAAGGTTTTAAATGATGTTATTTGCTATGAGTGCAGGAAACCTGGACATATTAAGTCAGACTGCCCAAAACTCAAAGCCACTCATAGCAAGGAGAAGGTAGAGGAGAAACCAATTGTTAAGAAGGGTAAGAGAAAATTCCAAAGAGCTTTTTGGGTGGACTCATTTTCAGACTTGTCAGACACGAAAAAGGAAGAGAAATTCACTAATCTGTGCTTAATGGTCAATAGTCTTGATCAGTTAGATCAAGAAGAGATATGTGACTTAACTTACAATGAACTTTTTGAAGTCTCTGAACACATACATGATGTATATAAGAAGTTAAAGAAAATGCATACTAGTATGAATTTAGAATTTTTGAAATTACAAAAAGAATAAGAGATCCTTAGGAAAGATCATACCTTAATTGATGACAACCACATGAAATTACTTGATGAGTATGACGACTTGAATAAAAATTATGAAAGTTTAAAATCATCCTATATAGAACTTGAAAATCAATTTAAAATTTTTAATGATGAATCAGAGAGCAAAATTTATAGAATTAATTATACAAATCGAATTTTGGAAGATATGAATTCATTTTAGAAATTGAAGATAAATGCTCTCGAGGAAAATAGGATACCCCCTAGACTTGAAGATTTCACTAATCCTATTTTATATCCTAAATTTATGCAATCCCTGAATAGTTAGATAAATAGTAGAAGACTTAGGAATCCATTTCTAAAAGTTAGATGTAATTATTATGGATTTTTTGGACATATATCACACACCTATACTTTGAAGAAGGAAACTTATTTGGTGTGGAGACCTAAGATGCATAAACCTAGACATATCATACATGCATCTGATTATAAATTGCCAAAAGGAGAACCCAAATTTTTTTGGGTTCCCAGGTCTAATGTTTGATAATTTTGCAAGGTCACTCTCACACAAGACCTCGTGAGAGCATATGATATCTGGACAGCGGTTGCTCAAAGCATATGACTGGAGATACTACACAATTTGTATTACTGGAAGCTAGAAGTGGAGGCAAGGTTACACTTGGAGATAACACTACAAGAAAGGTGGTTGGATCATGTATGATTAAAAATTTTAAGAACATTTTTATTGAAAATGTGTTATTAGTAGAAGGCTTAAAACATAATTTGCTAAGTATTAGCTAGCTATGTGATAAAGGATATTGTGTAAAATTTTTTTCTACTAGCTGCATATTAAGCCTAAATGGAAATGATGTTTTAAATGGTATAAGGGTAAACAACGTGTATATGCTAGACTTGAATTGCATTAAAACTTCTACTGCTTTTTATTTAAAAACTATTTCTAACGAGTCATGGCTTTGGCATAGGAGACTTTGTCACTCTAGCATGAAAAACTTTAGGAGAATTACCCAGAAGAACCTAGTAAGAGTTATACGAAAACTAGACTTTACTAAGGACCATCTTTGTGATGCATGTCAATTAGAAAAATAGGTGAAGTCCTCTTTTCAGTCCAATAAGGATCTTAGAACTAGCAAACTATTGGAGATTTTGCATATAGATCTTTTTGAACCAGTTGGAACTGTAAGTCTAGGATGAAAGAGATACGGATTTGTGATTGTGGATGATTATTCTAGATTCACATGGGTTAGATTTCTATTTTATAAGAGTGAATCATTTGAGAAAATTAGAGTCTTTTCGACTTGGATTTAAAAGAAGCTAGGATGTGTAATTATGACTATTCAAAGTGATCATGGAAGAGAGTTTGAGAATGAAAAATTTGAGGATTTTTATAAGGAGAAAGGAATTGATCACAATTTTTCTGTACCTAGAACCCCTAAAAAAGAATAGGGTAGTCGAAAGGAAAAATAGAATATTAATTGAAGCCGCTCGAGTTATGTTGGCAGAATACTCACTTCCTAAATATTTTTGGGCTGAGGTGGTTAGCACTGTATGTTATATTCTAAATAGGGTGAATGTGAGATCAAAATTAAATAAAATATCCTATGAGTTGCTAAAAGGAAGAACACCTAATTTGTCATATTTGCATGTTTTTGGATGTAAGGTATTTATTCATAACAATAAAAAATCTGCTTTAGAAAAATTTGATCCAAAATTAGATAAAGGTATTTTTATAGGATACTCAAGTGTTGGAAAATCTTTTAGAGTATTCAATAAAAGAACTTTGATAATTGAGGAAACCACACATGTTGTATTTAATGAATCTGAAAATTTGAAAGAGCCAAATGTTGAAGAAGACAAGATAGAGATTAACTCCCGAAAGATTGATAAAATAAATTTGGAAGAAAATTTGGAGATAAAAAGCCCTTTGCCTAGAGATTTGAGATTTTCTAAGAACCACCTAAAGGAATTGATTATATATGAACCTAGTGAGGGTGTAAGGACTAGGCGTAGACTAAACAAAAAAGTCAATCATTTAGACTTTATTCAACCATAGAACCCACAAATATTGATCAAGCACTTTCGGATGAATTTTAGATTTTGGCTATGCAAGAAGAGTTAAATCAATTTATAAGAAATAAAGTTTGGGAATTAACTGTAAGGCCAAATGATCAAAGTGTAGTTGGAACTAAGTGGGTTTTCAAGAATAAAATAAATGACTCAGGAGTAGTCATTAGAAATAAGGCTATATTGGTGGCTAAGGGGTATAATCAGATTGAAGGGATTAATTTTGAGGAGATTTTTGCCCCTGTAGTTAGACTTGAAGCAATTAGGGTTTTGTTAGTCTTTGCCTATTTTAAAGGATTTAAATTGTACCAAATGAATGTTAAAAGTGATTTTTTAAATGGGGTAATACAAGAGGATGTTCTTGTAGAACAACCTCCAAGCTTTGAAAATTTTAAACACCCAAATCATATTTTCAAACTGAAAAAGGCATTATATAGATTGAAACAGGCACCTAAGGCTTGGTATGAGAGGTTGAGCACATTCCAACTTGAGAGATCTTTTGAAAAAGGGAATGTGGATACAACCCTCTTTTTGAAGAAAATTGGAGAGGATATACTCATTATATAAATTTATATTGATGACATCATCTTTGGATCTTCAAATAAAAATCTTTGTACTGAATTTTATAAAATAATGAGTAGTGAATTTGAGATGAGTCTAATGGGAGATTTAAGTTACTTTCTAGGCTTTAGTATTAAGCAAATTGAGGAGGGTACATTTCTTAGTTAGTCGAAATATGTTAAGGACATCATCAAAAAGTATGAAATGGACAATGCTAAACCTATTAGTACACCTATAAGTTCTTCAGTTCTGTTGGATAAGGACCTTGAGGGAAAATCTATTGATCAAAAGAAATTTAGAGGGATTATTGAATCTTTGCTTTACTTGACAGCTAGCAGGCCCGATATCATGTTTAGTGTTTGTTTATGTGTTAGATTTCAATCAGATCCTAAAGAATCACATGACAACAGTAAAAAGGATTTTAAGATATCTGTTAGAACTCAGAACTTAGGAATTTTATATCCTAAGTTTAGCTCTTCATTTGAAATAATTGGTTATTCAGATTCTGACTTTGCAGGTTGTAGGGTTGATAGAAAGAATACTTCTGGAATATGTCAGTTTATTGGAAATTCTTTAGTCTCTTGGTCTAGTAGAAATTAAAATTCAGTAGCCCTATCTATTGCTGAAGTAGAATACATTACATTAGGAAGTTGTGTGGCATGAGTATTTTGGTTGAAATAACAGTTGATTGATTTATGATTAACTATAGACACTATTCCCATTTATTGTGATAACACTAGTGTTATTTGTATTTTTAAAAATCCTATTCAACATTCAAGAACCAAACATATAAACATCAGGCATCATTTCATAAGGGATAATGTATTCAAAAGAGAAATTGAACTGATTCATGTTTCTATAGAAAATCAACTTGTAGACATTTTTACAAAACCACTAGCCTTTGATACTTTCAGTACATTAAGAACAAGGCTTGGTGTGATCGATTTGAATGCTTAATTAAAATGATTCTGCAACATTGATGTGTGTTTTTCTACTTAATGTTTTTGTGTGTATTTTTGATTTTTTTGATTTTCTATGTTTTCTATCATTTTTTTATTGTGTTTGTGTGTGTTTGGTTTTGAGAATTCTTGTACATGTTTTTGTGTTCTCTCACATCTAGATTTTTGAATGCATGCTTCAAAATTAAGTGAAAATCATCCGGGATGAAAGTCATTTTATACTAGACGAATTATTTTGTGTATTAACTATCAGATTTAAACGGTTTGTATATAGTTTTTTAGTTTTCATTTTGAAGCATTTTAGTTTACTATTCATCTGTACGATCGTCACGATAGTCCGGGCAATTTGTTCAATCGTATGTACGAATGTAGACAGTTAAACGGATAGGGTCATTTTCATTATGTATGAGCATACGTACGAACTTATGGTTCATACATACGAACGCTTGGCGATTCGATGTGGGGGATAGTTTAAACTGCCATAGAAATGATCTTAAATGTTTGATCGTCTGGGATGAAAACCTGTTCTTCTGTACGATCGTTTGGTCAAAAGTCTATATGAAAGACGCATCATAACTTGTGTGATTACAAAAAGTCGTTTCATTTTTGGACTCATTTGTTCATCCATACAAAATTTTGTTCGTACGTATCAACTCAAATTCGTACGGGACGAAATTAATTTCTTCTGTATTAAAATTTATTTTTTTATTAAATTGAAGGCTTTTGAACTCAAATGCCATCACTTCAAACATCCCTTTCAAACTCCTATTCAACTAGATCTTCTTCATGTCTAGCTCTAGTAAAAGACAAAAGGTACTGGCTAAGGAACCACCCAAAAACTTTAGTGAAAACTTCCTATCTAAGGCTAATGAAGAGTCATTCCCAAGATTTGCTTCTGCAAAAAATCACTCCATTTAGAGTCCTTCTACAAGAGCAATTCAATTTTAAGGTAATGAATCTGTTTGTTTCCACTCAGGCCTCATTCTCACTCTTGTCCACTTCTACAATAAGGAGACCTTTCACTACTTTCTTGCAAACAGTCCTTTATTAAGTCTGATCATTTTGTGATTAGATCCTATGTGTTTACAAAGAAAGTAGAAATTACTAAAGAGGATATGGGAATCTTTTTAAACTTAAGGACTCAAGAGATTAGAGCCCATACTTTGACTTCTTCCTCTAATTTTGACTGGTCTGCTATAAATGATGTTCTTAGAGGATATGATGGGATAAGTCATATACCCAAAGTGTCAACTCTTAGTCAAAAAGCACGAATCATCCAGCATGTTCTTTGTACCTCTATTATACCTAAAGCTGGTGATCGAGTAAACATTACTCCACTTCTTTCTATTGTGACTTATCTAATCATGACTAGCCAACCTATAGATGAATCCCAACTACTCATTGACTACATTTATGGACTTTCTAAGATTGGCCATATCTCCCGCAAGAGAAAGAAAAACATTGCCTTAGGACATCTTGTGACTCACATTTTGGAGAAGAAATATGATCTAGTTCATCCAGTTTAAGATTTCAAAGAACCTCTCTACTTTAATGATGAATCTTTTCGAGCAATCTTCAATAAAGATGAACCACGTGAACAACATATTATTAGTGACTCAGAGGAGGAACCTGCACCTACACTTGTTGGTGAACCAAATTATCAAGATTTGGTTCTCAGATTTGATCGTTTAGAGACTCATTTTGATCAAAGATTTGATTAAATTGAAACTCACTTACAACAGCAAGATGCTCAGTACAATCAGGACATGGGAAAGATGCGTGAGCAGATGGATGGTATAAGTTCCAATATGCTTATGATGAGTAGTTATTTTAATTTCTTCAATGCTCCACCTCCAGATCAAGGCCCCTCAGAGTGATTTATGTACTTTATAATCTTTTCTAGCTAATGTGATGTGATTGTGATGTGATGTGTTTTGTATTAGTTATGTGTTAGCATTTAAGTTTTATGTTTTAAGTTCAGATTGTAAGCGTATTGATATTATTTTTACTGATTGTAATATTCTTCATCATGATATCAATATAAGTTATCTTCTCTTGCTTTTAATCTTGTTTTGAAATGTGTGTTAGCCTATATGAAAATTCCTAAAATTTTTAATCTTACAAGTGCTATACCTTGAACTGTAACACAAAATTTAAATTCATTAGAAAATATAATTTTTTTAAATTTAAGTTGTGCTTATAACTTGATGTAATTAAGAATGTCAATCTCATGTCTCTTTTAGACTAATTTAAAATTTCATATTATTATTGCAATTGTGATATTTTTTTATTTTGTATTTCTATTATCAATATAAATATTATTGTACTTAGAGAAATTTGAAATTTTAGATTATTAATTTTGGAAAGATCAAGATTACTCTTGAAAAATGTACAAATGTATAAAAATAAAAAAGAATGCGCAATGATTCGCAATTTGAAAAAGGGGCACAAAATAAGCTCACAAGTAAAAAGATGCAAAAAAAAAAAAAAGCCACATCTATTGAACAAGATGCGCAAATCGCCACATGTGGTAGTTAATTCTTTCCTTAATCTTTCAATCTTTTAATTCAAATTAATCTTCTGTATGATTTTATTTGGTATTGAAAATTTGAAGTATATAAATTTTATATTCATCCTTTTTGCAATTATATTATTTATCTCAATGTCTAAATTGACTCATGTTTATGATAATTCTTTTTATTATCGATGTTATATCTCTTCTTAAATCATATGAATCATTTGATTTTTAATTTTATTTGTAAATTTATCTTAATCACTTTCAAGGACCAATTATCAAAGGATTATCATATGACTTCTTATATTTCTCTTTTTGTTCTTTTTCTTCTTCTCTTTTTATTATTATCAAAAAGTGAGAAAAAATATTATTTATTATCGTATTTTGTTCATATTATATTATTTGTTCATATTTTTTGTTCCGTATCGTATTTGTTTGTATTTTTTTTTAAAAAAAAGAGACTATTGTGCAAATGATGGTAAACCTCCTTATTCTCACATGTTTATCTATTTAAGGGGAGTTTAGGGGATTCTTAAAATTTGAAAATTATACAAATAATAATTGTTTTGCCATCATCAAAAAGGGGGAGATTGTTAAGAGAGTTGCTATTTGCATGTTTTACGTTTTTGCAACTTGTACAGTTTTGATGATTCCAAATATTATTGTTTTAAGTATTATATTCTCCTAACACTTTTTGGAAGAATTGTTTTTGCTCTTATGTGGACTAACATTTCAGGATAATCGTACTCCAGACTACTGAGGACTTCAAATCAAATTCAGTACATCATTGTTTGGAAATTGAAGTCAGTATTTTTCATTCTATTGAGTTTGAGAGAATGTGATTGTAATTGAGTACCTTAGCACACACACACTTGGGAAGATCTTTAAAAAATCATATTGATCGTACGAAACGAACCAAGTTCATACGGGACGATCAAGTCAGTTAACTCCTCGGAAAAGCAATGGAACGAACAGGAAGTGAGAAAATGTTTTTAAGTCCTGATCATCTAGATGAATTTCCCTATTCATCCCAGGATGATGTGCTCTGGATTGTCACTTTGAATTGTTCGTCCAGACGAAGTGTACCATTCGTTCCTAGATGATGGGCTCTGGATTTCTCACTTTGTATTGATCGTTCGAACGAAGTGTATAATTCATCCCAGGATGATTGGCTTTGGATTCTCACCTTGTGTTGATAGTTCAGACGATTCATCCTGTTAGTATCAGGATAGAGTTCTCTAGACACATGACATGAACTATTCGTTCAGACGAACACTCATCTTCATCCCAAGATGATGTCCTCTATTCCTTGAAACTTTGGGACCGTCTTGCAGTTTCGTCCGAATGAACCCTTGATATAACTGTTCGTCCCAGGATGAACTTAGTTCGTACGGGATGATAATCGGTTATAAAGTCAGTTCATACTAATATACATTGGGTTCGTATGCAACTGTTTTTATACTATTCGTGTAGGATGATCTGACGATCGTCCAGGACGATCGACTTTGTACAGACTTGGAAGTCAGCAGTATTTGGATGATTTTTTGTGTCTTTCCTATATAAGGTCCACTTAAAATTGTCTTGTAATATTTTGCCTATTGATCTTTGTGTAAACTGAAGGGAGAGTGAAGGAGAGAGTGTGAGAGAGTGTTTGAAGGAGGATTTTTACTACTGGAGCGTCAAGGATTCATTTGGTACTCAAAGGTAAGAATCTCCAATTGTCATTTTTGATTACTTCACTCTTTTCTCTCATCTTTCTGGATTTCTCGTGAGAAGATCTGTCAAGGAGATCTGGTTCTCTGCTAACACTCGTGGAGTGTGAAAGGACGAAGGATTCTCTGTCTACACTTGGAGAGTGTGAACAACCGAAGGGTTCTCGGCCCATACTTGGAGAGTGTGAAAGGATAGACGGTTCTCTGCCAACACTTGAAGAGTGTAAAAGGATGGATGGTTCTCTTCCAACACTTGGAGAGTGTAAAAGGATGATGGTTCTCTGCCGCACCGGGTAGTGGTGGAAGAGAGTTTTTGTAAAGGCTTCTCCGCCTTGATGTGGGTGCAAAAGGAGAGTCACTAGTGGTATTAGTGCAATACTCGGAGGGTGCCTCCAGGGAGTGGATATAGGTCATGTTTGACCAAATCACTATAAATCTTGTGTCTTTTTTATTTTTCCGCTGCTTTTGTTTTTAATTTACTTTATCGGTTAATTTGTTGTTGAAAAACATTTTTCTACAAAAATTCACTAAAGGTATTTTTTGGTTTAAATTTTAAAGAGGGATAATTTTTAATTACCAATTCACCCCCCTCTTGGTTAGCCGCTGGGATATAAGCTTAGGTCTAACAACCTAATTCATATTAAATAAGTTTCAACAAAAATCAGATTAGGAATGCCGTTAGTTATCAATTAAGGAGGCTTGCTATCATCTTCTAAAAAGGTTTTCAAAGTTGTTGGTAAAGGGAAGAGTGTGTTGGTTGAAGGTACTACTGCTGCGCAATTCAAAACAGGGAAAGTGAATGGAGTTATGGATTCAGGGTAAGCTTCTCCTTCATTTAAATCAACTTCCAGAATTATGTCAAAAGAAAATTTGATTGTGGAAGGAAGATATGCAAATACTGTTAAGGAAAGTATCTGTTCGGGCTGAGAAGGTGAGCAACCTGCTTCTAAAATGTTGGGGCATTCATTAAAGAAAGTTGTTGAAGTACCTATTGGAAATCAGGATTTGAATTATTCTGATTTGGTCAGAGTTTGTGATTGTGATTCTAGAGTATTGGGGATGTGCAAGGATGTCCCAATTGAAGTTACTGATAGACCTATGTCCAGTAATCAACAAAATGTTTGGAGTAAGAAGGAGAATATAAAGGTTATAGATCTGGATTTGGGAGAATTCTTATCTGAAGATGGATCATCTGTCAAATTGCATGAGGATAAAGAGATGGAAAACTCTAGGAGGATGCAGAATTCTATAGTTATAAGTATTTGGAAGCAAAGTTCCTTTTCAAGTTATTAGCACTGAGCTTAGAAGGCAGTGGGCATCTTTTGGGAAGTTTCTTATAACTATGCTAGGATTGGATTAGGTCTTATATTCTTTCTATGATAAAGATTCATTGGATGGAGTTTTCTCAAATGGACCTTGGTTCGTTAATGGGAAGATCATCGAAAAGGATAAATGGTCACCAAACTTCTCTCCCCATCCTTAAAAGGGTTGTCTTCTCCTTTTTGGTTTAGGATGCCAAACCTCCCACTTCAATGTTGAGATGAAATAAATATTTGTTGAATTTCCTCAAAGGTTGGAAAGCCTTACATGATTGATGGAAATATGTTCCAATGGGGAAGAAGGGACTTTCAGAGGGTGTGTGTTCGTATCAAGTTGGACACTCAATTTCCACTTGGAGTATGGGTGTGTGGGATCCAAAAATTCGTCCTCGGCCTCCTCGTCGCGCTGTTTTTATTTTTTGCTTTGGTGCGGGAGTTTTAACGGACTAAGTTTCGGGGTAGATTTTGGAAGGTAGATGGGTTTGTAGATAGGACACTACCTAGAGATTTCACACTCATTTTGTAAGGACTTTATGATCTGAGTTCTGGTTTCCTATAGGCACAAGCCCCTATAGTTAATTACCCCTCTTGATAACGAGAGAGAACTTTTGATTAAGGCTAGTCATCAATCATATACGTATAAATACGTTGTATATGGCATATAATAGCAGTATTGGGCATAGAGATTTTAAAATATTGGATTTGGAAATTGGGTTTGAAAAGTTCAGATGTTTGGAATTTGGGTTGGGAGATTTAATATTTAAAAAAGGAAATTTCACCACCTCACACTTAAAGCGGATGGTGGGGGAATGGATGATGGACTCGATCAAGATCCCATGATTCCGTCATCCTGGGCCATCGTGGTCCCTGGTCTACTTAGTCAGAGGAGGTACTCGACCCAACCTGACAGAAGGATCCTTGTTGGCAGCCATGGGTTGCTTCTTCCAAGGGTACCTTGTAGACTTGGGATGGGTATTTGCCTAAGGGGGCAAATTTGAATCCGCCTTAGCTAACAGAGGGCTTTGTGCCTTATCGATTATATCTTATTGATTTATATCTCAAGGATTTGATGCCACTAAGAAACGTATTGGCTCTGACCATAACCGATATTTTGTAGTGCCATTTGGCGATAAAACTATTCGGTTTAGAGGGCCCCGGGTCATAACCGTTTATCATGCGGTGCCATTTAGTGGTAAAACCACCTGTTAGAGGAGACGTATCACATCCTTACTAGCAGGAGATTGTTTGAGAATGGATCCTAGTGATATTTTCATCTAGGCATTTGGCTCTTTGTGAGCTGAAGTAAAATTTAATTTGTCCACTCTGGAAAACTGTTGCTGAGGGTGGATGGGTTCTTCTTTAAGTGTTTAATAGATTTATTTTAATTTTAAATATTTTAGATTTTAGGATTTTGAGGTTTTTGTAGATATTTGGGTGGAGCTTGGAAGGCATTCGAAATTGTTTGTGTCCTCCGGTTGAGATAAATATTCAATACGGCCATCATCGGGGTGTTTGGGGGCATTTCCATTTTCTGGATTGAACCTTGTCGACTCTATCTACTGGTTGATAGAGGATTAGGTTTCATGGGTTTTATGTCTTTATTAGTGAATTCTCTTGATTATAAGCCTTGAAGGCCTAATATGAATGTATTAAAATAAATATACTGGTCACCACAATCATGTATTTGTTTGAAGGTCAAATCCTGTTGACTCCTATTGATTCATATAGAAGGATAGGGTTCGAACTAGAATTCACTTATTGACCCGCTCAACATCCCTAGACATCAAATGTGTACCAATAACATGTTCGTCGCGGCCCATACGGGAGTTTGGGGGCATTTTATAATTATACCCTGTCTACTACTTTTTACCTACTTAGGAGGATCAGGTTCAAATTTAATAACCCGCGCAGCATTCCTAGACGTCACGTGTGTACCAATAACACGCTCGCTAGGGCCCATGCAGGTGTTTGGGGGCATTTTATAATTATACCCTATCACTCCTTTTTACCTACTTAGGAGGATCGGGTTCAAATTTAATAACCTGCACAACATCCCTAGACGTCATGTGTGTACCAATAACATGCTCGCTGGGGCTCATGCGAGTTTAAGATTACATTTACCCTTTTTAGTGTACATATGTGTATACATATTAAGGTGCACATGTGGGGGGTACTTTGAAATATTTGGAAATGTCTTATGTCCGCTTGCATAGATGTTATGGATTCAGCGGTGTTTCGTAGCAGCTTTTGAATTAAGTTGTTTGCTGCTTTGCACAGGTGGTCTATCGTGCACTATTTATTGCTTTCTGCAGGTGGATCGTAGTGCACCAACTAATATCCTGTCTTAACCCGTAGGAGCTTGTATTTGCTGAAAGCCTTATTATTTGCTCGTTGATGGCACTTAATGTTTATAGCGGGTCTCTTACAGAAGCTCGTAGGAACTTGCATTTGCCATATTCTTTATGCATTTTGTTGTGGTCTGTAGCCCCTACAATACATCTATTACTATTATAGGTGGATGTATTCATTCGCAGACTGAAATTGACTATATGATACTGCATTTACTGAAGTCTGTCTGCATCTATCCACAAGTGGAATGTGGCACGTACATCTATATTTGTAGAGAACCTGTATATATTACAGATCTTTTATTCTTGCTTGTAGAAGACTGATATATTTGAGTGTTGCTGAGTGGTTATTGACTGTATGGATGATTTAACATCCACTACACATTAATCATCATCACCCATAAGTGGACTTCTATTTGAGTGAGGACACCTCTTCGTTCATTTGTGAATGTTCACATTCGTCATACACATCACTATATTCATTTGTAGGAAACTCCATGCTACTGATTGTAAGCATGTGGTTATCCTTTCAATTTGATCTCTGTTTGCAAGAAGATTGTTGTATTTGTTGCAATTCTCTTAGTGTTGCTCGTAGGGATGGGTCTTCCGCTTTGTAGGTTATTTTGCTATGTGTTAGTCTCTGTCATTGCTTGGTATAATTTTAGCATATTATCTTGCAAATTCATATTTGAAGACAAGTTTTCTGTTGTCTTTGAAAGCAATAAGAAGGCAATACATTTGTTCGTATGATTGATACATACATCAATCATCCTCGTCCTTATATGGATTGCATAATATTCATTTGGAAGCATATGATTATCGTTCATGCATACTCACATACAACCCATAGTACTTTTTAAGGGAATGTCATTTTCCTTTACTAATTAGTTAACATTGATTGTAAGAATATCATAATGTTGACTACATCTTCTTGCATCACCTTAAGTAGTTGTAGGGACTGCTACACATGTTTGTAAGATGATGGATGTCGGTCAAAGGTGCTTCTACATAACTTGTGGGGATCTTGTATATTTAAATTCCATCACATTCTAAGCATCATGAAATCTTTCATTACTTATGGGAAACTTCATGTTGTCCATCATTACCACTTGTAAGATTCCATTGTATTTGTTTACACCCAAGTAACATTGATTGTGTTCGAGCTTCTATACAAATTTCCTTCTTCATACCAGTGCACTGTTGTTTAAAGTTATCAATTCTTTTATATATTATTCAAGTCATTTGAGTTTGAATGTTCAATGTCAAGTCCACTGTGGTTCTTGTTAAATTCAGGTTCGAGTTCAGTTCAAATGAAGTCTTCCGTATGGTCCAACTTGCTTGAGTTCAAATTTCCAAGATCACGTTCAAGTTCAGTTTAATTTGTTGCTTATTTCATGTCAAATTCATTGTGCAAGTTCGATCCAAGTCTGACTTCAAATTGAGTTCTTTGTGGTTTAAATGTCCACAAACTTGGTTACAAATTCAAGTCTAAGTCCCCTGCTATCCATGTGTGTTCAATTTTGAGTTCAAATAGGTCCTTTGCATTGAGTTCAAGTTCCACTGTCTTTTCTTTGATGTTTAATTGATTAAGTTTGATTTTAAGCTTGATTTTGTCTCAAGTTGTGCCCAGATTAAGTTCATTTGATGTCCAAATAAAGTCCATTACTTGTTCTTAGTCCTTGTCCTTTTGAACAAAATTTTGGCAGCCGTCCAGCATCTCCCCCATTTAGGGGAAAAATCAAGAGCCCGCCTACCCGCCACGTCAACAAAGATGTGCACGGTTGGTGTTTGTGAGACACTGCGGCGGTAATTTTTTTTTTCATCCACCACGCCAACAAAGGCGTGTATGGGGGTTTTAAAAGCATTTTTTGAAAAAAAAAGTAGTTTGCTTTCCCCCTTCTCGGGGGTACTTATGAGTGACTCTGCCTCGCCGTAGGTGCCGCACCAGGGTCCCATCCCACCACGTGCAACAAAGGCGTGCATGGGCGGTTTTTCGGTTCGCCACGAACTTTGAAGTAGGATTTTTAGGTGATTACCCTCCTCGTTGTAAGCACCGCACTGGGGTCCCATCCCACCACGCTCAACAAAGGCATGCATGGGCGATTTTCCGGTCCGCCACACACTTCGAGAATGAGAATCTGAGTTAGGAAAATTCATACCTTCGTGGGGTTGTTGGCGACGTTGCCACACGCATCGAGGGAGAGAGATGTTTCTTTATTATGATTAACCATAATTAATTATAATTAATTTAGTAATTATAATTAACTAAATAAGTAAAATTAATTACTAATTATTAAATAACAATAATTGATTAATTAATTTTGATTATTATTAATTAATAATTAAATATAATTTATTAAAATTAATCATAGTTAATTAAATAATTATAATCAATAATTAATTAATAATTATTAATTAATTATAATTAGTTAATTATTTATAATTATAACTATTATTAAAAAAAATTAATAATAATTAATTTCTTAACTATAATTAATTATAATTAAAATAAATTAATTTTCTCCTTTTTCCACTCTCTAATTCAGCTTATTTACGGGATTTGGTTGAAGAGGCGCACGAAAGGGAGATAGCTACCTTCACTGCAGCGAGCTCCCTTGCTATTTTCGTTCAAAATGTCGTAAACTCCGATTCAAATAAGAAGGAACGACGCCGAAGGGAGGCGGAGTCGGAGCTAGAGCAAGGTATGAGAACTCCTCTCCCTCTCTCTCTCTCTCTCTCGGCTTACATGAGACGTCAGACAGAGAAGGTGAAGATCGGGAAAGATAGTCGGATGAGGGGCTCAGCTTTGATGTCGTCAAATTACACAGGTAAGGAGAATGATCTGTCCCTCTCTCTCTCTCTCTCTCTCTCTCTCTCTCTCTCTTTCTCTCTCTATCTCTCTCTCTCTGCTCAAATAGATCAGGATCGGGAGTCTGTGAGGCTGCGGCAAGAGAGGAGTGGGAGATTTTTTGTGAGGAGGGCTACCGGATTCGGCTTAGAGGAAGAGGTTTGTGGAAGATTGGAGGTTGGGTCTTCCGATCGGAGCAGGTAACGGGAGCTAGGGCAGGTCGTGGAGGAAGAATGAGAGGCAGGGGTCTTGCGCATGTGAGGGAGAGAAGATCAGGAGAGGCTTGCGATGGGGAAGAACAACCGAAGGCCTTGAGTTGGTTTGGTATTTAACGACATCTGTGGTCGTTCGATCGAGGTGAGTCGCAGGTTTTGTGGGAGGTGACCCATTCGGCGCTGTTGCATAGTGCCTCGGTGAAACTTCGACAGTATTTGCGGGATCCAGGAAGAGACACGGTATGATATCATTTTTTATTTCTTTTGGGTATTATCCAGAGGTCAACAGGGTGAAAGGAAGCCATGGGAAGTTCTTTCAAAAGTTTGAATATGAAAGAATTCCTGATTTTTGCTTTCGCGATAAAATTGGGCATATGAAAGTGGATAGATCTTCCATGCAAATGGAGGAAGGTAGCTCATTGAATAACAATCTTAAAAAGATTGAAATTCCAAATGCTTCAAATGATGGTTATGGTCCTTGGTTGCTAGTTAATCACAAGAGAAAGAGATTTTACAATAATGAAAATAGGAAATCTATTCCTCGGAATAAGGCTCCAATAGTTGGAAAAAATTATGAAAATGTTACAAATGAAATGATTTGGAGACCAGTGGAAGAAGTAAAGATTCCAAAGGTGGAGGAGGTTGTTGTTCCATTTGAAGCTGTTCATACTGAGAAGATTCAAAGCCAGAAATCTTTGGCTAATTCAACCTTGGAGATCAATGAAGCCAACGATATGACCATTAAATCTTCTAATATTGTATCTAAAAACAAATTCAACATCCTAGATGGATTGGTAGAGAAGGGAGATATTGTTTTCTCTGAGGAGGTTGTGAATAATATGGCTAGAGATATGAGTAAGATAAATAAATATACAGAAGATATTTCCAATTGTAACAAGGAGGATATGATGGAGGGTCTTGTATGAAGGTAGAATGTTCCTCTAACATTAGGAGGAAAGGTTCTAAGCAATTGAAAGGTTTAGGTCCTATTAATATAGCTCCTAGTGAGTAGGAGAGCTGAAGGAGAGATTAAATATAAATTGGGGTCCTCATCCCCTCTTATCCAATGAATTCGGCTATTGCTTTTTGGAATTGTAGAGAAGCTCAGAAGAGGAGAGCTTCTCTTTATTTGAAGGAAGTTGTTAAGGAGTATGGGGTTTTTTTCTTTGGATTATTGGAAACTAAAATCTTTTCTTTTGAAAGGAAGGATGTGGATCAATTAGTTGGCTCTGAGTGGAATTTCTTTCATGTTCCTTCGGAAGGATTGTCAGGAGGTATACTTGTGGTGTGGAAATCAAGTCTAGCCAATTTTCAAGTATTAGAAGCTTCTAATCAATTTATCATTGGCGACTTGGAAATTACTAACAAAGGCAAGTGGAGGATTGCTACTATCTATGGCAATAAGGATGTATATAGAATGAGAGTACTTTGGGAAAGGTTGGAACTCTATTCCTCTACGGATTTGCCTATGGTAATAGTAGGAGATTTCAATTGTCTTCTCTCAAGTGAAGATAAGAGGGGAGGGAAAGATTCAATTTTTCCCTAGGACCTAAAGAAATGAAGACTTTTCTAGCTTGTATTGACTTTCATGAAGTTGGATATATGGGTCCAAGGTTCACTTGGTGTAACAACAAAAAGGTGTGGATCGAATCCTTGAAAGACTTAATAGTTGCTTCTTAAACTCAGCTGCTCTTAACTCAACTGATCGGTTTTTTGTGAGACATTTGGCTCATGTGGCCTCAGATCATTGCTCACTCCTTTTAAATCTCATGGTTCAGCATTCGATTAAGAAGGTAATAAGGTATGAAGATGTTTGGGCTTCTAATATGGCTTCGGTTGCTATGGTGAAAAAATTTTGGTTGAGGAAATGTGAAGGCAGTTTTGCACACATCCTGAATAACAAAATGAAGAAATCTCTTAAGGCTTTGTTCTATTGGAGCAAAGCAAAAATGCACAATCTATTTTCATTGAAAAGTGATTTGTTAAAACAAATTGAGGAACTTCAATTTAAAGAAGCTAATGAAGGAGAGTTATCTGAGAAGAATGTTGGTTGCTGAAAGTGAAGGTGAGTGAACTCAACTCAACACTAGCTCGGTTGGATACTTGGAGGAGGCAAAGGGCCAAGGTGAATGGATGTTGGAGGGAGACTATAATTCAAAGTTCTTTCAAGCTTTTGCATCGGCTAGAAAGAATTCAAACTACATTGCAAAAATCAAGAATGTTAATGGAGAAATTATGGAGGAACAACATCAAATTGAGGATGCTATGAATTGTTACTTCAAAGAGAAATGGAAAATCAGAAATTGTAACCTTGAAGATTGGCCAAGACCGTGGAGCTGTCTTGATGATGGGGATAGAGAAATGTTGAGCAAAACTTTTACTATAGAGGAGATGGAAGAAGTTATCAAGCATAGTGGAAAAAATATCTCTCTAGGTAATGATGGCAATACCTTTTCTTTCTTTAAAGCTTATTGGGAAATTATCAAGGTTGATTTGTGGAGTGCCATCAATGATTTTTTTGAATCCTCAAATATGGAGTCTAAATGGAAGGAGACACTTATTGTGCTTATTCCAAAAGTAAGCAATCCATTAACTCCTTCAAATTATAAACCTATAAGTTTGTGTAATATGGTTTATAAAGTGGTGGCAAAAGTTCTTATGAATAGAATGTCTCCTATCATCCCTAAATTGATCTCAAAAGAGCAAGTGGCTTTTTTAAAAGGAAGATCCTTATCTTACCATGTGTTGATATCTCATAAGGTTATGCATAAACTAATGCATTCTAACTCCTCAAAAGGATTTGTATCATTTATAATCGACATGGAGCAAGCTTATGACTCAATGGGGTGGCCCACTTTGGCAAAAGCTTTGAATTATTTTGGGTTTCCAAGTTTTTTTTTTCTACGCTTATTTTGGATTGTGTACCGAATTCAAAGTTTACTATTTTAATAAATGTCAATTTGACAAATTGGATAGATGGTCATAGTGGTTTTCGACAAGGATATCCCTTGTCTCCATACTTATTTATCCTTTTTGCGCAGTTGTTATCAAATGCTTTCAAACATAGAGGAGATTCAATTGGAATTCAGCTGTGTTCAAGTGGGCCTAGAATTTCACACTTGTTGTATGCTGATGATGTGATTATTTTTTCAGAAACAAACCTGAAGGTAGTTAAGGATATTAAAAATATTCTGGGAAACTTCTGTGGGTGGACGGGATTATCAGTTAACATCAACAAATTAGCTATGGTGTTCGACAAAGTAGTTAGTAGAAGGAGAAAGAAGTCTATTGCTCTAGTTATGGGGTTCAAAACAGCTAAGGATTTGTCTTATCTTGGAGTGACGCTATCAACAAGGAGGCTACTTAAAAAAGACTTTCAGTTTATTGTTGATGAGGTGTTGAGGATGACAAATATTTGGGGAGGAAGATTGATATCATTGGTGGGTAAGATTTTGTTAACTAAAACAAACTTGTTATCTTTCTTCATCTTCCATTGTACCAATTCTCTTGTTCCTAAGAGTGTTCTTGAAGAGGTAGATAAGATTTGTAAAAGCTTTATTTAGAATAAATCCAATGGGAGACATGGGATTCATTATGTTAATTGGAACATCATGTGTTTTCCGATGAAATGGGGAGGTAGAGCCCTTCATTCTTGTTCTTCTAAGACAGGTCCTTTGAGAGCAAAAATTACTTGGAGATATATGAATGAAAAAGAATCCTTGCTGCACAAAGTTTTCCATCCGAAGTATGGAAATCTGTTGGATTATATGAATTCAAGAAGGACGGGGTCACCAGCTTGGAAAATCATCCTGGATGGAGGTAAATCATTAATGCCTTTAATAAGATGGAATGTAGCTAATGGAGTAGATATTGATGTATTCAATGATACATGGATTTTAGATAAAAGCATTAACAAATGATCCACCTTTGTTTCTTCTCATGATAGCAGCAGATTTTCAGTTTCTAACTTCATGTCTAATGGAAGTTGGAATGTGGATGCAATAAGGAAAGTTATGGGGGAAGACCTTTTTAACTTAATCTTGCAATTTGGTATTAAAACTGGAATAGAAGAAGACTCAAAGGAGCCACTGTTTCAAAAAAATGGAAGATCCATTTCTTCCATGGTGTTCAAAAATTCATTTATTCATACCGACCGAAGTAGATGTGGAGCTGGGTAGAAAAAGGAAAGTTGAATCCTAAGGTGGAGATTTTTTGGTGGAGAATTTTGTATAATTGCCTTCCTACATATAGTTTCCTTGAGCATAGAAGATTGCAAAGGGAAAAATTCCCCAAGGAGTTGTAATGATATTGAAAATATAGATCATTATGCTGCTAGATGTGATAAGCTCTAGGAAGTTATTCATCAAATCAGTAAATAGGGCTTTGCTGTCTAAACGTTTGATTCATTGTTAGAATGCTGAAATTAACTCTCTAACCCAGCTTCCTTTATGATTAATCTGTATTGTAATGTGGTATACTTTACATGGAAGTCAAGGAATAACTTGATCCACAATGGGAAGGATGACAACTCATAGATGATTGCTTTTAATGCAATGAGTTATGCATCAATTTCTGCTCAAGGAGTTGGTAGAATTTTGGGTATATGGGATGCTAATCAGCCTTCTAGGCTATTCCATTGTATCCTCGTCCACCCGATTGGTTAAAAGTAAATGTGGATGCTGCCTTACTCACTTCTTACAAAGCTGGAATCAGAGGAGTGTTTCGTGATCATAAAGGAAGGTTCCTACAAGCTTTTAGTAAACTGTATGTTCATTGGGACATATCTTCCTTCGAGTTTTTGGCTACAAAATCTATATAGGAGATGGTAAAAGATTGGATGTTTAAGTATAAGAGAATTATAATTGATGGTGACAATGTCAACGTCATGAAGTTTTTGAGAAATGACAAATAAAGTGGAGATGCAAAGTTAGAAGTTGTTCATTTATTTAATGAGCTTAATCATGTCATTTTTAATTGTGTTGATAGAAGGTACAATAAGTTAGTGGATTTATGTGCTAACTATGGCATTTTGAGTTTTTTTATTTGGGATGATGTTAGTGTGAATAAGGTTCCTCCTTTATTTATGTCTTTATTAAAGGAGGAATCCAATGTTTCGAATCCTTAGGTTGTAATCCGTTTTTCATTTAATGCAATTTGTTGCATTTCTTTAAAAAAAAAGATAAGAAGAAACAAATAACATAGCCAAACTGTAAAGAACATCATCATGTAATAAGCTAAATCCCTTAACAAATGGAGAGCACAACTGCATAAATCAAAGCCACTGAACCCAAAAACAACAAAAAAAAATGGCCAAGGGAAAACCCACCAGCAAAACCCCAAAAACACATAGGGATAGCATATAGATAAACAACCCATAGCGCATTCTGGGAATCGATGAAAAACACAAAGAATAATTGTTGGCACCCAAATAGAACCAAAAGAGCCAAGAGAAGAAACTCCCTAGGGATAACCTCCAGCAAACAAAGCAAGAGGCAACCCCCAAACCAAAATAAACAAGAGCCTCAAGCTCTAACCATAAAATCACATTAAAATCTAACATAGGGAAGACCAATGTTGTCTAATCTTAAGAGCCCTTTTAAGGGGACAGGTAAGTTAGGAGCAAAAAAATCAAGAAAATAATCTAAATCACACCCCAAATTGGCAAGCCAATTGGCACAAGCATTCCCCTCCCTATAGACATGAGAGAGGGAGTAGTTAACAAAGATCAACAATTGCTTAATATCCTTCATAAAATAAAAAAGTGCTGGATTGCACATAGTATCATCAAAATTATTTAAACAACGAATACTATAAGTGGAATCAACTTCAATCCAAATGTTAGAAATATCAAGAGATATGCATAATCTAATCCCATGAAAAATAGTTGAGAGCTCACCAAAGTTCGCATAACACTTATGTAAGGGTCCTGCAAAAGCAATAAAAATATTCCCATAACCATCCCAAATAATCCCACTACACCCTGAGATGGGACCTTTGACAACACCATCCATATTCAATTTATAGGAGTTATTAAGAGGTTTGTTCCAATAAATAAACCTAGGTTCAACAGAAGGATGATCACCCTCCAATGTGAGACCTAAATTCGATGCCACAAAGAAGTAATTCTTAAAATTCTTTAGAGAGAGCATATTAATAGAAAAAGCCTCATAACCTTGTCTTTCACATTCTTAATAATCCTATGATGGTTCATACCAATACCATTAAAAAGGGAGTTATCTATCTAGCCATAAATACCACAAAATGAGAGAGGTAATAACATTTATGATATGGCCTTACTTAAAAAATCAAGAGTTAAGCATAGCATTAATAGACAACTTAGCATTAAAGCAATTTAATTTGAAAATATCATCAAAATAAGTCCAATTTTTAACAGCTAAAGGGCTTAAAAGAAAGACATGATGCATATTCTCCACATGAAAGCAATATTGGCTCTTCGACTGCAAAATAAAGCCTCATTTAATTAAGTTATTATCAGTAGGAATGAACTTATACAAAATTCTCCAGATAAAAATAGAAAAAATGGAAAAATAATTTTATGCCAAATTATAGAAAAAATATCAGTGACATCATTCTTGGTTCTAAAAGCATGCCAAACATCCGTTAATCTGAAGTCCCCATCTTTAGACAAATTGCATAATAATAAATCATCCGAGTCATTTTTTAGGGGAAGGTTCATAATTTGTTTAATAATATAGTTTTTTTTTGGACAATAATAAAAAACTTGCATTAATCAAAATAAAAATGGAACTACAAAGATGATTCCTCCTTCAACAAGCTAAAGAAAGAAGGAGGAATCTTATTCAAGCTAACGTCTTCCCAAATAAAATAGGTAATAATAGCAAAGCTAGCACACATGTCAGCTAGCTTGTTACTATTTCCATATATACTTTTGAACAAAACAAAATGAAAATCATTGAGAAAGTATAAATCTTCTTCTCCCATGAATCCTTCCGCCATAGCTTGTTGAAGAAATGCAATTACATTAGAATTATCACTTTCAATAATAACACCTTTGAATTTGAACATCCAATCTTTAATCACTTCTTTCAAAGCTTTGATAGCTAACATCTCTATTTGATAGATCTCCCAATGAATGCAAGATCTCCCATAAGCCATCAAAAATCTGCCTTTATAGTCACGGATGTGCCTCCTATTCCAGCTCTATAGGCTGAATCGAGTGATGCATCAACATTGATTTTGAGCCAATCGGGTGAAGGGGGTTGCCAAGAATTGGACAGTCTTGAAGACTGGTTAGCATCTGTAAAACCCGCAAAATGCCGTTTTTGACCTCGCACGCTTTCAAAGCGCCGCGATGAGTTTTAAGTGAAAAATTTGAGGTTGTCGGATTTCGACGTGATTAATTTTATAAAATAGAGCGCAAATTCTGACCATTTTGATGTATAAAACCTATATTGTATTTTTAGTATTTTTGGAACTATAAATTTTGGAAGATTAGAAATGCCCAAACTACCCTTACTTGTCCCTTAAGCCGAATTTGTTTAAGCAAGTGCATAAGGGTCACTAGGCAATCACCCATCTTCTTATTATGAGAAGAACCGAACCCTCCTCCCTCTCATTTCACGCACGCTATGCCAAACCGAGCAGAACGAAGGGCGTGAGGCGCGGGTAGGAGGGGCGACGGGAGCTTTGGGCGGCGGGTTTTTGGAGGCCGATCGTGGAGGAAAACATAGGGAAATCTAAGGGAAGGTTAAGGTATGTGTTTTGCAAGAGTTTTTCTTCTTTTCCCTTGAGTTTTCTCTAAGGGAAGGAAACTAGGGTTTTGAGAAACCTTGAAATTTCTTTGAGAAAAGTTTAGGAAAGGGTTAAAGGAAGTTTTTAAATCATAATGTGAGATGTTTTTGTGAAAAATATGAATTTTTGGAAGTTAGGGTTTCACTCAAAAATTGTTTTCTTTGGAAATGCCTTCACAAAAGAATCTCCTATTAACCTAAGAAAGCTTATAATGGGAAAAGATATAGGGTTGTGGAAAGTTTTGATTTTTAAAATTTAGGGCTTTTTTCCTAATCATAAAATTTTGATCCCTATAGTTCTAATGGGCTTTTGGAAGGATTTTAGAGACTATTATAGGGATTTTTCATGAAATGCAAGTTTTTCTAAATTATGGTTTACTTTAATCCGAAAATTAAGGATGTTTTAATTAATGTTTTATTGTAGGAAGAATGTTTTCTTATATAAGATCCATGATTTTAACTAAACCCTAATTGAGAGTGAATGGAAGTGAGAGATATCATGAATGGTGGAGGGGTTTAACTTGAAAGCGCAGTTATGACATTAGGAAGAACCCTTTATTTCCTTAGATTAAGGATTTAGGAAATTGTGTAGGGACTAGTTACTTATAAATTTTTGTATGTCTTTTCAAGATTTTAACCGTGTGGAAGGAAAGGACTTGTCCGGACAAACAAAAGAGGTGCACGGGTTGAGGTAGGTGGAATGGATATTCTCATAAATTTAGAAAAACTCTTCTTTCATTGCAATTACATAGAAATGGTAAATTCTTTTATGCTCATTATGATATTTTTATGACTCACGTTTCCTTGTATGAGTTCATGGACACGTAAAGCAAATGCAAAGGTTTCTCTTTATGCAATTTTAAAACTCATGAATGATCCCCATGCTCTTTTCTTTACTTGTACTGCACATGTTTTTCTCTCTACCTGCAAATGAACACAAGAGCATAGCAAGCATACACATTCCTATGGAAACATACACTTGAATAGTTTATGAATAGGTTACATAAAGCATATCTTATGAATATGTAAGTATTAAATGTATATGCATGTTGACGCGGAAGTATCACATGGTAAAGGATGCTCTTTTGGGCAATAATAAAGGTGGCTCTTATGAGCCATGGTAAAGGATGATTCTTATGAACCAATGGTAAAGGAATGACCAATTTTATGTACCTGATCAGTACAAGTGATACTTTTGAGATGGATGTTATATTTATATATTAAGCTATTATGAATATTTCATATTCATGTTATATGCATTTGAGACTATCCTTAGATGCATAATGTTTATAAAAGGAAAAGAATGAAAATGTTATGAAGGAAAAAGCACTTGAAAATTGAGGTAAAGGTATGTATTTCCTTAAAACAAAAGTTACTTTATGTTGATGATTCTTTTGTTAAAATACCTAAGCATGATATAGTTTTCTTCTTTTGACTCTAAATTTAAATGAATTCCATTTGCACCTATTGAGTTATGACTCACCCATATTGTGGGAAATGTTCAGGAGATCCTGCGAATAGATAATGGCAGACTAACCATCACGCACTTACCGTCATAGGGAGATGACGGGCGGCATGTTCTTTTGATGATAAAATGTTGTATGTGTAGATTTTTTGTGAGAGTTAGATTTGTTTGGATCCCTTCTTTTGGAAGAACTCTCAATGTACATACTTCTTTTAAAGGATGAATGAAAAATGGAACTTTTAATTGGATTTACTTTAGTGGCTCTTTCATTTTATAGTTGAAAATATTTGGTTTATGTTAGATCTTTTAATGTTATGCTATGAAGGTTTATTCCATCCTGACCGACCTCTGTTCTCACCTCGCACTTGCGAGCTAACTGGGCCGGGTCGTGACAAAGAGTGGTATTAGAGAAAAGGATTTGAGAATATTAATTTTAGGAAAGAGCCGATAGGATGATCGTATAGGTTAGAGTAGGTATAAGATGCATGTGCTATATGTTGCTTAGATTGCTTTGTTGCATTATGTCTCAGGGCTGAGGAACCTGAACCTGATGCCACTGATGGCAATAGTACTGGAGAGGTCAGGAGGGAATTGCCAGCAGAAGTTGAGCCTCAAGGCAGTAGTATTAATGTTACTTTGGATTCTTTCGCCCAAATGATGGCGGCTATGACACAGATGATAAAGAGTACCCAGACTCAAGCTGGAGGTAGTGGAAGTACTGTGATAGATAAGAATTTAAAGTTATTCCAAGATATGAAGCCCCCATCATTCGTATGAGGTGGACCCATAGAGACAGAGGATTAGTTAATGAAGGTTGAGAAGATTTTGGAAGGAATGCTATGCACACAAGATAGAAGGGTTTCCTTAGCTGCTTATGCCTTCAATGGGGAAGCAGAAAGATGGTGGAGAAGTCAGCTAGAAGAAACTTTTGGTTGGAAACCTAGCAGCCAAGTGACATGGGAGGAGTTTATTAAGGTGTTTAGAGATTGGTATGTACCAATGACTGCTAGGAGGTCAATACAAGACAAATTTATGAGATTGGTTCAAGGTGACAGAACCATTACGCAATATGAGATTGATTTCACCATGATTTCTAGGTATGCCTCTCATCTAATTTCTAATGCAGAAGAAAAATGCCACCGCTTCCTTTGTGGCTTAAGGGATAGCGTTAGACAGCCATTGGTTCCTTTGGGTATTGAAGATTACTCTACTTTAGTTGAGAGATCACGAAAGATTGAGCTAGATTTACAGAGTACTCAGTGGAGGAGAGACTTCCAGAAGAGGAAGAATAAAGATAGATCCAAATCTACCTAATCTTTTCATTTTGGAAGACCTAATTGGAAGAATCCCAAGCCCAACACTTCAGAGAGCAGCACTCCTTCTGTTACGTGCAATAAGTGTGGGAGGGCTCATAAGGGAGAGTGTATTTCTGGCACAAATACCTGCTTTTGGTGCCATCAACCAGGGCACATGGCAAAGTCTTGCCCTGTCTTGGGACAGAAGTCTACTCCAGAGGCCAGAACTGGTAATGCTCCTCAGAGGATAGTTAGATGGCCAAGGATGGTGGAGTCTACTGCATCAACTCCAATTCAAGGCCAAGCTCGACAACTTGTTCAGCCGAGGGTTTATGGTCTATCCCCACAAGAAGCAAAAGACTCTCATGATGTTATCACAGGTATGGAATTTATTTAATGTCAATGAATTCCTTTATGATGTATGAGTAAGATAAGCTTTATGTTATGTTACATGCATGATATTTAGGAATAATCTTTGTATGTAACAAGCCTGTTAAGGTGTTGTTTGATATGGGAGCATCGTATTCTTTCATTTCGGAGGAGTTTGTTAAGTCTAATGGTTTGTCTTCCTCAAGTATGTTCAAACCTTTATCAGTCTTGATGCCCAATGGGAGTTAGTTGGAAACCAACAAAAGGTGTCATGTGGAGTTGGCTATTGGTGATAGAATCTTGGGAGCATATCTTATGGTATTGCCTTTAATAAAATTTGATATGATCTTAGGAATGGATTGGTTGTCTTGCCACTTTGTGACTATAGACTATAATAAGAAAGAACTTAAATTTTGTATGCCAGGGAAGAAATAATTTAAATTTATAGGGGAAAGAGGCATAACTTTCATGATAGTCTCTTCCTTGGTGGCATACAAATTATTGAGGAAGGGTCATGAAGGCTTTCTAGCATATGTTATGGAGAAGAAGAAAGAAGCGAGGAGATTAGAGGATATACCTGTTGTGCAATAGTATCCAGAAGTGTTTGCAGATGATTTACCTGGCTTGCCTCCAAGCAGGGAGATTAATTTTACTATTGAGCTGGTTAATGGAGCGGATCCTATTGCTAAAGCCCCTTATCAGATGGCGATAAAAGAGCTAAAGGAACTGAAAGATTAATTGGAAGAGTTGCTTAATAAAGGATTTATCAGGCCTAGCACTTCTCCATGGGGTGCTCCTATGCTTTTTGTGAAGAAGAAGGATGGAAGTTTAAGGCTTTGCATAGACTACAAAGAATTAAATAAGCTGACTATAAAGAATAAATACCCTCTTTCGAGGATTGATGATTTATTTGATCAGTTGGAGGGTGCCTCTGTGTTTTCCAAGATAGACTTGAGATCAGGATACTATCAGCTTAAGATCAGAGAAGAGGACATAACAAAGATAGCGTTCAACACTAGATATGGGCATTATGAATTTATGGTGATGCCATTTGGACTTACAAATGCTCCTGCAGTGTTTATGGACCTTATGAATAGAATCTTCAAGCCATTTATAGATTTATCTATGATAGTATTCATCGATGATATATTGGTGTATTCCCAAATGAAGAGATGCATGCAAATCACTTGACGATGATGTTAAATGCATTGAAAGGAAATGAATTATACGCTAAGTTCTGTAAATGTGAGTTATGGTTGAAGAGTGTGAATTTTTTGGGACACGTGATCAGTAATGGAGAGATTTCTATGGATCAGCACAAAGTTCAAGCTATAGCAGATTGGCCTCGACCAGCTACCATGATGGAGATCAGGAGCTTTTTGTGTTTAGTTGGTTACTACAGAAGATTTGTTGAGGGATTTTCTTGAATAGCTATGCCATTATCTAGATTGACCCAAAAGTAGTGAAGTTTGTTTGGATAGATCAATATGAAAAGGCTTTTTAAAGGCTGAAACAGTGTTTCATGACTGCTCCAGTGCTTATTATTCCTTCGGGGATAGATGGATTTCAGCTTTATAGTGATACCTCTCTTAAAGGGTTGGGTTGTGTACTGATGCAGAAAGGAAGGGTCATTGCCTATGCTTCAAGGCAATTGAAAAATCATGAAAGAAACTATCCAACCCAAGATTTAGAGTTAGTTGTAGTGGTTTTTGCTCTAAAGATATGGATACATTACTTGTATGGGGTTAAGTGTGAAGTATTTACTGATCACCAGAGTTTAAAATACATCTTCATATAGAAAGAGTTAAATTTGAGGCAGAGGAGATGGTTGGAACTTATCAAGGACTATGATTTGGATATCCAATATCATCTAGGTAAGGCAAATATAGTAGTGGATGCCTTAAGCAGGAAGACTTCTAGTGCCAGTTGGATGTTTACACAACAACATGAGTTGATGAGAGATTTGGAGAAGTTGAAGATTTCTATAGTTTAGTCCAATGATGCAGAGTTTGTGGCCTTAAATCAAATGATCATTCAGTCAACATTGAAGGATAGGATAAGGGAAGCTTTGCCACAAGATGCAGAATTTGAGAAAGTCCTAAATATGGTGAAGGCTGGTCACGTGGAGGAGTTTGAGCTTGATGAGGATGAGCTACTACGGTATAGAGGCAGAATTTGCATCCTAGATGTTGGAGATTTGAGGAAAGACATTTTTCAGAAAGCTCACTATTCAAGTTATACCATTCACTCAAGTAGTAACAAGATATACCAAGATTTGAAGGAATACTTTTGGTGGCCGGGGATGAAGAGAAGTGTAGCAGAAGTGGTGGCTAAGTGTACAGTTTACAAGATGGTTAAGGTAGAACATCAAAAGCCAGGAGGTTTATTGCAGCCTTTACCCATACCGAAATGGAAGTGGGAAGACATAGCCATGGATTTTGTAGTTGGTTTACCCAGGTCCAGAAATGGTCATAATGTTATATGGGTGATAATAGATAGGTTAACCAAATCGGCACACTTTTTACCTATCAAGCAATCTGATGCTGTTGAAAAGTTGGCAAGTGTTTATGTTAAGGAGATTGTTAGACTTCATGGAGTACCAAGATCGATAATATCAGATAGAGATGGGAGATTCACCTCTAGATTGTGGAGGAAGGTTCAGGAGGCAATGGGCACTAGACTTACTTTCAGTACAACCTTTCACCCTCAAACAGATGGTCAATCAGAGAGGACTATTCAGACTTTAGAGGATTTACTCATATTATGGGTACTAGATTTTGGTGGCAAATGGGAGACGCACATTCCACTGATTGAAATTGCTTATAACAATAGTTTCCAATCAAGTATAGGTATGGCACCTTATGAAGCTTTGTATGGAAGGAAGTGTCGAACTTCTTTATGTCAGGCTGAGGCAGGAGAACGAAAAATCATTGGAATTGATTTAGTAGTGATGCTACTGAAAAGATAAAACTGATTCATGACAGATTGAAGGCTGTGCAAGATAGACAGAAGAAGTACTATGATGCCAAACATAGATCTGTTGAGTTTGATGTTGGAGAGTTTGTATTCCTCAAGATGAGTCCTATGAAAACTGTGAAGAGATTTGGCAAAGTTGGGAAACTGAGTCCAAGATATGTTGGCCATTTTGAGATATCAGAGAGAGTTGGCAGTGTGGCCTACAGATTGGTTTTGTCATCTCACATGAGTGGAGTACATAATGTATTCCACATCTATTCTTTGAGGAAATACATTTCAGATGAAGCTCAGAAGATCAGTATTAACTCAATAGATATCCAACCAGATCTGACATTTGTAGAAGAAACTGAGAAGATCATAGATTATGATGTTAAGTAGCTTCGAAGTAGAGAGATTCCTTATGTTAAAGTTCTATGGAAGCATGGATCTGAGAGAGATGCTACTTGAGAGAAGGAATAAGAGATGAGGGAGAGCTACACTCACCTATTTGACTAAGGTATGATTTATTAATGCTTGTCTTAAATTTTGAGGACAAAATTTTTATAAGGGAGGGAGAATTGTAAAACCCGCAAAATGCCGTTTTAGACCTCGCACGCTTTCAAAGCGTCACGACGAGTTTTAAGTGAAAAATTTGAGGTTGTCGGATTTCGACGAGATTAATTTTATAAAATAGAGCGCAAAATTCTGATCGTTTTGATGTATAAAACCTATCTCATAATTTAAGTATTTTGGAAATTATAAATTTTAGAAGATTAGAAATGCCCAAACTACCCTTACTTGTCCCTTAAGCCGAATTTGTTTAAGAAAGGGCATAAGGGTCACTAGGCAATCACCCATCTTCCTATTATGAGAAGAACTGAACCCTCCTCCCTCTCATTTCACACACGCTAGGCCAAACCGAGCGGAACAAAGGGCATGAGTCGAGGGTAGGAGGGGCGACGGGAGCTTTGGGCGACGGGTTTTCGGAGGCCGATCGTGGAGGAAAACGTAGGGAAATCCAAGGGAAGGTTAAGGTTTGTGTTTTGCAAGAGTTTTTCTTCCTTTCCCTTAAGTTTTCTCTAAGGGAACGAAATTAGGATTTTGAGAAAACTTGAAATTTCTTTGAGAAAAGTTTAGGGAAGGGTTAAAGGAAGTTTTTAAACCATAATGTGAGATGTTTTTGTGAAAAATATGAATTTTCGGAAGTTAGGGTTTCACTCAAAAATTATTTTAATTGGAAATGCCTTCACAAAAGAATCTCCTATTAACCTAAGAAAGCTTCTAATGCAAAAAAATTTAGGGTTGTGGAAAGTTTTGATTTTTAAAATTTAGGGCTTTTTTCCTGATCATAAAATTTTGATCCCTATAGTTCTAATGGGCTTTTGGAAGGATTTTAGAGACTATTATAGGGCTTTTTCATGAAATGCAAGTTTTTCTAATTTATGGTTTACTTTAATCTGAACATTAAGGATGTTTTAATTAATGTTTGGTTGTAGGAAGAATGTTTGCTTATATAAGATCCATGATTTCCTAATTGAGAGTGAATTGAAGTGAGAGATATCATGAATGGTGGAGGGGTTTAACTTGAAAGCATAGTTATGACATTAGGAATAACCCTTTATTACCTTAGATTAAGGATTTAGGAAAATGTGTAGGGACTAGTTACTTATACATTTTTGTATGTCTCTTCTAGATTTTAACAGTGTGGAAGGAAAGGACTTGTCCGGACAAACGAAAGAGGTGCACGGGTTGAGGTAGGTGGAATGGATATTCTCATAAATTTAGAAAAACTCTTCTTTCATTGAAATTACATAGAAATGGTAAATTCTTTTATGCTCATTATGATATTTTTACGATTCACATTTCCTTGTATGAGTTCATGGACACTTGAAGCAAATGCAAAGGTTTCTCTTTTTGCAATTGTTCAACTCATGAATGATCCCCATGCTCTTTTCTTTACTTGTACTACACATGTTTTTCTCTCTACCTGCAAATGAACACATGAGCATAGCAAGCATACACATTCCTATGGAAACATACACTTGAATAGTTTATGAATAGCTTATATAGAGCTATTCATCTCTTATGAATATGTAACTATTAAATGTATGTGCATGTTGACGCGGAAGTTTGACATGGTAAAGGATGCTCCTTTGAGCAATGGTAAAGGAGGCTCTTATGAGCCATGGTAAAGGATGGTTCTTATGAACCAATGGTAAAGGAATGGCCAATTTTATGTACTTGATCAGTACAAGTGATACTTCCGAGACGGGTGTCATATTTACATATTATGGTATTATGAACATTTCAAATTCATGTTATATGTATTTGCATTTGTGGCATAATGTTTGTAAAAGGAAAAGAATGAAAATGTTATGAAGGAAAAAGCACTTGAAAGTTGAGGTAAAGATATGCATTTCCTTAAAACAAAAGTTGCTTTATGTTGATGATTCTTTTGTTAAATACCTAAGCATGATATAGTTTTCTTCTTTTGACTCTAAATTTAATTGAATTCCATTTGCACCTATTGAGTTATGACTCACATAAGTTGTGGGAAATTTTCAGGAGATCCTACGAATAGATAATGGCAGACCAACCATCACGCAGTTACCATCATAGGGAGATGACGGGCGACAGGTTCTTTTGAGTTTTGTTATTTTGATGATAGAAGGTTGTATGTGTAGATTTTTTGTGAGAGTTAGATTTGTTTGGATCCCTTCTTTTGGAAGAACTCTCAATGTACATACTTCTTTTAAAGGATGAATGAAAAATGAAAGTTTTAATTGGATTTACTTTAGTGGCTCTTTCATTTTATTATTGAAAATATTTGGTTTATGTTAGATCTTTTGATGTTATGCTATGAAGGTTTATTCCATCCTGTCTGACCTCTATTTCTGCCTCGCACTTGCGAGCTAACCGGGCCGGGTCGTGATAGCATCCCACCTGACCGAGATAGAGTTACAAACCAATTTGAAAGTTGAAGTGAAATTTATAGCATTTGCAGCAATAATAGTGGGACTTTCTTCAATTTTTTCATGGATCATTTTGTTCCTAGCTTTCCATGATAAGAAAACCACATTGCAAAAAAGAATACTCAGCACACAGTTTTTGCAAACAATAAGCTCCATCCATGCACAACATCTCTCTATACTATCAAACAATGGTATATCAAATCCCCATTTATTTAATAATAAGAAAACTTCCCTTACTTTAATGCTTTTAATAACAATATGCTCCACGTTTTCAACTCCAGCATTACACCTTGAACATATTTTAGAAATGTAGTTTTCTTTTAGTTAAAAAATGGAATGTAGGAATAGCTTCTTTTAGTAGACTCCACCAGATAACTTCAACACGAGGTGTCAATTTAGCTCCTTTAATCCACATAACAAATCTTGGTTCAATTTGGCTTTGCTGCAATCCTTCATAGGCTACGGCTGATAGAGTTTTTCCAGAATTCTGGAATAGAAGTTCACAGCAATCTTCACAAGCATCTTGATTTATTTTAATTTGAACTATCAACTCTACCAATTCCTTCCGAAATGATTTTAGGAGCTCTTCAACACCCCATGTTCTATTGTAGATGAACTTGTCCAGGAAAGTATTTTCATCCCCTTGAGGAACCACAAAAGTAGGACATTTATTTAAACACTTGTCCAAGATCCAAATGTCCCTATAGACATCAATAGAAGAACCATTTGCTATATTTCATATTATCAATGAGTTCAGCAGTCTTCCTCCATCCGAAATCAACTTCCAAGCAGCTGAACAATTAGCTTTGTTAAATCTCACATCAACCTTCTTCCTATATTTTGGAACTAGAGCTTTATGTAGCAGTGAATCGTTACTCTATAAATAACGCCAAGCTAATTTGGTTCTCAAAGGAGTTGCTTTATCACTAGATGAGCAAAATCCATGTCCTCCCCACTTGATTGGTTAACAAAGCTCTTTCTAATTAACATAATGAATACCCAATCTTCTGTTAGCTTTGTTCCACAAAAAACTTCTACAGAGCTTGTCTATTTCATGTAAAACACTTAAAGGGACAAGAGAATGAGTGCTATGAAATAAAGGATAGGATTATAATACCGATTTGACCAAGGTAAGTTTGCCCGCAAGAGATAAGAACTTGGTTCCCCTACATTTAGCATGTTTAGTACTTTCTCCGCTATGAATTGAAAATCTGTAGCTACAAGTCTTCTAAGAGCAATCTTAATGCCAAGATAAACAAATTCTTTAACTACCTTGAAGCCCATAATGCGTGAGATCATCTTCTTGCATCTTCTATTAACAAATTTACCAAACAAAATAATAGATTTATTAAGATTAATGCATTGCTCTGTCCACTTACAAAAATCAGTAAGCACTCCCTTGATCCCCTTAGCCACCTTCTTAGTAGCTTCAGAGAAAATCACCACATCATCAACATAAAGTAAATGTGAAATTCTTGGGCTGCCAGGTCTGATTTTGATTCCCATATCACTTTGATTAAGAGCATTTATAAGTAATTGGGAACAAAGGATGTATAAAATAGGAGAAAGTGGGCATTATTGTCTGAAACCACTTCTAGGAACTATCCATTCCAAAAACTTCCCATTAATCTTCAAAGAAAACCTTGGTTCTTCTACACACTCCAAAATGAGTTTTATGAACTTTAAAGGAAAGTTAAAATATTCCAAAACATAACTAAGAGTTTTCCATCTCATAGAGTCATATGCTTGTTCCATATCAGTTTTAAATGAGATAAGACCTTTTGAAGATTTAGAATATTTGAATTTATGGAATATTTCTTGAGCCACCAGCACATGATCTGAAAGAGACCTCCCCTTGATGAATGCCGCCTGTTCCATTGAGACAAGTTTAGGGATCACCATTACCAACCTATTTAAGATCACCTTGGCTACCACTTTATAAACCGCATTGCATAAGCTAATTGGTCTATAATTAGCGGGAACCAATGGATTACAAACTTTAGGAATGAGGACAATAAGTGTATCTTTCCAGTTTTTATCCATTTCACCATGCTGCATGAAATACATAATGGCATTCAGAAAATCTATTTTGATGATGCTCCAGTAACCTTTGAAAAATGATTAAGGAATCCCATAAGTTCAGGTGCTATATTTCCTTTGGTGTGCTCTATGCCATGTTCAATTTCAGATACAAAGAATCCATCTTCAATAATTCTCCTATCATTAGCACTTAGAGTTGCTTACGGTTTTAGCCACCCGTGAGTTACTGCATCTCTAAATTTCCATTTCCGAGTGAATAATTGAGATAAAATTCCCTCAATTTGCTTCTGTTCTTCCACCAAATTGCCATTTCCATCTTTAATCTTGAGAATACTGTTAGAGTTTCTTCTAGCACCAGCATAGGAATGGAAGAACTTTGTGTTGCTATCTCCATCAACCCACAATTTTACCTTAGCTCTCTGCTTCCACCAATCGTTCAAATGTGCCATAAAGGAATTAAGATCATTAACCTTATTCTTCAACACCCAGCATTCATCTTCTGTCAGAAAACCAGAAATGGACTCCTTGGATTGCAGCTCCATGATCTCATCCAGCAAATGTTTCTTCAATAGGTTCAGATCTTTGTTTTTTTCTTAATCAAGAAGAACAAGGCCCTAAGTGTTTTCTTGAATTTAGAGTTCAGCACTTGTGTAAAGCTGCCTTGATAGAATTTTCCCCATTCCTTTTTCACCAAAGAGAAAGAAGCTAGCTTTGAGACCCATACATCCTCAAACCGGATTATTTTCTTGTTAACAGCCATGACATCCATAAAATTAAGAAGAATGGGGCTATGATCTGAGGAGAACCTAGCAAGATGTCTGACAACCATATGTTGAGATGAATTTAAGGCCATTGAGTTTAGAAAACATCTATCCAACCTGTCTAGAATTCGGCCCCCACCAACTTTATTGTTGCACCATGTAAACCTTGGACCGATAAATCCAACTTCATGGTAATCATTGTTAGAAAAGAAAGCACTCATCTCCTTGGGCCCTTGGGAGAATTGAAACCTTCTCCCACCTCTTTTGTCTTCTCTAGAAGTAAGACAATTAAAGTCACCTCCTACCACCATTGGAGAATTGGCTGTAGAGTTCACCTCCAAAATTTCCCAAAGCTCCCTTCTTTTATAAATATCTTTATTGCCATAAATAGTAGAAATCCTCCAAATGCCCTTATTGTTGATTTTCAAATCTACAATAGCACATTGAGATGAGGAAACAACAATTTGGAAATCAGAAATCAAAGAATCCCATAAAATAATAATGCCTCTCGACAACCCTTCTGAAGGCATAATGTAAAATTTCCATCTATCACCAATCAATACTTTAACCTCCTTAGAGTCTTTAGAGCTCAATTTTTTTTCAACCAACCCCAAAAAGAAAATTCTAAATGTATTAAAAAATTCTTTGAGATATAGAGAAGAAGCTTTCTTTTTTTATCCTCTATAGTTCCGTAAAGCTATTGAAGACATTAATGAGAAGGTGGGGATTTGGCCCCCAAAGGACCTTTTGTTTCCATCTCTAATCTTCTATTTCTAGTATGAGAACTGATTGGACCGAGATCCTTCAATTTTTTTGATTTTTTCTTTTTTATAAGAGTACTTCTAACAACCTCCATACTAGCCTCTTCAATCTGCACAGGATCTGCTTTAGCAGAATCAGCAGAATTTACTATAACTTCAACAGCTACTTCCTCTGTTTGAGTTTCATGTAGAATTTCACCTTCTTCAACAAGATCAATAAGAGCATTAAACTTGTTGTTACTTGTATGAGAGTTAAGATTGCTAACCAACACTAACTCTACATCATGTAATGAACCCGATGCTTCAGTTTGAACATGAATTCCTTCTGTTTTCTCTGGAGCAGAATCAGAATTAACTTTATCTTTTACCAATGGGGAATAGCTTTACTGCCTTCAATTTTCTTCCATGCCGTAATCTCCCTTAGTTTTGAATGATTTTCTTTGAATTCCTGGAAATGTTTTTTCTCCGGTTAACAACTAAACAAGGTCTATAGCCCACATCTTCTTTAATCAGGTCCCCATTTATTTTAATCTGATTGTCTTCTGCAATAGAAGAAATAGGATTTGAATTCTTCTCTTTGGCAACATCTATCTTCTTGATTTTACAATGTTCCTTGCTATGCCCAATCATCCCACAATTATAGCAGAAAACATGTATTCTTTCATATTCTATTTTTTGGTAGAATTTTCCAGAGCATCCGTCTACCCAAACTCCAAGAGGTAACTTACTATCAAGCTTGATTCTGACACATACTCTTCCAAATTCTTGCCTCCCCCACTGGAACATGTTGCCATCTAGAAGGATAGGCTTCCCCACCATAGAAGCAATTTTGCAAATATTTATTTCATCCCAACATTGAAGAGGGAGTTTTGGCAATCTAATCCATATAGGAGTCGTTAATCCTTTAAGATAAGTAGGTGAAAATTCTTGCGACCACCTATCAACTCCTATAATTTGTTCTTTAACAAACCAAGGGCCATTTGATAAAACAGCTTTCAAGTGTTCTTGTTCAAATAAGGAACAAAGAACCCAGGCCAATCCAAGCATTGTAAGATGAAATTTTCCAAATTGGGACCATTGTCTTCTAAGTTCTGAGCTGATTACAGGTATAGGTGCTTCGCCACCAAAAACTTTAACCACCAGTGAGTTTGATAGTTTCTTAGAAATTTCCAATTCATTTTGAATATGCAGTTTTACTGTGTTTCCATCTTCAAACATAAAGTTTCCCAATTCGAGATCTGATACCCTAATGTTCTCTCTTTTCTTCCAAGCATTCTGGTTTAGCATAGCATCAGGACAAACTGGGATAAAAAGAGTTTCCACACTCTCCCAATACAGTAGATTTGCAAATTTGAACATTTTCCAGATCAGAGGAGATTTAATTATTTTTTAACACATGGGCATTACAGCAATCAGTCACTTTATCTCTTTCTTTCAGCACAACCATCGAATAATTTTCAGCATTACATTTTTTATTCAGATTTTAGAACTCTATATTTGAGATGTTGCTTCCAGTCATTACCTTGGATGAAGGCGAAGCATTAAAATCGCCATTTTGAAACTTAATAGATTTATTCCTAGGAACATAATCTTCCTCCATTAAAACACCTTTTCCTTTACCCAGAACTTCTGGCTTCTTCTTCAGTAAACATCCGCCCTCATTAATAACAAGAGGCAAACCAGATTTCAGGCCTGTCTTTGGCAAATGAGCAAACAACTTGTCATCGCCGAAGGATGGGGGGACGAAGAAAACATATGAGCAGGAGCGATCGCAACGACGATCCTCTTGATGTCCACAGCCCTAATCGGCCGACGAACTTCCTCCACTACGAAACGCGAAAAAACCATGCAGAACGGTTTTTTGAAATCACGAATAGAACGAATTTCTCAGAACCACCACCACACTCCTTAAAAATTATATGCCATTTGGATATATAGTTAGTAATAACATTAGCAAGTTTATCATAGTCCCAACAGTTTTCAGTAATAAAATAATTCATCTTAATAGCCGTAGTGGAAGAGGTATTAATCATGGAATCAATATAATGAGCTCCAAGCCAATGATCTTGCCAAAAGAAGATATTCCCACCACCAAGCCCCCAAGAAATATGGGGCTCAACAACTGATTTAAGATTGCAAAGTCTCTGTCACACTTTTGACTCACCTTTGTTATAAAAGCTAATAGTGGGGTGCTTACACACACAATACTTAGCAAACATAAACTTAGCTCATAGGTTAGCTTTGTCACTAAAGGTGTACCACAGCTTGAATGAAAAAAGCATAAGCCTAATCATACATACTCTTACACCCCAAGGTACCCTCATCCAACACACCACAACACTTGTCCCAAGAAGAACAAATAATTTTAAAATTTCTATGAGCCACCTTTCCAAAAAAAAATATTACAAAGTTTATCAATTTTGTTACAAACCGCACGTGTAGGTTGAAGAGTTTGGAAGATATAAATAGGGAGATAGAAATGAACACTTTTAATGAGAGTTAATCTACACCAAAACTAAAAAAATTAGAATCCTAGGACAAAAGATTGTTATGCATAGAAGTAATTAAATCATCAAAAAGAAAAGTTTTCTTTCTACCTTTAAAAAGAGGAACCCCAAGGTGCATAATAGGAAAGTGACTTAGCACAAAGCCAGTAAGGCCTTTGATAGCCAAAATATGATCATTACACACTTTATTGGAGGCAATAAAACAAATCTTATGTTTGCTCAGAGAAATCCTATATGGGCTCCAAAAATGCAGCCCCAGCCTCCGCCCGCTGATTGTTTGCTTTTTCTTTTGGCGAGGGGAAGTTTAAACGGATAAGTTATGGGGTAAATTTTGGGAAGGTAGATAGGTTTATAGATAATTCACTACACAGATATTTCTCCCTCATTTTGCCAGGACTTTATGATCTGAGTTCTGGTTTCTTATTGGTGCAAGCCCCTATAGTTAATTACCCCTCCCAATAATGAGAGAGAATTTTTTATTAAGTCTAGTCGTCAATCAGATACGTAAAGATACATGTTATCTAGCATATAGTAGCAGCATGGGAATAGGTATTTGGAAATTGGGTTTGGATTTGCGAATTTGAAAAGCTTAATATTTAAAATAGAAATTTCACCATTTTTCACTTGAAGTGGATGGTGGGGGAATGGATGATGGACTCGATCAAGATTCCATGGTTCCATCATCCTGGGCCATCGTGGTCCCTGGTTTACTTAGTCAGAGGAGGTAGTCGACCCAACTTGATAGAAGGATCCTTGTCGGTAGCCATGGGTTGCTTCGTCCAAGGGTACCTTGTAGATCTGGGTTGGATATTTATCTAAGTGGACAAATTTGAATCCACCTTAGCTAACAGAGTACTTTGTGCCCTATCGATCATATCATATTGATTCATATCTCAAGGATTTGATGTCATTAAGGAACGTATTGGCTCTAGCCATACCCAGTATTTCATTGTGCCATTTGGCAGCAAAACCACTCAGTTTAGAGGGCCTCGGGTCATAACCGTTTATCCTGCGGTGCCATTTGGCGGCAAAACTGCTGGTTAGAGGATACGTACCATGTCCCTATTGGTAGGAGATTGTTTGAGAATAGATTCTAGTGATATTTTTGATAAGGCATTAGCTCTATGTGAGCTGATGTAAATTTTAATTTGTCCACCTTGGCAAACTATTGTAGAGGGTCGATAGATTTTTTCATTTAAGTGTTGATGATTTAAACTTCAAATTTTAAATATTTTTGAGTTTGATGACTTTTGGGATTTCTTGGACTTTTGAGAGCTTTTTTGGAAAACATTTGAATGTTTGTGACCCCCTCCGGTTGAGATTTTCGTTAGCACGACCATCATCGGGATGTTTGGGATTTTTTCCATTTGTTGATTGAACCTTGTTGACTCGGCCAAGCGATTGATCGAGAATCGGGTTTCTCGTAGGCTTTGTATATTTATTTATGAATTTTCTGTATTAAAGGCCTTAAAGGCCTGATATGCATGTTTAAGATAAATATTTTGGTCGACTTTGTGACCTCATATTTATTTGATGACTCGAACCCTGCCTACTCCTATTTACCTGCTTAGGAGGATCGGGTTTCATAGGCTTGGTACCTTTGCTTGTGAATTCTCTTGATTATAAGCCTTGAAGGCCGGATATGAATGTATTAAAATAAATACATCAGTCGTCACAACCTTGTATTTGTTTGAAGGTTCGAACCCTGTCGACTCCTATTGATTCATATAGAAGGATCGGGTTTGAACATGAATTCACTTGTCAACCTGCGCAGCATCCCTAGGCATGAGGTGTGTATCTACAAAATGCTCGCCAGGGCTCATGCGGGTGTTTGAGGGTATTTTATAATTAAACCCTGTCTACTCCTTTTTAGGAGGATCGAGTTTCATAGGCTTTATGCCTTCATTAGTGAATTCATATTATTATAGACCTTGAAAGCCTAATATGAATGTATTAAAACAAATATACTGGTCTCCATCACCATATGCTTGTTTGATTGTTCGAACCCTGTCGACTTCTATTGACCCAAGTAGAAGGATCAGGTTCGAACTTGAATTGACTTATTGACCCGCGCAACATCCTTAGACATCATATGTGTTCCTACAACACGCTCGCCGGGGCCCATGCGGGTGTTTGAAAATTTCATTAGTTGGATATACCCCTTGTGTACCTATGTGTATACAAAATATAGTGTACATGCAAGGATACTTTGAAATAATTATAGTTGTACAGGTAATTATCATTTGAATACACAACATTTCATTTGAGAGCTTATACACACCTTCTGTCTGCTAGTACGAGTGTTGCAGATCCAGTGGCAGTGTAGTCTTGTTGTTATGAGGCATCTCCCCATCTTGATGTTGACCCCCCTTTCTCGTTCATCAGGGAGGTCTTTTTGGACTTTGAAATCAGTAACAACTGCGTTGAAATGAACTCTTTTTAGGATCATCAGTGTAGTAAATTTGTTATTTCCGGTGTTGTGGAGACCAAGAAGAAAGTTGGAAACACCAGGAAGTTTAGTTCTAATTTGTTCAAACTTCCTTCCCATTCTGCCAGGAGGTGTCATTTTTCATACATCAAGTTGCCCTTGTACCCGACGTACATGAAGATCTTAATCATCGTAGTCATAAGTGATATCCGTACTTGTGTCCATAGTGGTTCATTGTACTTACAATACACCTACTGTTCTTACCCACAGGTTTTCATTTGCACGGGACCCATTGTATCCACTACGACCTCCTAGAGATATTCGTAGAAGACCCTCTATCCTTGCATCGCGTCCACCTTTCACCAATCTCAGGTGGTTTGTTGATTGCATTTATTTGTAAGGATGGATCTTCTACTATCAAAGGGGATAGTATTGCCATCTCAATCTAAAGGCATTCATTTATGAGGAGATTTAAACTTTATGATGGTCATTTTATATTCGTAAACATTTGCACTTAGTATGCTAATCAACCACCATTTAGTTGCAAGGGATATATGTATTTGTCTTTGATTGGATGATTGTTGACACCAGCGGGCATTTACATTTGTTGTATGCTTCATTGAATATATCCGTAAAAGGTGTTGTAGTTTGATTGGTGTCGAATGTGAGAGGGCATTGATGTTCAAACTAGACTCAAGTCCAAGTCCTTTCTGGTCCAATTAAAATCAAGTTCATAAGCCCAAAATGTAAGTTGGGTTTCATACCTTTTGTAGTCCAGATCAAGTACTCACTTGAGTTCAAATTGTTCAAGCCGTTAAGGTTCGAATCCAAAGTACGAGTTCAAGTCTTTGGTTCAGTTTAACATCATTTGATTAGGCTTGATTTAGTTTTCATGTTGTATTCATGCCGTAGTCCTTTGTATTTGTTCAAGTTGGAATTCTCTCAAGTCCACAAACTCAATATGCAAGCTCAAGTTCTATGCCCTCTCTAGTCTATCTCAAGTATTTGCTTGAATTCATATTATGTTCATTTGATATTCAAGCTTGGGTTCAAGTTTGAATTTATTTTATTTGAATTTGAACTTTAGAGATTATTTAGGTCTTGTTCAGGTCCCATGCTCGTGTTCAATCAAGTTCAAAATTCCACAAGTCATTGTTAATTGGAGTCCATCTTTTGTTCTTTTTGAGTTCAAAATATGTCCCAGCGTAGTAGTATTTCACCCGAAATTTCGGCAGCCTCCCAGCACCTCCCCCATTCAGGGGAAAATTATGCAAAACTAGGCCTTCCCATCACGCGCAATAAAGGCGTGCATGGTAGGTGCCCTCTTACGAGGACACCGCGACCGTCTATAATTTTTATCCCCACCACGTGTAATAAAGACGTGCATGGGTCTTCAGTACCTGTTACAAGAAAAGAGCAGTTGTTTCCCCGTAGGTACAGAGCCGCATACGGGTACTTAAGAGTTGTCCCGGCCATGCTAGGAAAAGCGTGCACCAGGCTTACCTGGCCTTATCGTGTGTGTCGCATCGGGTTCCCTCCTACCACGCTCAATAAAGGCATGCCTACGTGGTTGACCGGCTCATCGCACACACCAAGGATAGAGTTTCGAAGGTCAAGGGGTCGCTCGCCTATCTCATCATAGGTGTCGCACTGGGTTCCCTTCTACAATGCTTAATAAAGGCATGCATGGGTGGTTTGCTAGCCTGACATGCATGCTGAGGTAAGAGAGTGATTTTGATTTTTTTTTTAAATAATAATAATAATAATTGTTATTATTAATAATATTATCATAACTGTTTATTTAATAATAATAATAAACATTATTATTATTATTAATATTATCATTATTAATATATTTAATAATAATAATGATAATAATAATAATGATAATAATAATAATAATAATAATGATGATGATAATAATAATAATAATAATAATAATAATAATAATAATAATAATAATAATAATAATAATAATAATAATAATAATAATAATAATAATAATAATAATAAAATAAGCATATACCTAAAACAGATTAGGTCGACAGCAAGGAAGAGGCGGCTTCAGGTAGGGGAAATTGGACAGGGAGGAGTGGAGATGGGGCTTAGGGCTAGTTAGGCTTGAGTTGCAGTTTAAGGACTTAGCCAAATAAGAGTAAAGGGATGATGGATTCGGGTTAAGAGAGGAAGACGACTTGGAGTGGAAGAGAGGCATTGGGCTCCTGGATCGGCACATTGGCGAGGTCGAAGGAGGAGACAAGATGGGGGTCTCGGTTTGGAGATGAATGGGAGGAGGCCGAGTATAGGTGAGTTTGGCTTCGGGTTAGAGAGAAGTCACTCTCTCTCTCTCTCTCTCTCTCTCTCTCTCTCTCTCTCTCTGTCTCTGGACGGAGGAGGTCGGGCAAAGGGGTTCGGCCGAAGAAGCGCACGGGAGGAAGAAAGTTAACTTCATAGCGATCGAGCTACCGTTCTCGCTTCTGATCGTAATGTCATAATTTTTTCTTCGATTGGAAGGGACGACGTCAGAGGAGCGAAGTCGAGCAGTTATGAAGGAGCCAAAGTAGCAGCGTGTGAGGTATCAGAGAAGAGGAGCGAGAATAAGCGAAAAGGGAGAGCTTCAGAGAGTAGGCCGAAGACCTCGTTCCATTCCTCTTTTTATCGGCGCGAGGGGATCGTGTGACGTGGGGAGATAAGACGTCGATGTGCGATCTTCTTCAACGACGTGCGGGATGGCTTCGGCAGGTATGTGATTTTATTTTGAATTTTTAGTTTTGTTTTAATATTACAGGTCAACAAGCCACTAAATTTTTTAATCTTATAAAGAAGCTCATAAGTCTATTTATCCTATTTAAAGAGGCAATAATAAAAATAATAAAATCAATAGCAAAACATAAATTAGAAATAAGAAAACCACCCAAGGTTCTAAAGTAGAGGCTAGGATGATTCTCAAAGAGGTTGGCAAGGCCTCTAGATATATACTCAACAAGAATAATGAAAAAAAGGAGAGATTGGATCACCTGCTCTTAGGCCATGAGAGGATTTAATAAAACAATGCTTTTGCCATTCGCAATAACAAAAAAATAGGATCCTTCAAAGCAGTTTCTAATAAGACTGATAAAAACAAAACTAAATTTAAATAATTACAAAATATTGTAAAGAAAGTTCAATCAATGTTGTCATAAGCCTTAAAAATATCAAGTTTCAAAATCATGTTGCCACTTCTCACCCTAACATATAGATCATGAAAAAAATCTTGGGCCAAAAGAATATTATCAGCAATAACTTGCCCTTGAAAAAACTCATTTAATATAGAGAAATAATTTTAGAAGAATAGAAGTTGCCGACTCATAAGAATTTTAGAAATCAACATTGTAAAGAAGGTGCATAGTGTAATAACTGGTTTATCCAACCGGTTGGCCTAACCTATTAGTATCGCGAATAGGAAGGGTTCACGAAACAGAAGCGTTCGAGCGTACAGAGAGGGGCAGGCGGATGGGTTTTACGCAAGAGCAAGGTAATTTCTTCCTTTCTCCAATTTAAGCAAATAATTATCTTCTAAGATAAGAAATAGTGATTCCTTCTCATTCTTATCATTATCAAAGTGTTATTTTGGGCCAGATTTGAAGAACGAGAGAAACGAATGAGAAGGATTAAGGGAAGAAGGTTTGTTGAATTTTATTCTTCCTTTTCTTATAAATTTTGCAGAATTTCTTCATTTAAACACGAATAACATTTCTACAGAGAATTAGGAAGAGATTGAAGCGAAGAAAACAGAATTTGGGGGAGAGGATTTAGAGAGTTTGAGAAGTTCCCATTTGTAAGTGAAATTCTTATTATATAATTTTTATTATATTTTGTTATGGAATCATAATTTAAAATTATATGACGGTTATTGTTTTAATTTTAGGGTTATAGGAAGGGAGAGATTAAATCGTAAGACTTGAATTACGAGGATTCAATAGGGAGGAAAATTTTCAAGGACATATCAAACATTGAAGACTTGAAAGAGTTCAAAGAGGGTAAATTAGATTAAATTATTTTATAATTTTATTCATGTTTGTAATCTTCTAAGTAACTGATAAAACTTTGTATGATATCTTTTGATTTCATGGCTTTAAGAACAAAGTTTGAAAGTTTATGAAAAAAAGAGAAAATAAAAGAGAAAATAGAAAAGAAAAAGAGAAACAAAAGACTATATATACATGGAAGTAAAACAGATATAATAAAAAGGAAAAGGTATTGAAAAACTTATAGGAGTTCACCCCCTTATGGTACTGGCTGGGGACGTCGTACTCATGCACGTAAAAAGGAAAAGGAAAAAGGAAATAGAAAATGTAAAAGGTAAAATGGAAAAGGTTGTACTTTTGGGTACATTGAGACTGTGCTCCTGTGCAAATTAAATGGGAAAAGGAAATATCAAGATGGTTTTAAATGTTTTAAAGCAACATGATCGAATATGTATAAATTACCAAAATAAATGGAATTGAAGATTATAAGAGTATTGTAATTAAGAATAATGATTTTAATTGTTCAAATATTTACCCACTGAGTTTAGTTAGTAAACTCAACCCACAAATTTAGATTTGAATCATACTGAAAGAGCAATTTGGATGAATATCAATGATTGAAAGTTTAATGTGAAATGAATATCTTATTGATTACAAGAATCAAAATGACCCTAGAGAAGAGGAAGTTGATGAAGTGGAAAGATCAGTGCCTAATGTTAATGTTAATTCTGATGCACTGGCACAAATGATGACAGCTATTACTCAGATGATTCAAGATTCAAGAAATCAACCATCGGGGAGTAGTAGTGGTGGTGGAATGGTTATGGATAAGTATCTAAAATTATTTCAGGATATGAGACCACCATTATTCAGAGTAGAGGGACAAATAGAGGCTAAATTGGTTGCTAAGAATTGAAAATATATTAGAAGGAATGTACTGTCCAGAAGAAAGGAAAGTTTCCTTAGCAACCTTTGCACTAGAAGTGGAAGCTGAAAGGTGGTGGAAAGGACTGTATCAAGACAAATTTGAAGAAATCCCTGACATGCAAATTAAGTGGAATGATTTTACTCAAGTGTTCAGGGATTTGTTCGTACCTCCTTCTGTAAGGAGGCAAATGCCGGACAAATTTATGAGATTGGTACAAGGAGATAGATCAGTTATGCAGTATGAAGCTGAATTTACAATGTTAGCCAGACATGCTCCTCAATTAGTACACGCAATGGAGGATAAATGCCACTGCTTCTTAGCTGGACTGAAGGATGCAATTAAATTACCCTTGGTTCCTCTTCAAATTGAAGATTATATAATACTAGTGGAAAGAGCTAGAAGGCTAGAAGCAGATATGCAAAATATTCAAAGGAGACGTGATTTTTAGAAGAGGGAAAGTGGTGAAATTATGGATACCCCTCAGAGTTCACTTAGCAAGTCTATTTCTCAAGATGGAAAGTTTAATTGAAAAAAGACAAAGTCCAACAGTAGTGACAGTTCAAGTGTGAACAGTTATATCAAGTGTGGAAGACAACATAAAGGAGAATGCTTATCTGATACAAATAATTGCTTCTGGTGCCATCAACCAGGTCATATAGCTAAGAATTGTCCTACTCTGGGGCAAAGACCAGCAGGAAAGTCAAAGATAAATACTAGATCTCAGAGGAATGTTGGAAGACCAAGAATAGTGGAATCAACTGCTTCTACTCTAGGATCAAGTCAAAGCCAACAGAATACTCTGCCTAGAGTATATGCACTGACTCAGAACATGCTAACGATTCACCTAAAGTGATTACAGGTGATAAAAATGAGAATTGAATGAATATGTATTATGAAAACATTATTAGTAAAGGAATGATGTATGTTTATGTTTCTCTATGTATGTAATTTTATAGGTTTGATCATGATGCAAGGAAAGCCTGTACGGATTCTGTTTGATACAGGAGCTGCACTTTTTTTTTTCAGAAGAATTTGTTAAGACAGTTGGATTGAATGTTTATGAGACAAGTGTAAATTTAGAAGTTCTAATGCCAAATGGATCAATGATGAATGTAAATGGTGTATGTAAAGTAACTTTCAAAATAAATGAAAGAGAGTTTGAAGCCATAATGAATGTTTTACCATTGCAAGAATTTGATATGATATTGGGAATAGATTGGTTATCAAGGCATTTTGTGGTTATTGACTGCAACAAGAAAATTGTAAAGTTTAATTTTCCTAGAGAAAGAGAGTTGAAATTCTATGGAGAAAAAGAGGAATTTCTTCAATGATAATCACCTATATAAAAGCATACAAATTTGTATCAAAGGGATGTCAGTGTTTTCATGCTCAAATAAAGGATACAAACAAAGAAGTTAAAGAGTTGAAAGATATGCCTGTAATCAGAGAGTGTCCAGAGATGTTTTTGGATGATTTGCCAGGATTACCTCCAGAAAGAGAGATAGACTTCACTATCGAATTAATACTGGGTTCAGAACCAGTGGAAAGAGCACCTTTCAGAATGGAAGTCAAAGAGTTGCAGGAGCTGAAAAGTCAATTACAGGATTGCTAGATAAGGGGTTTATCAGGCCAAGTTCCTCACCTCGGGGAGCTCCATTACTGTTTGTAAAGAAGAAAGATGAGAGCTTCAGAATGTGAACAGATTACGGAAAATCGAATAAGCTTACTGTAAAAAATAAATATCCGTTGCCAAGAATTGATGATCTTTTTGATCAACTAGAAGGAGCTACAATTTTTTCTAAGATAGATTTGAGATCTGGATACCATCAACTATGGATTAAGGAGGAAGATATAGCAAAGACAGCTTTCAGAACCAGATATGGCCACTACGAGTTTGTGGTAATGCCGTTTGGAGTGACTAATGCACCGGCAATATTTATGGATTTAATGAAAAGAACTTTTAAGCCATTTATTGACATATTTGTGATTGTGTTTATTGATGATATTCTGATTTATTCAAGAGATGAAGAAATCCGTTCCAGTCATCTGCAGGCAGTGTTGCAAACATTAAAGGAGAACAAGTTATATGCAAAATTTTTAAAGTGTGAATTTTTGCTGAGCAGTGTAAATTTTTTGGGACATGTGATTAGTGGTGAAGGAATTTCTGTGGATAAGAATAAAATTCAAGCCATATTAGATTGGCCAAGACCAATGACTGTTTAAGAGGTGAGGAGTTTTCTTGGACTTGCTGGTTATTACAGGAGATTTGTAGAGGGGTTTTCTCAGATTGCTATGCCGCTATCCAGATTAACTCAAAAAGCAGTGAAATTTGAATGGAGTGATTAGTGTGACGAAGCTTTCCAGAAGTTAAAGAATTACCTAGCGACTGCCCCAATATTGACAATTCCATCAGGTTCAGAAGGGTTTCAAATTTTCTGCGATGCTTCCTTAAGGGGACTTGGATGTGTATTGATGCAGCATGGTAGAGTGGTGGCCTATGCTTCAAGACAACTGAAAATTCATGAAAGAAACTATCCTACTCATGATTTAGAATTGGCACCTGTAGTTTTGTCACTTAAAATATGGAGACATTATCTGTATGGGGTCAAATGCGAAGTGTTTAAAGATCATAAAAGCCTCAAGTACCTTTTCAATCAAAAAGAGCTTAATTTGAGATGAAGAAGGTGGTTAGAGCTCATTAAGGATTATGACTTGGACATACAGTATCATCCTGGAAAGGAAAATATAGTTGCAGATGCACTTAGCAGAAAAACACTTGGAAATGCAAATTGGCTAATCATCCAACAGGAGCAGATCATTAGAGATATGAAAAAGTTAGAGATTTTAGTGGTCAATCAAAAAGAGACAAAAGATATAATGTTGAATCAGCTGATGATCCAATATACTTTGAAAGATAGAGTTATCAATGCATTGTCTCAGGATGAGAAATTTCATACCATCATAAAGAAGGTGCAAATAGGATAATTAGAGAACTTTGTAATTGATGGAGAAGGGTTATTAAAGTATAAAGGTAGGATTTGTATTCCAAAGGTTCGAAGCTTAAGTAAAGAGATATTGCAAGAAGCTTACCTCTCAATATATGAAATTCACTCGGGCAGTACAAAGATGTATCAGGAACTCAGAGGTTTATTGTGGTGGCCAGGGTTAAAGAGAAGTGTTGCAGAATTTGAAGAAAAATGTATTCCTTGTCAGATGAACAAAGCAGAACATCAAAAGCCAAGTGGTCAACTGCAACCCCTACCTATATCAGAGTGGAAATGGGAAGACATTGTAATGGATTTTGTAATTAGATTACCCAGGTCAAGGTAGAGTCGAGATGCAAAATGGGTTATTATTGACAAATTAACCAAGTCTGCTCATTTGTTACCAATCAAGCAGACAGATTCAGTAGAGAATTGGCAAAATTATATGTTGATGAAATTGTGAGATTGCATGGAATTCCAAAATATATTGTTTCAGACAGAGATGCCCATTTCACTTCTAAACTATGGAAGAAAATTCAGGAAGCTATGCGTACCCGATTGACTTTCAGTACAACATTTCATCCTCAGACAGATGGGCAATCAAAAAGAACAATTCAAACTTTAGAGGATTTAATGCGATTATGTGTTCTAGATTTTGGAGGAAATTGGGAGACTCACATACTGTTGATTGAATTTGCTTATAACAATAGTTTCCAAGCTAGCATTGGAATGGCACCATATGAAGCTCTTTATGAAAGAAAGTGTAGAACACCCTTGTGTTGGGTAGAAACTGGTGAAAGAAAAGTAATTGGAACTGAACTGGTAAATGAGGCTACTCACTAAATCAGATTGATCAGAGATAGACTAAAGGTAGTTCAAGACAGGCAATGAAAATATTATGATGCAAAGCACCGACCAGTGGAATTTGAAGTTGGAGAGTTTGTTTTCTTAAAGGTCAGCCTAATGAAAGGTGTTCAAAGGTTTGGAAAGACGGGGAAATTGAGCCTAAGATTCATAGGTCCCTATGAAATCATCGAAAGGATTGGAAATATGGCATATAGATTGGACCTACCAGGACACATGTAAGGAATTCATAATGTGTTTCATATATCAGTACTTCGGAAGTATGTCTCAGATGATTCTAAGATAATTCAGTCCAAATCGATTAACTTATAGCCTAATTTGAGATATATTGAGGAGCCTAAAAGAATACTGGAATTCGATGTAAAACAGTTAAGGCATAAGGCAATACCTTTTGTGAAAATTTTATGGAAACATGGATCAGAAAGAGATGCCACCTGGGAATGGAAAGTTGAAATGAGAAGTCAATATCCTCATCTATTTAACTAAGGTATGTTTTATTACTTAACTTAATTTTGAGGACAAAATTTTATAAGAAGGAGAGATTGTAATAACTAGTTTATCCGACCAGTTCAACTGAACCGGCCGGCCTAACATATTAGTATCGCGAATAGGAAGGGTTTGCGAAACAGAAGCGTTCGCGCGAACAGAGAGGGACGAGCGGACGGGTTTCACACGAGAGTGAGATAAGTTCTTTCTTTCTCCACTTTTAGCAAATAATTATCTTTTAAGATAAGAAATAGTGATTCCTTTTCATTTTTATCATTATCAAAGTGTTATTTTGGGAGAGATTTGAAGAACAAGAGAAACGAACGAGAAGGATTAAGGGAATAAGGTTTGTTGAATTTTATTCTTCCTTTTCTTATAAATTTCATAGAATTTCTTCATTTAAACACGAATAAATTTCCATAAAGAATTAGGAAGAGATTGAAGCGAAGAAAATGAAATTTGGGGGAGAGGATTTAGAGAGTTTGAGAAGTTCCCATTTGTAAGTGATATTCTTCTTATATAATTTTTATTATGTTTTATTTTGGAATCATAATTTAAAATTATATGAAGGCTATTATTTGAATTTTAGGGTTATAGGAAGGGAGAGATTAAATCGTAAGACTTGAATTACGAGGATTCAACAGGGAGGAAAATTTTCAATGATACATCAAACATTGAAGACTTGAAAGAGTTCAAAGTGGGTAAATTAGATTAAATTATTTTATGATTTTATTCATGTTTGTAATCTTCTAAGTAACTGATAAAACTTTGTATGATATCTTATGATTTCATGGCTTTAAGAACAAAGTTTCAAAGTTTATGAAAAAAAGAGAAAATAAAAGAGAAAATAGAAAAGAAAAAGAGAAACAAAAGACTATATATGCATGGAAGTAAAACATATATAATAAAAAGGAATAGGTACTGAAAAACTTATAGGAGTTCAACCCCTTATGGTACTGGCTGGGGACGCCGTACTCGTGCACGTTAAAAGGAAAAGGAAAAAGGAAATGGAAAATGGAAAGGTAAAATGGAAAAGGTTGTACTTTTGGGCACATTGAGACGGTGCTCCTGTGCAAATTAAATGGGAAAAAGAAATATCAAGATGGTTTTAAATGTTTTAAAGCAACATGATCGAATATGTATAAATTACCAAAATAAATGGATTTGAAGATTATAAGAGTATTGTAATTAAGGATAATTATTTTAATTGTTCAAATATTTACCCACTGGGTTTACTTAGTAAACTCAACCCACAAGTTTAAATGTTTCAAGTAAATTTCTAAAGAAATAATGGCTTAAAGAGAAGTACATGTTTAATGAATACGACGTTCAAATGATAACATGTAATTTATATTTTGTGGTAGTGGCTCTTTAGTACAAAAGAAGTAGTATAATATTTAATGAATTTTTTATTGTCCGACTTTTCGTACCTGCCTTGTTAGATCGAGCATCCTGACCGGGTCGTGACAAAAGTGGTATCAGATGCAAATTAAGATTTGAATCATACTGAAGTGCCATTAGGATGAATATCAATGATTGAAAGTATAATGTGGAATGAATATCTTATTGAATACAAGAATCAAAATGACCCTAGAGAAGATGAAGTTGAGGAAGTGGAAAGATCAATGCCTAATGTTAATGTTAATCCTGGTGCACTGGCAAAAATGATGACAGCTGTTACTCAGATGATTCAAGATTCAAGAAATCAACCATCGGGGAGTAGTAGTGGTGGTGGAATGGTTATGGATAAGTATCTAAAATTATTTCAGGATATGAGACCACCATTATTCAGAGTAGAGGGACCAATAGAGGCTGAAAATTGGTTGTTAAGAATTGAAAATATATTAGAAGGAATGTAATGTCCAAAAGAATGGAAAGTTTCCTTAGCAATCTTTGCACTAGAAGGGGAAGCTGAAAGGTGGTGGAGAGGACTGTATCTAGACAAATTTGAAAGAATCCCTGGCATGCAAATTAAGTGGAATGATTTTACTCAAGTGTTCAGGGATTGGTTCGTACCTCCTTCTGTAAGGAGGCAAATGCAGGACAAATTTATGAGATTGGTACAAGGAGATAGATCAGTTATGCAGTATGAAGCTGAATTTACAACGTTAGCCAGATATGCTCCTCAATTTGTACACATAATAGAGAATAAATGCCACCGCTTCTTAGCCGGACTAAAGGATGCAATTAGATTACCCCTGGTTCCTCTTGTAATTGAAGATTATATAATACTAGTGGAAAGAGCTTGAAGGTTAGAAGCAGATATGCAAAATATTCAAAGGAGACGTGATTTTTAGAAGAAGAATAGTGGTGAAATTATGGAAACTCCTCAGAGTTCACTTAACAAGTCTATTTCTCAAGGTGGAATGTTTAATTGGAAAAAGAAGAAGTCCAGCAACAGTGATAGTTCAAGTGTGAACAATTGTATCAAGTGTGGAAGAAAGCATAAAGGAGAATGCTTATCTGGTACAAATAATTGCTTTTGGTGCCATCAACCAGGTCATATAGCTAAGAATTGTCCTACTCTAGGGCAAAGACCAGTAGGAGAGTCAAAGATAAATACTGGATCTTAGAGGAATGTTGGAAGACCAAGAACAGTGGAATCAGTTGCTTCTACTCCAGGATCAAGTTAAAGACGACAGAATACTCTGCCTAGAGTATATGTACTAACTCAAAAAGATGCTAAGGATTCACTTGAAGAGATTACAGGTGATAAAAATGAGAATTGAATGAATATGTATTATGAAAACATTATTAGTAAGGGAATGATGTATGTTTATGTTTCTATATGTATGTAATTTTATAGGTTTGATCATGATGCAAGGAAAGCCTATACGGATTCTGTTTGATACAGGAGCTTCACACTCTTTTATTTCAGAAGAATTTGTTAAGACAGTTGGATTGAATGTTTAAGAGACAAGTGTAAAATTTGGAAGTTCTAATGCCAAATGGATCAATTATGAATGTAAATGGTGTATGTAAAGTAACTTTTCAAAATAAATGAAAGAGAGTTTGAAGCCACAATGAATGTTTTACCATTGCAAGAATTTGATATGATATTAGGAATAGATTGGTTATCAAGGAATTTTGTGGTTATTAACTGCAACAAGAAAATTGTAAAGTTTAATTTTCCTGGAGAAAGAGAGTTGAAATTCTATGGAGAAAGAGGAATTTCTTCAATGATAATCACCTACATAAAAACATACAAATTTGTATCCAAGGGATGTCAGTATTTTCTTGCTGAATAAAGGATACAAACAAAGAAGTAAAGAGTTGAAAGATATGCCTGTAATCAGAGAGTATCCAGAGATGTTTTTGGATGATTTGCCAGTGATTACCACCAGAAAGAGAGATAGACTTCACTATCGAATTGATTACTAGGTTCATAACCAGTGGCAAGAGCACCTTACAGAATGGCAGTCAAAGAGTTGCAGGAGCTGAAAAGTCAACACTATTCAATTAATACCATTCATCAAGTAGTAAAAGATATCCAAGATTTGAAGGATATCATTTTGGTGGCCGGGGATGAAGAGAAGTGTACAGAAGTGGTGGCTAGTGTACAGTTTACAAGATGGTTAAGTAGAACATCAAAAGCCAGGAGGTTTATTGCAGCCTTTACCCATACGAAATGGAAGTGGGAAGACATAGCCATGGATTTTGTAGTTGGTTTAACCCAGGTCCAGAAATGGTCATAATGTTATATGGGTGATAATAGATAGGTTAACCAAATCGGCACACTTTTTACCTACAAGCAATTGATGCTGTTAAAAGTTGGCAATGTGTTTATGTTAAGGGAGATTGTTAGACTTCATGGAGTACCAAGACGATAATATCATATGAGATGGGAGATTCACCTCTAGATTGTGGAGGAAGGTTCAGGAGGCAATGGCAACTAGACTTACTTTCATACAACCTTTCACCCTCAAAACAGATGGTCAAATCAGAGAGGACTATCAGACTTTAGAGAGATTTACTCATATTATGGGTACTAGATTTTGGTGCAATGGGAGACGCACATTCCACTGATTGAATTGCTTATAACAATAGTTTCCAATCAAGAATAGGTATGGCACCTTTATGAAGCTTTGTATGGAAGGAAGTGTCAACATCTATGTACAGTGGCTGAGCAGGAGAACTAAAAATCATGGAATTGATTAGTAGTGATGCTACTGAAAAGATAAAACTGATTCATGACAGATTGAAGGCGTGCAAGATAGACAGAAGAAGTACTATGATGCCAAACATAGATCTGTTGAGTTTGATGTTGGAGAGTTTGTATTCCTCAAGATGAGTCCTTATGAAACTGTGAAGAGATTTGGCAATGTTGGAAACGAGTCCAGATATGTTGGCCATTTTGAGATATCAGAGAGAGTTGGCAGTGTGGCCTACAGATTGGTTTTGTCATCTCACATGAGTGGAGTACATAATGTATTCCACATCTATTCTTGAGGAAATACATTTCAGATGAAGCTCAGAAGAATCAGTATAAACTCAATAGAATACCAACCAGATCTTACATTTGTAGAAGAAACTGAGAAGATCATAGAATAGATGTTAAGTGACTTCGAAGTAGAGAGATTCCTATGTTAAAGTTCTATGGAAGCATGGATCTGAGAGAGATGCTACTTGAGAGAAGGAATAAGAGATGAGGGAGAGCTACACTCCCTATTTGACTAAGGTATGATTTATATAATGCTTGTCTTAAATTTTGAGGACAAAATTTTTATAAGAGGAGGAGAATTGTAAAACCCGCAAAATGCCGTTTTAGGACCTCGCACGCTTTCAAAGCGTCACGACGAGTGTTTAAGTGAAAAATTTGAGGTTGTCGGATTTCGACGAGATTAATTTTATAAAATAGCGCAAAATTCTGACGTTTTGATGTAATAAAACCTATCTCATAATTTTAAGTATTTTGGAAATTATAAATTTTAGAAGATTAGAAATGCCCAAACTACCCTTACTGTCCCTTAAGCCGAATTTGTTTAAGAAAGGGCATAAGGGTCACTAGGCAATCACCCATCTTCCTATTATGAGAAGAACTGAACCCTCCTCCCTCTCATTTCACACACGCAAGGCCAAACCGAGCGAGACAAAGGGCATGAGTCGAGGGTAGGAGGGGCGACGGGAGCTTTGGGCGACGGTTTTCGGAGGCCGATCGTGGAGGAAAAACTTAGGGAAATCCAAGGGAAGGTTAAGGTTTGTGTTTTGCAAGAGTTTTTTCTTCCTTTCCCTTAAGTTTCTCTAAGGGAAACGAAATTAGGATTTTTGAGAAAACTTGAAATTTCTTTGAGAAAAGTTTTAGGGAAGGGTTAAAGGAAGTTTTTAAAACCATAATGTGAGATGTTTTTGTGAAAAATATGAATTTTCGGAAGTTAGGGTTTTCACTCAAAATATTATTTTAATTGTAAATGCCTTCACAAAAGAATCTCCTATTAACCTAAGAAAGCTTCTAATGCAAAAAAATTTAGGGTTTGTGGAAAGTTATTGATTTTTAAAATTTAGGGCTTTTTTCCTGATCATAAAATTTGATCCCTATAGTTCTAATGGGCTTTTGGAAGGATTTAGAGACTTTATAGGGCTTTTTCCATGAAATGCAAGTTTTCTAATTTGGTTTACTTAACTGAACATTAAGGATGTTTTTAATTATGTTTGGTTGTAGGAAGATGTTTGCTATATAAGATCCATGATTTCCTAATTGAGAGTGAATGAAGTGAGAGATATCATGAATGGTGGAGGGGTTTAACTTGAAAGCATAGTTTTATGACATTAGGAATAACCCTTTATTACCTTAGATTATGGATTTAGGAAAATGTGTAGGGACTAGTTACTTAAACTTTTTGTATGTCTCTCTAATTTTAACAGTGTGGAAGGAAAGGACTTGTCCGGACAAACGAAAGAGGTGCACGGGTTTGAGGTAGGTGGAATGGATATTCTCATAAATAGAAAAACTCTTCTTTCATGAAATTACATAGAAATGGTAAATTCTTTTATGCTCATTATGATATTTTTACGAGATTCACATTCCTGTATGAGTTCACATGGACACTTGAAGCAAATGCAAAGGTTCTCTTTTTGCAATTGTTCAACTCATGAATGATCCCCATGCTCTTTTCTTTACTTGTACTACACATGTTTTTCTCTCTACCTATGCAAATGAACCATGAGCATAGCAAGCATACACATTCCTATGGAAACATACACTTGAATATTTTTATGATAGCTTATATAGAGCTATTCATCTCTAATGAAATTGTAACTATTAAATGTATGGGCATGTTGACGCGGAGTTTGACATGGTAAAGGTGCTCCTTTGAGCAATGGTAAAGGAGGCTCTTATTGAGCCATGGTAAAGGATGGTTTCTAATGAACCAATGGTAAAGGATGGCCAATTTTATGTACTTGATCAGTACAATTGATACTTCCGAGACGGTGTCATATTTACATATTATGGTATTATGAACATTTCAAATTCATGTTATATGTATTTGCATTTGTGGCATAATTTTGTAAAAGGAAAAGAATGAAATGTTATGAAGGAAAAAGCACTTGAAAGTTGAGGTAAAGATATGCATATCCTTAAAACAAAAGTTGCTTTATGTTGAAATTCTTTTGTTAATACCTAAGCATGATATAGATTTTTCTCTTTGACTCTAAATTTAATTGAATTCCATTTGCACCTATTGAGTTATGACTCACATAAGTTGTGGGAAATTTTCAGGAGATCCTACGAATAGATAATGGCAGACCAACATCACCGTTACCATCATAGGAGATGACGGCGACAGGTTCTTTGAGTTTTGTTATTTTGATGATAGAAGGTTGTATGTGTAGATTTTTTGTGAGAGTTATATTTGTTTGGATCCCTTCTTTTGGAAGAACTCTCAATGTACATACTTCTTTTTAAAGGATGAATGAAAAATGAAAGTTTTAATTGTATTTACTTTATGTGGCTCTTCATTTTATTATTGAAAATATTGTTTTATGTTAGATCTCTTATGTTATGCTATGAAGGTTTATTCCATCCTGTCTGACCTCTATTTCTGCCTCGCACTTGCGAGCTAACCACGGGCCGGGTCGTGATAGCATCCCACCTGACCGAGATAGAGTTACAAACCAATTTGAAAGTTGAAGTAAATTTATAGCATTTGCAGCAATAATAGTGGGACTTTCTTCAATTTTTTCATGGATCATTTTGTTCCTAGCTTTCCATGATAAGAAAACCACATTGCAAAAAAAATACTCAGCACACAGTTTTTTGCACAATAGCTCCATCCATGCACAACATCTCTCTATACTAACAAACAATGGTATATCAAATCCCATTTATTTAATAATAAGAAAACTTCCCTTACTTTAATGCTTTTAAATAACAATATGCTCCACGTTTTCAACTCCACATTACACCTTGAACATATTTTAGAAATGTAGTTTCTTTTAGTTAAAAAATGGAATGAAGGAATAGCTTCTTTTAGTAGACTCCACCAGATAACTTCACAACACGAGGTGTCAATTTAGCTCCTTTAATCCACATAACAAATCTTGGTTCAATTTGGCTTGTGCTGCAATCCTTCATAGGCTACGGCTGATAGAGTTTTTCCAGAATTCGGAATAGAATTTCACAGCAATCTTCACAAGCATCTTGATTTATTTTAATTTGAACTATCAACACTCTACCAATTCCTTCCGAAATGATTTTAGAGCTCTTCAACACCCCATGTTCTATTGTAGATGAACTTGTCCAGGAAAGTATTTTCTTCCCCTTGAGGAACCACAAAAGTAGGACATTTATTTAAACACTTGTCCAAGATCCAAATGTCCCTATAGACATCAATAGAAGAACCATTTGCTATATTTCATATTATCAATGAGTTCAGCAGTCTTCCTCCATCCGAATATCAACTTCCAAGCAGCTGAACAATTAGCTTTGTTAAATCTCACATCAACCTTCTTCCTATATTTTGGACTAGAGCTTTATGTAGCAGTGAATCGTTACTCTATAATAACGCCAAGCTAATTTGGTTCTCAAAGGAGTTGCTTTATCACTAGTAGCAAAATCCATGTCCTCCCCACTTGATTGGTTAACAAGCTCTTTCTAATTAACATAATGAATACCCAATCTTCTGTAGCTTTGTTCCACAAAAAACTTCTACAGAGCTTGTCTATTTCATGTAAAACACTTAAAGGGTACAAGAGAATGAGTGCTATGAAATAAAGGATAGGATTAAAATACCGATTGACCAAGGTAAGTTTGCCCGCAGAGATAAGAACTTGGTTCCCCTACATTTAGCAGTTTAAGTACTTTCTTCTCGCTATGAATTGAAAATCTGTAGCTACAATCTCTAAGAGCAATCTTAATGCCAAGATAAACAAATTCTTTAACTACCTTGAAGCCATAATGCGTGAGATCATCTTCTTGCATCTTCTATAATAACAAATTTACCAAACAAAATAATAGATTTTATTAAGATTAATGCATTGCTCTGTCCACTTACAAAAATCAGTAAGCACTCCCTTGATCCCCTTAGCCACCTCTTAGTAGCTTCAGAGAAAATCACCACATCATCAACATAAAGTAAATGTGAAATTCTTGGCCGCCAGGTCTGATTTTGATTCCCATATCACTTTGATTAAGCATTTATAAGTAATTGGGAACAAAGGATGAAAAAAAATAGGAGAAAGTGGGCATTATTGTTCTGAAACCACTTCTAGAAACTATCCATCCAAAAACTTCCCATTTAATCTCAAAGAAAACCTTGGTTCTTCTACACACTCTCAAAATGAGTTTATGAACTTTAAAGGAAAGTTAAAATATTCCAAAACATAACTAAGAGTTTTCCATCTCATAGAGTCATATGCTTGTTCCATATCAGTTTTAAATGAGATAAGACCTTTTGAAGATTTAGAATATTTGAATTTTATGGAATATTTCTGAGCACCACCAGCACATGATCTGAAAGAGGACCTCCCCTTGATGAATGCCGCCTGTTCCATTGAGACAAGTTTTAGGGATCACCATTACCACCCTATTTAAGATCACCTTGGCTACCACTTTATAAACCGCATTGCATAGCTAATTGGTCTATAATTAGCGGGAACCAATGGATTACAAACTTTAGGAATGAGGACAATAAGTGTATCTTTCCAGTTTTTTATCCATTTCACCATGCTGCATGAAATACACAATGGCATTCAGAAAATCATTTTGATAGGCTCCAGTAACCTTTGAAAAATGTTAAGGAATCCCATAAGTTCAGGTGCTATATTTCCTTTGGTGTCTCTAAGCCATGTTCAATCAGATACAAAGAATCCATCTTCAATAATTCTCCTATCATTAGCACTTAGATTTTGCTTACGGTTTTAGCCACCCGTGGAGTTTACTGCATCCTAAATTTCCATTTCCGAGTGAATAATTGAGATAAAATTCCCTCAATTGCTTCTGTTCTTCCACCAATTGCCATTTCCATCTTTAATCTTGAGAATACTGTTAGAGTTTCTTCTAGCACCAGCATAGAATGGAAGAACTTTGTGTTGCTATCTCCATCAACCCACAATTTTACCTTAGCTCTCTGCTTCCACCAATGTTCAAATGTGCCATAAAGGAATTAAGACCATTACCTTATTCTTCAACACCCAGCATTCATCTTCTGTCAGAAAACCAAAATGGACTCCTTGGATTGCAGCTCCATGATCTCATCAGCAAATGTTCTTCATAGAGTTCAGATCTTTGTTTTTTTCTAATCAAGAAACAAGCCCTAAGTGTTTCCTTGAATTTAGAGTTCAGCACTTGTGTAAAGCAGCCTTGATAGAATTTCCCCATTCCTTTTCACCAAAAGAGAAAGAAGCTAGCTTTGAGACCCATACATCCTCAAACCGGATTATTTTTCTTGTTAACAGCCATGACATCCATAAAATTAAGAAGAATGGGGCTATGATCTGAGGAGAACCTAGCAAGATGTCTGACAACCATTGTTTGAGATGAATTAAAGGCCATTGAGTTTAGAAAACATCTATCCAACCTGTCTAGAATTATCGGCCACCCCACCAACTTTATTGTTGCCCATGTAAACCTTGGACCGATAAATATCCAACTTCAGTTAATCAGTGTTTTAGAAAAGAAAGCACTCATCTCCTTGGGCCCTTGGGAGAATTGAAACCTTTCCCACCTCTTTTGTCTTCTCTAGAAGTAAGACAATTAAAGTCACCTCCTACCACCAATTGGAGAATTGGCTGTAGAGTTCACCTCCAAAATTTCCCAAAGCTCCCCTTCTTTTATAAATATCTTTATTGCCATAAATATAGAAATCCACCAAATTCCCTTATTTGTTGATTTTCAAAATTCTAACACAGCAAACTTGAGATGAGGAAAAACAACAATTGGAAATCAGAAATCAAAGAATCCCATAAAAAAATAATAATGCTCTCGACAACCCTTCTGAAGGCATAATGTAAAATTTTCCATCTATCACCAATCAATACTTAAACCTCCTTAGAGTTCTTAGAGCTCAAATTTTTTTCAACCAACCCCAAAAAGAAAATTCTAAATGTTTAATTAAAAAATTCTTTGATAGATTAGAGAAGAAGCTTTCTTTTTTTTATCCTCTATAGTTCCGTAAAGCTATTGAAGACATTAATTGAGAAGGTGGGATTTGGCCCCCCAAAGACCTTTGTTTCCATCTCTAATCTTCTATTTCTAGTAGAGAAACGATTGGACCGAGATCCTTCAATTTTTTGATTTTTTCTTTTTTATAAGAGTACTTCTAACACCCTCCATACTAGCCTCTTCAATCGCACAGGATCTGCTTTAGCAGAATCAGCAGAATTTACTATACTTCAACAGCTACTTCCTCTGTTTGAGTTTCCATGTAGAGATTTCACACTTTTCTTCACAAGATCAATAGAGCATTAAAGCTGTTGTTACTGTGTATGAGAGTTAAGATTGCAACCAACACTAACTCTACATCAGTAAATGACCCGAGTGCTTCAGTTTGAACAAGAATTCCTTCTGTTTTCTCTGGACAGAATCAGAATTAACTTTATCTTTTACCATGGGGAATAGCTTTACTGCCTTCAATTTTCTCCATGCCGTAATCTCCCTTATTTTGAATGATTTTCTTTGAACTCCGGAAATGTTTTTCCTCCGGTTAACACTAAACAAGTCTATAGCCCACATCTTCTTTAATCAGGTCCCCATTTATTTAATGCTGATTGTGCTTCTGCAATAGAAGAAATAGATTTGAATTCTTCTCTTTGGCAACATCTATCTTCTGATTTTAAATGTTTCCTTGCTATGCCAAATCATCCCCCACTATTCTACAGAAAACATGTATTCTTTCATATTCCTATTTTTTGGTAGTAATTTTCAGAGCATCCGTCATACCCAAACTCCAAGAGGTAACTTACTAACAAGCTTGATTCTGACACATACATTACTCCCAATTCTTGCTCCCCCACTGGAACATGTTGCCATCTAGAGGATAGCTCCCGCACCATAGAAGCAATTTTGCATAATATTTATTTCATCCCAACATTGAAAAGGAGTTTGGCAATCTAATCCATATTAGGGAGTCGTTAATCCTTTAAGATTAAGTAGTGAAAATTCTTGCGAACCCCACCTATCAACTCTATAATTTGTTCTTTAATCAACAAACACAAGGGCCAATTGATAAAACAGCTTTCAAGTGTTCTTGTTCAAATAAGGAACAAGAGAACCCAGGCCAATCCAAGCATTGTAAGATGAAATTTTCCAAATTGGGACCATTGCTTCTAAGTTCTGAGCTGATTACAGTTAAGGTGCTTCGCCACCAAAAACTTTAACCACCAGTGAGTTTGATAGTTTCTTAGAAATTTCCAATTCATTTTGAATAATGCAGTTTTACTGTGTTTCCATCTTCAAACATAAAGTTTCCCAATTCGAGATCTGATACCCTAATGTTCTCTCTTTCTTCCAAGCATCTGTTTAGCATAGCATCAGGACAAACTGGGATAAAAAGAGTTTCCACACTCTCCCAATACAGTAGATTTGCAAATTTGAACATTTTCCAGATCAGAGGAGATTTAATTATTTTTTAACACATGGCATTACAGCAATCAGTCACTTATCTCTTTTTTCAGCACACCATCGAATAATTTTTCAGCATTACATTTTTTATTCAGATTTTAGAACTCTATATTTGAGATGTTGCTTCCAGTCATTACCTTGGATGAAGGCGAAGCATTAAAATCGCCATTTGAAACTTAATAGATTATTCCTAGGAAACATAATCTTCCTCCATTAAAACACCTTTTCCTTACCCAGAACTCTGGCTTCTTCTTCAGTAAACATCCGCCCTCATTAATAACAAGAGGCAAACCAGATTTCAGAGCCGTCTTGGCAAATGATCAAACAACTTGTCATCGCCGAAGGATGGGGGGACGAAGAAAAACATATAGCAGGAGCGATCGCAACGACATCCTCTTGATGTCCCACAGCCCAATCGGCCGACAGGAACTTCCTCCACTACGAAACGCGAAAAAACCATGCAAAACGGTTTTTGAACACACGAATAGAACGAATTTCTCAGAACCACCACCACACACTCCTTAAAAATTAATGCCATTTGGATATATATTAGTAATAACATTAGCAAGTTTATCCATAGTCCCAACAGTTTTCCAGTAATAAAATAATTCATCTTAATAGCCGAGTGGAAGAGGTATTAATCATGGAATCAATATAATGAGCTCCAAGCCAATGATCTTGCCAAAAGAGATATTCCCACCACCAAGCCCCCAAGAAATATGGGGCTCCAACAACTGATTTAAGATGCAAAGTCTCTGTCACACTTTTGACATCACCTTTGTTATAAAAGCTAATAGTGGGTGCTACACACACAATACTTGCAAACATAAACTTAGCTCAATAGGTTAGCTTTGTCACTAAAGGTGTACCACAGCTGAATGAAAAAATCATAAGCCTAATCATACATACTCTTACACCCCAAGTACCCTCATCCAACACACCACAACACTTGTCCAAGAAGAACAAATAATTTTAAAATTTCTATGAGCCACCTTTCAAAAAAAAAATATTACAAAGTTTTATCAATTTTGTTACAAACCGCACGTGTAGGTTGAAGAGTTTGGAAGAAAATAAATAGGGAGATAGAAAAGAACACTTTTAATGATAGTTAATCTACACCAAAACTAAAAAAATTTAGAATCCTAGGACAAAAGATTGTTATGCATAGAAGTAATTAAATCATCAAAAAGAAAAGTTTTCTTTCTACCTTAAAAAGAGGAACCCCAAGGTGCATAATAGGAAAGTGACTTAGCACAAAGCAGTAAGGCCTTTGATAGCCAAAATATGATCATACACACTTTATTGGAGGCAATAAACAAATCTTATGTTTGCTCAGAGAAATCCTAATGGGCTCCAACAAATGCAGCCCAGCCTCCGCCCCGCTGATTGTTTGCTTTTCTTTTGGCGAGGGGAAGTTTAAAACGATAAGTTATGGGTAAATTTTGGGAAGGTAGATAGGTTTAAAGATAATTCACTACACAGATATTCTCTCCTCATTTTGCCAGGACTTTATGATCTGAGTTCTGGTTTCTTATTGGTGGCAAGCCCCTATAGTTAATTACCCCTCCCCAATAATGAGAGAGAATTTTTTATTAAGTCTAGTCGTCAATCAGATACGTAAAGATACATGTTATCTAGCATATAGTAGCAGCATGGGAATAGGTATTGGAAATTGGGTTTGGATTTGCGAATTTGAAAAGCTTAATATTTAAAATAGAAATTTATCGCACAATTTTTCACTGAAGTGGATGGTGGGGGAAATGGATGATGACTCGATCAAGATTCCATGGTTCCATCATCCTGGGCCATCGTGGTCCCTGGTTTACTTAGTCAGAGGAGGTAGTCGACCCAACTTGATAGAAGGATCCTTGTCGTAGCCATGGGTTGCTCGTCCAAGGGTACCTTGTAGATCTGGGTTGATATTTATCTAGTGGACAAATTTGAATCCACCTTAGCTAACAGAGTATATTGTGCCCTACGATCAAATCAATTGATTCATAACTCAAGGATTTGATGTCATTAAGGAACGTATTGGCTCTAGCCATACCCAGTAGTTTATTGTGCCATTTGGCAGCAAAACCACTCAGTTTAGAGGGCTCGGGTCATAACCGTTTATCCTGCGGTGCCATTTGGCGGCAAAACTCTGGTTAGAGGATACGTACCAGTCCCTATTGGTAGGAGATTGTTTGAGAATAGATTCTGTGATATTTTTGATAAGGCATGCTCTATGTGAGCTGATGTAAATTTTAATTTGTCCACCTTGGCAACTATTGTAGAGGGTCGAAGATTTTTTTCATTTAAGTGTTGATGATTAAACTTCAAATTTTAAATATTTTATGAGTTTGATGACTTTTGGGATTTCTTGGACTTTTGAGAGCTTTTTTGGAAAACATTGAATGTTTGTTGACACCCCGCCACGGTTGAGATTTTCGTTAGCACGACCATCATCGGGATGTTGAGGGATTTTTTTCCATTTGTTGATTGAACCTTGTTGAACTCGCCAAGCGATTGATCGAGAATCGGGTTTCTCGTAGGCCTTTGTATATTTTATTTATGAATTTCTGTATTAAAGGCCTTACAAGGCCTGATATGCATGTTTAAAGATAAATATTTTGGTCGACTTTGGACCTCATATTTATTTGATGACTCGAACCCTGCCTACTCCAATTACCTGCATAGAGGGATCCGGGTTTCATAGGCTTGGTACCATTGCTTGTGATTTCTCTTGATTATAAGCCTTGAAGGCCGTGATATAATGTATATTAAAATAAATACATCAGTCGTCAACATGCCTTGTATTTGTTTGAAGGTTCGAACCCTGTCGACTCCTATTGATTCATATAGAAGGATCGGGTTGAACATGAATTCACTTGTCAACCTGCGCAGCATCCCTAGGCATGAGGTGTGTATCTACAAAATGCTCGCCAGGCTCATGCGGTGTGTTTGAGGTATTTTATAATTAAACCTGTCTACTCCTTTTAGAGGGATCGAGTTTCATAGGCTTTTATGCCTTCATTAGTGAATTCCATATTATAGACCTGAAGAGCCTAATATTGAATGTATTAAAACAAATAATACTGGTCTCCATCACCATATGCTGTTTGATTGTTCGAACCCTGTCGACTTCTATTGACCCAAGTAGAAGGATCAGGTTCGAACTTGAATTGACTTATTGACCCCGCGCAACATCCTTAGAGCATCATATGTGTTCCTACAACACGCTCGCCGGCCCATGCGGGTGTTTGAAAATTTCATTAGTTGGATATACCGCCTGTGTACCTATGGTGTTAAACAAAATATAGTGTACATGCAATGATACTTTGAAATAATTATAGTTTGTACAGGTAATTATCATTTGAATACACAACATTTCATTTGAGAGCTTATACACACCTTCTGTCTGCTAGTACGATGTTGCAGATCCAGTGGCAGTGTAGTCTTGTTGTTTATGAGGCATCTCCCCATCTTGATGTTGACCCCCCTTTCTCGTTCATCAGGGAGGTTTCTTTTGGACTTTGAAATCAGTAACAACTGCGTTAAATGAACTCTTTTAAGGATCATCAGTGTAGTAATTTGTTATTTCCGGTGTTGTGGAGACCAAGAAGAAAGTTGAAACACAGGAAGTTTAGTTCTAATTGTTCAAACTTCCTTCCCTTCTGCCAGGAGGTGTCATTTTTTCATACATCAAGTTGCCCTTGTACCCGACGTACATGAAGATCTTAATCATCGTAGTCATAAGTGATATCCGTACTTTGTTCCATAGTGGTTCATTGTACTTACAATACACCTACGTTCTACCCACAGGTTTTCATTTGCACGGGACCCATTGTATCCACTACGACCTCCTAGAGATATTCGTAGAAGACCCTCTAATCCTGCATCGCGTCCACCTTTCCCAATCACCAATGTGGTTTGTTGATTGCATTAATTTGTAAGGATTGGATCTTCTACATATCAAAGGGGATAGTATTGCCATCTCAATCTAAGGCATTCATTTAATGAGGAGATTTAAACTTTATTGATGTCCATTTATATTGTAAACATTTGCACTAGTATGCTAATCAACCACCATTTAGTTGCAAGGATAATATGTATTTGTCTTTGGATTGGATGATTGTTGACACCAGCGGGCCATTTTACATTGTGTTAGCTTCATTGAATATATCCGTAAAAGGTGTTGTAGTTTTGATTGGGCGATGTGAGAGGGCATTGATGTTCAAACTAGACTCAAGTCCAAGTCCTTTCTGGTCCAATTAAAATCAAGTTCATAACCCAAAATGTAAGTTGGGGTTTCATACCTTTTGTAGTCCAGATCAAGTACCACTTGAGTTCAAATTGTTCAAGCCGTTAAGGTTCGAATCCAAAGTACGAGTTCAAGTCTTTGGTTCAGTTTAACATCATTTGATTAGGCTTGATTTAGTTTTTCATAGTTGATTCATGCCGTAGTCCCTTTGTATTTGTTCAAGTTTGGAATTCTCTCCTCAGTCCACAAACTCAATATGCCAAGCCAGTTCTATGCCCTCTCTAGTCTATCTCAAGTATTTGCTTGAATTACTATTATGTTCATTGATATTCAAGCTTGGGTTCAAGTTTGAATTATTTTATTTTGAATTTGAACTTTAGAGATTATTTAGGTCTTGTTTCAGGTCCCATGCTCGTGTTCAAATCAGTTCAAAATTCCACAAGTCATTGTTAATGGAGTCCATCTTTTGTTCTTTTTGAGTTCAAAATATGTCCCACTAGTAGTATTTCACCCGAAATTTCGGCAGCCTCCCAGCCCACCCCCATTCAGGGAAAATTATGCAAAACTAGGCCTTCCCACACGCGCAATAAAGGCGTGCATGGTAGGTGCCCTCTTACGAGGACACCGCGAACCGTCTAATAATTTATCCCCACCAACGTGTAATAAAGACGTGCATGGGTCTCAGTACCTGTTACAAGAAAAGAGCAGTTTGTTCCCCGTAGGTACAGAGCCGCATACGGAGCTTAAGAGTTGTCCCGGCCATGCTAGGAAAAGCGTGCACCAGGCTTACCTGGCCTTATCGTGTGTGTCGCATCGGTTCCCTCCTACCACGCTCATATAAGGCATGCCTACGTGTTTGACGGCTCATCGCCACAACCAAGGATAGAGTTTCGAAGGTCAAGGGGTCGCTCGCCTATCTCATCATAGGTGTCGCACGGGTCCCTTCTACAAGCTTAATAAAGGCATGCATGGTGTTTGCTAGCCTGACATGCATGCTGAGGTAGAGAGTGATTTTGATTTTTTTTTTAAATAAATAATAATATAATTGTTTTATTAATAATATTATCATAACTGTTAATTTAATAATAATATAAACATTATTATTATTATTAATATTATCATTATTAATATATTTAATAATATAATGATAATAATAATAAGATAATAATAATAATAATAATAATGATGATGATAATAATAATAATAATAATAATAATATAATAATAATAATAATAATAATAATAATAATAATAATAATAATAATAATAAGAATAATAATAATAATAAAATAAGCATATACCTAAAACAGATTAGGTCGACAGCAAGGAAGAGGCGCTTCAGGTAGGGGAAATTGGAACAGGGAGGAGTGGAGATGGGGCTTAGGGCTAGTAGGCTTGAGTTGCAGTTTAAGGACTTAGCCAAATAAGAGTAAAGGGATGAAGGATTCGGTTAGAGAGGAAGACAACTTGGAGTGAAGAGAGGCATTGGGCTCCTGGATCGGCACATTGGCGAGGTCGAAGGAGGAGACAAATGGGGGTTCGGTTTGGAGTGACTGTGAAGGAGGGCCGAGTATTAGGTGAGTTTTGGCTTCGGGTTAGAGAAAGTCACTCTCTCTCTCTCTCTCTCTCTCTCTCTCTCTCTCTCTCTCCTGTCTCTGGACGGAGGATCGGGCAAAGGTTCGCCGAAGAAGCCACGGGAGGAAGAAAGTTAACTTCATAGCGATCGAGCTACCGTTCTCCTTCCTGATCGTAATGTCATAATTTTTTCTTCCGATTGGAAGGGACGACGTCAGAGGAGCGAAGTCGAGCAGTTATGAAGAGCCAAAGTAGCAGCGTGGAGGTATCAGGAAGAGGAGCGAGAATAAGCGAAAAGGAGGCTTCAGAGAGTAGGCCGAAGACCTCGTTCCATTCCTCTTTTTATTCGGCGCGAGGGATCGTGTGACGTGGGGAGATAAGACGTCGATGTGCGATCTTCTTCAACGACGTGCGGATGGGCTTCGGCAGGTATGTGATTTTATTTTGAATTTTTAGTTTTGTTTTAATATTACAGGTCAACAACCACTAAAATTTTTTTAATCTTATAAAGAAGCTCATAAGTCAATTTATCCTATTAAAGAGGCTTAATAAAAATAATAAAATCATAGCAAAACATAAATTAGAAATAAGAAAACCACCCAAGGTTCTAAAGTGAGGCTAGGATGATTTCTCAAAGAGTTGGGGCAAGGCCTCTTAGATATATACTCACAAGAAAATGAAAAAAAGGAGAGATTGGATCCCCAGCTCTAGGCCATGAGAGGATTTAATAAAACAATGCTTTTGCCATTCGCAATAACAAAAAATAGGATCCTTCAAAGCAGTTTCAATAAGACTGATAAAAAAAACTAAATTTAAATAATTACAACAATATTGTAAAGAAGTTTCAATCAATTTTGTCATAAGCCTTAAAAATATCAATGTTCAAAATCATGTTGCCACTTCTCACCCTAACATATAGATCATGAAAAAAATCTGGGCCAAAAGAATATTCTCAGCAAATAACTTGCCCTTGAAAAAACTCATTAAATATAGAGAATAATTTTAGAAAGAATAGAAGTTGCCGACTCATAAAATTTTAGAAAACAACATTGTAAAGAAGGTGCATAGTGTTATAACTGGTATAATCCAACCGGTTGGCCTAACCTAATAAGTATCGCGAATAGAAGGGTTCATCACGAAACAGAAGCGTTCGAGCGTACAGAGAGGGGCAGGCGGATGGGTTTTACGCAAGAGCAAGGTAATTTCTTCCTTTCTCCAATTTAAGCAAATAATTATCTTCTAAGATAAGAAATAGTGATTCCTTCTCATTCTTATCATATCAAAGTGTTATTTTGGGCCAGATTTGAAGAACGGAGAAACGAATGAGAAGGATTAAGGGAAGAAGGTTTGTTGAATTTTATTCTTCCTTTCTTATAAATTTTTGCAGAATTTCTTCATTAAACACGAATAACATTTCTACAGAGATTAGGAAAGATTGAAGCGAAGAAAACAGAATTTGGGGAGAGGATTTAGAGTTTGAGATAGTTCCCATTTGTAAGTGAAATTCTTATTATATAATTTTTATTATATTTGTTTATGGAATACTAATTTAAAATTATATGACGGTTATTGTTTTAATTTTAGGGTTATAGAAGGGAGATGAATAAATCGTAAGACTTGAATTACAGGATTCATAGGGAGGAAAATTTTCAAGGACATATCAAACATTGAAGACTTGAAAGAGTTCAAAGAGTAAATTAGATTAAATTATTTTATAATTTTATTCATGTTTGTAATCTTCTAAGTAACTGATAAAACTTTGTATGATATCTTTTGATTTCAGCTTTAAGAACAAAGTTTGAAAGTTTAAGAAAAAAAGAGAAAATAAAAGAGAAAATAGAAAAGAAAAAGAGAAACAAAAGACTATAATACATGGAAGTAAAACAGATATAAAAAAAAGAAAAGGTATTGAAAAACTATAGGAGTTCACCCCCTTATGGTACTGCTGGGGACGTCGTACTCAGCACAAAAAAGGAAAAGGAAAAAGGAAATAGAAAATGTAAAAGGTAAAATGAGAAAAGGTTGTACTTTGGGTACATTGAGACTGTGCTCCTGTGCAAATTAAATGGGAAAAGGAAATATCAAGATGGTTTTAAATGTTTTAAAGCAACATGATCGAATATGTATAAATACCAAATTAAATGGAATTGAAGATAAAAGAGTATTGTAATTAAGAAAAATGATTTATTTTGTTCAAATATTACCCACGAGTTTAGTTAGTAAACTCAACCACACAAATTTAGATTTGAATCATACTGAAAGAGCAATTTGGATGAATATCAATGATTGAAAGTTTAATGTGAAAGAATATCTATTAGATTACAAGAATCAAAATGACCCTAAGAGAAGAGGAAGTTGATGAAGTGGAAAGATCAGTGCCTAATGTTAATTTTAATCTGATGCACTGGCACAAATGATGACAGTATTATCACAGATGATTCAAATTCAAGAAATCAACCAACGGGAGTAGTATGTGGTGGGAAATGGTTATGGATAATATCTAAAATTATTTACGGATATGAGACCACCATTATTCAGAGTAGAGGGGACAAATAGAGGCTAAATTGGTTGCTAAGAATTGAAAATATATTAGAAGGAATGTACTGTCCAGAAGAAAGGAAAGTTTCCTTAGCAACCTTTGCACTAGAAGTGGAAGCTGAAAGGTGGTGGAAAGGACTGTATCAAGACAAATTTTGAAGAATCCCTGACATGCAAATTAAGTGGAATGATTTTACTCAAGTGTTCAGGGATTTGTTCGTACCTCCTACTGTAAGGAGGCAAATGCGACAAATTTATGAGATGGTACAAGAATAGATCAGTTATGCAGTATGAAGCTGAATTTACAATGTTGCCAGACATGCTCCTCAATTAGTACACGCAATGGAGGATAAATGCCACTGCTTCTTAGCTGGACTGAAGGATGCAATTAAATTACCCTTGGTTCCTCTTCAAATTGAAGATATATAATACTAGGGAAGAGCTAGAAGGCTAGAAGCAGATATGCAAAATATTCAAAGGAGACGTGATTTTTTAGAAGAGGGAAAGTGGTGAAATTATGGAGTACCCCTCAGAGTCACTTACAAGTCTATTTCTCAAGATGAAAAGTTTAATTGAAAAAAGACAAAGTCCAACAGTAGTGACAGTTCAAGTGTGAACAGTTAATCAAGTGTGGAGAGACAACATAAAGGAGAATGCTTATCTGATACAAAAAATTGCTTCTGGTGCCATCAACCAGGTCAAATAGCTAGAATTGTCCTACTCTGGGGCAAAGACCAAGGAAAGTCAAAGATAAATACTAGATCCAGAGGAATGTTGGAAGACCAAGAATATGGGAATCAACTGCTCTACTCTGGAATCAATCAAAGCCAACAGAATACTCTGCCTAGAGTATATGCACTGACTCAGAACATGCTAACGATTCACCTAAAGTGAATACAGGTGATAAAAATGAGAATTGAATGAATATGTATTATGAAAACATTATTAGTAAAGGAATGATGTATATTTATGTTTCTCAGTATGTAATTTTATAGGTTATCATGGATGCAAGGAAAGCCTGTACGGATTCTGTTTGATACAGGAGCTGCACTTTTTTTTTCAAAGATTTGTTAAGACAGTTGGATTGAATGTTTATGAGACAAGTGTAAATTTAGAAGTCTAATGCCAAATGGATCAATGATGAATGTAAATGGTGTATGTAAAGTAACTTTCAAAATAAATGAAAGAAGTTTGAAGCCATAATGAATGTTTTAACCATTGCAAGAATTTGATATGATATTGGGAATAGATTGGTTTACAAGGCATTTTTTGGTATTGACTGCACAAGAAAATTGTAAATTTTAATTTTCCTAGAGAAAGAGAGTTGAAATTCTATGGAGAAAAAGAGGAATTTCTTCAATGATAATCACCTATATAAAAGCATACAAATTTTGATCAAAGGGATGTCAGTGTTTTCATGCTCAACTAAAGGATACAAACAAAGAAGTTAAAGAGTTGAAAGATATGCCGTAATCAGAGAGTGTCCAGAGATGTTTTGGATGATTTGCCAGGATTACCTCCAGAAAGAGAGATAGACTTCACTATCGAATTAATACTGGGTTCAGAAACCAGTGGAAAGAGCACCTTCAGAATGGAAGTAAAGAGTTGCAGAGCTAAAAGTCAATTCCAGGATGCTAGATAAGGGGTTTATCAGGCCAAGTTCCTCACTCGGGGAGCTCCATTACTGTTTGTAAAGAAGAAAGATGAGAGCTTCAAATGTGAACAGATTACGGAAAATCGAATAAGCTTACGTAAAAAAATAAATATCCGTTGCCAAGAATTGATGATCTTTTTGATCAACTAGAAGGAGCTACAATTTTTTCTAAGATAGATTGAGATCTGGATACCATCAACTATGGATTAAGGAGGAAGATATAGCAAAGACAGCTTTCAGAACCAGATATGGCCACTACGAGTTTTGTGGTAATGCCGTTTGGAGTGACAATGCACCGGCAATATTTATGGATTTAAGAAAAGAACTTTTAAGCCATTTTTGACATATTTGTGATTGTGTTTATTGATGATATTCTATTTATTCAAGAGATGAAGAAATCCGTTCCAGTCATCTGCAGGCAGTGTTGCAAACATTAAAGGAGAACAAGTTATATGCAAAATTTTTAAAGTGTGAATTTTTGCTGAGCAGTGTAAATTTTTTGGGACATGTGATTAGTGGGAAGAAATTCTGTGGTAGAATAAAATTCAGCCATAATTAGATTGGCCAAGACCACATGACTGTTTAAGAGGTGAGGAGTTTTCTTGGACTGCAGGTTATTACAGGGATTTGTAGAGGGGTTTTTCTCAGATTGCTATGCCGCTATCCAGATTAACTCAAAAAGCAGTGAAATTTGAATGAGAGATTAGTGTGACGAAGCTTTCCAGAAGTTAAAGAATTACCTAGCGACTGCCCCAATATTGACAATTCCATCAGTTCGAAGGGTTTTCAAATTTTTCTGCGATGCTCCTTAAGGGACTTTGATGTGTATTGATGCAGCATGGAGAGTGGTGCCTATGCTTCAGACAACTGAAAATTCATGAAAGAAACTATCCTACTCATGATTTAGAATTGGCCACCTGTAGTTTTGTACCTTAAAATATGGAGACATTATCTGTATGGGGTCAAATGCGAAGTGTTTTAAAGATCATAAAGCCTCAAGTACCTTTTCAATCAAAAAGAGCTTAATTTGAGATGAAAAGGTGGTTAGAGCTCTTAAGGATTATGACTTGGACATACAGTATACACCTGGAAAGGAAATATAGTATGCAGATGCACTTAGCAGAAAAACACTTGGAAATGCAAATGGCTAATCATCCAACAGGAGCAGATCATTAGAGATAGAAAAAGTTAGAGATTTTTAGTGGTCAATCAAAAGAGACAAAAGATATAATGTTGAATCAGCTGATGATCCAATATACTGAAAAGATAGAGTTATCAATGCATTGTCTCAGGATGAGAATTTCATACCATCATAAAGAAGGTGCAAATAGGATAATAGAGAAACTTGTAATTGATGGAGAAGGTTAAAAGTATAAAGGTAGGATTTGTATTCCAAAGGTTCGAAGCTTAAGTAAAGAGATATTGCAAGAACTTACCTCTCAATATATGAAATTCACATCGGGCAGTACAAAGATGTATCAGGAACTCAGAGGTTTATTGTGGTGGCCAGGGTTAAAGAGAATGTTTGCAGAATTTGAAGAAAAATGTATTCCTTGTCAGATAACAAAGCAGAACACAAAAGCCAAGTGGTCAACTGCAACCCCTACCTATATCAGAGTGGAAATGGGAAGACATTGTAATGGTATTTGTAATTAGATTACCCAGGTCAAGGTATATCGAGATGCAAAATGGTTATTAATTGACAAATTAACCACTATCTGCTCATTTGTTACCAATCAAGCAGACAATTCAGTAGAGAATTGGCAAATTATATGTTGATGAAATTGTGAGATTGCATGGAATTCCAAAATATATTGTTTTTCAGACAGAGATGCCAATTTCACTCTAAACTATGGAAGAAAATTCAGGAAGCTATGCGTACCGATTGACTTCAGAACAACATTTCATCCTCAGACAGATGGGCATCAAAAGAACAATTCAAACTTTAGAGGATTTAATGCTATATGTGTTCTAGATTTTGAGGAAATTGGGAAGACTCACATACTGTTGATTGAATTTGCTTATAACATAGTTTCCAAGCTAGCATTGGAATGGCACCATATGAAGCCTCTTTATGAAAGAAAGTGTAGAACACCCTTGTGTTGGGTAGAACTGGTGAAAGAATAGTAATGAACTGAACCTGGTAAATGAGGCTACTCACTAAATCGATTGATCAGAGATAGACTAAAGGTAGTTCAAGACGCATGAAAATATTATGATGCAAAGCACCGACCAGTGGAATTTGAAGTTGGAGAGTTTGTTTTCTTAAAGGTCACCTAATGAAAGGTGTTTCAAGGTTTGGAAAAACGGGAAATGAGCCTAGATTCATAGGTCCCTATGAAATCATCGAAAGGATTGGAAATAGGCATATAGATTGGACCTCCCACCAGGACACATGAAGGAATTCATAAATGTGTTTCATATATCAGTACTTCGGAAGTATGTCTCAGATGATTCTAAGATAATTCATCCAAATCGATTAACTATAGCCTAACTTTGAGATATATTGAGGAGCCAAAAGAATACTGAATTCGATGTAAAACAGTTAAGGCATAAGGCAATACCTTTTGTGAAAATTTTATGGAAACATGGTCAGAAAGAGATGATGCCACCTGAAGGAAAGTTGAAATGAGAATCATATCCTCCTCCTATTAACTAAGTGATGTTTATATTACCAACTTAATTTTGAGGACAAAATTTTATAAGAAGGAGAGATTGTAATAACTAGTTTATCCGACCAGTTCAACGAACCGGCCGGCCTAACATATTAGTATCGCGAATAGGAAGGGTTTGCGAAACGAAGCGTTCGCGTGGCGAACAGAAGGACAGCGGACGGGTTTCACACGAGAGTGAGATAAGTTCTTTCTTTCCCACTTTTTAGCAAATAATTTATCTTTTTAAGATAAGAAATAGTGGATTCCTTTTCATTTTTATCATTATCAAAGTGTTATTTTGGGAGAATTTGAAGAACAAGAGAAACGAACGAGAAGGATTAAGGGATAAGGTTTGTTGAATTTTATTCTTCCTTTTCTTATAAATTTCATAGAATTTTCTCATTTAAACACGATAAATTCCATAAAGAATAAGGAAGAGATTGAAGCGAAGAAAATGAAATTTGGGGGAGAGGATTTAGAGAGTTTGAGAAGTTCCCATTTGTAAGTGATATTCTTCTTATATAATTTTTTATTATGTTTTATTTTGGAATCATAATTTAAAATTATATGAAGCCTATTTTTTGAATTTTAGGGTTATAGGAAGGGAGGAGATTTAAATCGTAAGACATGAATACGAGGATTCAACAGGGAGGAAAATTTTCAATGATACATCAAACATATGAAGACATGAAAGAGTTCAAAGGTGGGTAAATTAGATTAATTATTTTATGATTTTATTCATGTTTGTAATCTTCTAATTAACTGATAAAACTTGTATGATATTCTTATGATTTCATGGCTTAAGAACAAATTACAAAGTTTATGAAAAAAAGAAAAAATAAAAAGAAAATAGAAAAGAAAAAGAGAAACAAAAGACTATATATGCATGGAAGTAAAACATATATAATAAAGAATAGGTACTGAAAAACTTATGGAATTACACCCCTGATGGCGTGCAATAAGTGTGGGAGGGCTCATAAGGGAGAGTGTATTTCTGGCAATAAATACCTGCTTTTGGTGCAATCAACCAGGGCACATGGCAAAGTCTTGCCCTGTCTGGGACATAAGTTACTCCAGAGGCCAGAACTGGTAATGCTCCTCAGAGGATAGTTAGATGGCCAAGGATGGTGGAGTCTACTGCATCAACTCCAATTCAAAGGCCAAGCTCGACAACTTGTTCAGCCGAGGGTTTATGGTCTATCCCCACAAGAAGCAAAAAGACTCTCATGATGTTATCACAGGTATGGACTTTATTTAATGTCAATGAATTCCTTTATGATGTATGAGTAAGATAAGCTTTATGTTATGTTACATGCATGATATTAGGAACAATCTTTGTATGTAACAAGCCTGTTAAGGTGTTGTTTGATATGGGAGCATCGTATTTTTCATTTCGGAGGAGTTTGTTAAGTCTAATGGTTTGTCTCCTCAAGTATGTTCAAACCTTTATCAGTCTTGATGCCCAATGGGAGTTAGTTGGAAACCAACAAAAGGTGTCATGTGGAGTTGGCTATTGGTGATAGAATCTTGGGAGCATATCTTATGGTATTGCCTTTAATAAAATTTGATATGATCTTAGGAATGGATTGGTTGCATGTCTTGCCACTTTGTGACCATAGACTGTAATAAGAAAGAACTTAAATTTTGTATGCCAGGGAAGAAATAATTTAAATTTATAGGGGAAAGAGGCATAACTTTCATGATAGTCTCTTCCTTGGTGGCATACAAATTATTGAGGAAGGGTCATGAAGGCTTTCTAGCCTATGTTATGGAGAAAGAAGAAAGAAGCGAGGAGATTAGAGGATATACCTGTTGTGCAATAGTATCCAGAAGTGTTTGCAGATGATTTACCTGGCTTGCCTCCAAGCAGGGAGATTAATTTTACTATTGAGCTGGTTAATGGAGCGGATCCTATTGCTAAAGCCTTATCAGATGGCGATAAAAGAGCTAAAGGAACTGAAAGATTAATTGGAAGAGTTGCTTAATAAAGGATTTATCAGGCCTAGCACTTCTCCATGGGGTGCTCCTATGCTTTTGGTGAAGAAGAAGGATGGAAGTTTAAGGCTTTGCATAGACTACAAAGAATTAAATAAGCTGACTATAAAGAATAAATACCCTCTTTCGAGGATTGATGATTTATTTGATCAGTTGGAGGGTGCCTCTGTGTTTTCCAAGATAGACTTGAGATCAGGATACTATCAGCTTAAGATCAGAGAAGAGGACATAGCAAAGATAGCGTTCAACACTAGATATGGGCATTATGAATTTATGGTGATGCCATTTGGACTTACAAATGCTCCTGCAGTGTTTATGGACCTTATGAACAGAATCTTCAAGCCATTTATAGATTTATTTATGATAGTATTCATCGATGATATATTGGTGTATTCCCAAAATGAAGAGATGTATGCAAATCACTTGACGATGATGTTAAAAGCATTGAAAGGAAATGAATTATACGCTAAGTTCTGTAAATGTGAGTTATGGTTGAAGAGTGTGAATTTTTTGGGACACGTGATCAGTAATAGAGAGATTTCTATGGATCAGCACAAAGTTCAAGCTATAGCAGATTGGCCTCGACCAGCTACCATGATGGAGATCAGGAGCTTTTTGTGTTTAGCTGGTTACTACAGAAGATTTGTTGAGGGATTTTCTTGAATAGCTATGCCATTATCTAGATTGACCCAAAAGTAGTGAAGTTTGTTTGGATAGATCAATATGAAAAGGCTTTTTAAAGGCTGAAACAGTGTTTCATGACTGCTCCAGTGCTTATTATTCCTTCGGGGATAGATGGATTTCAGCTTTATAGTGATACCTCTCTTAAAGGGTTTGGTTGTGTACTGATGCAGAAAGGAAGGGTCATTGCCTATGCTTCAAGGCAATTGAAAAATCATGAAAGAAACTATCCAACCCAAGATTTAGAGTTAGTTGTAGTGGTTTTTGCTCTAAAGATATGGATACATTACTTGTATTGGGTTAAGTGTGAAGTATTTACTGATCACCAGAGTTTAAAATACATCTTCATATAGAAAGAGTTAAATTTGAGGCAGAGGAGATGGTTGGAACTTATCAAGGACTATGATTTGGATATCCAATATCATCTAGGTAAGACAAATATAGTAGTGGATGCCTTAAGCAGGAAGACTTCTAGTGCCAGTTCGATGTTTACACAACAACATGAGTTGATGAGAGATTTGGAGAAGTTGGAGATTTCTATAGTTTAGTCCAATGATGCAGAGTTTGTGGCCTTAAATCAAATGATCATTCAGTCAACATTGAAGGATAGGATAAGGGAAGCTTTGCCACAAGATGCAGAATTTGAGAAAGTCCTAAATATGGTGAAGGCTGGTCACGTGGAGGAGTTTGAGCTTGATGAGGATGAGCTACTACGGTATAGAGGCAGAATTTGCATCCTAGATGTTGGAGATTTGAGGAAAGACATTTTTCAGAAAGCTCACTATTCAAGTTATACCATTCACTGAAGTAGTAACAAGATATACCAAGATTTGAAGGAATACTTTTGGTGGCCGGGGATGAAGAGAAGTGTAGCAGAAGTGGTGGCTAAGTGTACAGTTTACAAGATGGTTAAGGTAGAACATCAAAAGTCAGGAGGTTTATTGCAGCCTTTACCCATACCGAAATGGAAGTGGGAAGACATAGCCATGGATTTTGTAGTTGGTTTACCCAGGTCCAGAAAAGGTCATAATGCTATATGGGTGATAATAGATAGGTTGACCAAATCGGCACACTTTTTACCTATCAAGCAATCTGATGCTGTTGAAAAGTTGGCAAGTGTTTATGTTAAGGAGATTGTTAGACTTCATGGAGTACCAAGATCGATAATATCAGATAGAGATGGGAGATTCACCTCTAGATTGTGGAGGAAGGTTCAGGAGGCAATGGGCACTAGACTTACTTTCAGTACAACCTTTCACCCTCAAACAGATGGTCAATCAGAGAGGACTATTCAGACTTTAGAGGATTTACTCATATTATGTGTACTAGATTTTGGTGGCAAATGGGAGACGCACATTCCACTGATTGAATTTGCTTATAACAACAGTTTCCAATCAAGTATAGGTATGGCACCTTATGAAGCTTTGTATGGAAGGAAGTGTCGAACTTCTTTATGTCAGGCTGAGGCAGGAGAATGAAAGATCATTGGAGTTGATTTAGTAGTGATGCAACTGAAAAGATAAAACTGATTCATGACAGATTGAAGGCTGTGCAAGATAGATAGAAGAAGTACTATGATGCCAAACATAGATCTGTTGAGTTTGATGTTGGAGAGTTTGTATTCCTCAAGATGAGTCCTATGAAAGCTGTGAAGAGATTTGGCAAAGTTGGGAAACTGAGTCCAAGATATGTTGGCCATTTTGAGATATCAGAGAGAGTTGGCAGTGTGGCCTACAGATTGGTTTTTCCATCTCACATGAGTGGAGTACATAATGTATTCCACATCTATTCTTTGAGGAAATACATTTCAGATGAAGCTCAGAAGATCAGTATTAACTCAATAGATATTCAACCAGATCTGACATTTGTAGAAGAACCTGAGAAGATCATAGATTATGATGTTAAGTAGCTTCGAAGCAGAGAGATTCCTTATGTTAAAGTTCTATGGAAGCATGGATCTGAGAGAGATGCTACTTGGGAGAAGGAATAAGAGATGAGGGAGAGCTACACTCACCTATTTGACTAAGGTATGATTCATTAATGCTTGTCTTAAATTTTGAGGACAAAATTTTTATAAGGGAGGGAGAATTGTAAAACCCGCAAAATGCCGTTTTAGACCTCGCACGCTTTCAAAGCGTCACGACGAGTTTTAAGTGAAAAATTTGAGGTTGTCGGATTTCGACGAAATTAATTTTATAAAATAGAGCGCAAAATTCTGATCGTTTTGATGTATAAAACCTATCTCATATTTTACGTATTTTGGAAATTATAAATTTTAGAAGATTAGAAATGCCCAAACTACCCTTACTTGTCCCTTAAGCCGAATTTGTTTAAGCAAGGGCATAAGGGTCACTAGGCAATCACCCATCTTCCTATTATGAGAAGAACCGAACCCTCCTCCCTCTCATTTCACACACGCTAGGCCAAACCGAGCGGAACAAAGGGCATGAGGCGCGGGTAGGAGGGGCGACGGAAGCTTTGGGCGACGGGTTTTCGGAGGCCGATCGTGGAGGAAAACGTAGGGAAATCCAAGGGAAGGTTAAGGTTTGTGTTTTGCAAGAGTTTTTCTTCCTTTCCCTTAAGTTTTCTCTAAGGGAACGAAATTAGGATTTTGAGAAAACTTGAAATTTCTTTGAGAAAAGTTTAGGGAAGGGTTAAAGGAAGTTTTTAAACCATAATGTGAGATGTTTTTGTGAAAAATATGAATTTTCGGAAGTTAGGGTTTCACTCAAAAATTATTTTAATTGGAAATGCCTTCACAAAAGAATCTCCTATTAACCTAAGAAAGCTTCTAATGCAAAAAAATTTAGGGTTGTGGAAAGTTTTGATTTTTAAAATTTAGGGCTTTTTTCCTGATCATAAAATTTTGATCCCTATAGTTCTAATGGGCTTTTGGAAGGATTTTAGAGACTATTATAGGGCTTTTTCATGAAATGCAAGTTTTTCTAATTTATGGTTTAATTTAATCTGAAAATTAAGGATGTTTTAATTAATGTTTGGTTGTAGGAAGAATGTTTGCTTATAAAAGATCCATGATTTCCTAATTGAGAGTGAATTGAAGTGAGAGATATCATGAATGGTGGAGGGGTTTAACTTGAAAGCATAGTTATGACATTAGGAATAACCCTTTATTACCTTAGATTAAGGATTTAGGAAAATGTGTAGGGACTAGTTACTTATACATTTTTGTATGTCTCTTCTAGATTTTAACAGTGTGGAAGGAAAGGACTTGTCCTGACAAACGAAAGAGGTGCACGGGTTGAGGTAGGTGGAATGGATATTCTCATAAATTTAGAAAAACTCTTCTTTCATTGCAATTACATAGAAATGGTAAATTCTTTTATGCTCATTATGATATTTTTATGATTCACATTTCCTTGTATGAGTTCATGGACACTTGAAGCAAATGCAAAGGTTTCTCTTTTTGCAATTGTTCAACTCATGAATGATCCCCATGCTCTTTTCTTTACTTGTACTACACATGTTTTTCTCTCTACCTGCAAATGAACACATGAGCATAGCAAGCATACACATTCCTATGGAAACATACACTTGAATAGTTTATGAATAGCTTATATAGAGCTATTCATCTCTTATGAATATGTAACTATTAAATGTATGTGCATGTTGACGCGGAAGTTTGACATGGTAAAGGATGCTCCTTTGAGCAATGGTAAAGGAGGCTCTTATGAGCCATGGTAAAGGATGGTTCTTATGAACCAATGGTAAAGGAATGACCAATTTTATGTACTTGATCAGTACAAGTGATACTTCCGAGACGGGTGTCATATTTACATATTATGGTATTATGAACATTTCAAATTCATGTTATATGTATTTGCATTTGTGGCATAATGTTTGTAAAAGGAAAAGAATGAAAATGTTATGAAGGAAAAAGCACTTGAAAGTTGAGGTAAAGATATGCATTTCCTTAAAACAAAAGTTGCTTTATGTTGATGATTCTTTTGTTAAATACCTAAGCATGATATAGTTTTCTTCTTTTGACTCTAAATTTAATTGAATTCCATTTGCACCTATTGAGTTATGACTCACATAAGTTGTGGGAAATTTTCAGGAGATCCTGCGAATAGATAATGGCAGACCAACCATCACGCACTTACCATCATAGGGAGATGACGGGCGACAGGTTCTTTTGAGTTTTGTTATTTTGATGATAGAAGGTTGTATGTGTAGATTTTTTGTGAGAGTTAGATTTGTTTGGATCCCTTCTTTTGGAAGAACTCTCAATGTACATACTTCTTTTAAAGGATGAATGAAAAATGAAAGTTTTAATTGGATTTACTTTAGTGGCTCTTTCATTTTATTATTAAAAATATTTGGTTTATGTTAGATCTTTTGATGTTATGCTATGAAGGTTTATTCCATCCTGTCTGACCTCTATTTCTGCCTCGCACTTGCGAGCTAACCGGGCCGGGTCGTGATAGCATCCCACCTGACCGAGATAGAGTTACAAACCAATTTGAAAGTTGAAGTGAAATTTATAGCATTTGCAGCAATAATAGTGGGACTTTCTTCAATTTTTTCATGGATCATTTTGTTCCTAGCTTTCCATGATAAGAAAACCACATTGCAAAAAAGAATACTCAGCACACAGTTTTTGCAAACAATAAGCTCCATCCATGCACAACATCTCTCTATACTATCAAACAATGGTATATCAAATCCCCATTTATTTAATAATAAGAAAACTTCCCTTACTTTAATGCTTTTAATAACAATATGCTCCACGTTTTCAACTCCAGCATTACACCTTGAACATATTTTAGAAATGTAGTTTTCTTTTAGTTAAAAAATGGAATGTAGGAATAGCTTCTTTTAGTAGACTCCACCAGATAACTTCAACACGAGGTGTCAATTTAGCTCCTTTAATCCACATAACAAATCTTGGTTCAATTTGGCTTTGCTGCAATCCTTCATAGGCTACGGCTGATAGAGTTTTTCCAGAATTCTGGAATAGAAGTTCACAGCAATCTTCACAAGCATCTTGATTTATTTTAATTTGAACTATCAACTCTACCAATTCCTTCCGAAATGATTTTAGGAGCTCTTCAACACCCCATGTTCTATTGTAGATGAACTTGTCCAGGAAAGTATTTTCATCCCCTTGAGGAACCACAAAAGTAGGACATTTATTTAAACACTTGTCCAAGATCCAAATGTCCCTATAGACATCAATAGAAGAACCATTTGCTATATTTCATATTATCAATGAGTTCAGCAGTCTTCCTCCATCCGAAATCAACTTCCAAGCAGCTGAACAATTAGCTTTGTTAAATCTCACATCAACCTTCTTCCTATATTTTGGAACTAGAGCTTTATGTAGCAGTGAATCGTTACTCTGTAAATAACGCCAAGCTAATTTGGTTCTCAAAGGAGTTGCTTTATCACTAGATGAGCAAAATCCATGTCCTCCCCACTTGATTGGTTAACAAAGCTCTTTCTAATTAACATAATGAATACCCAATCTTCTGTTAGCTTTGTTCCACAAAAAACTTCTACAGAGCTTGTCTATTTCATGTAAAACACTTAAAGGGACAAGAGAATGAGTGCTATGAAATAAAGGATAGGATTATAATACCGATTTGACCAAGGTAAGTTTGCCCGCAAGAGATAAGAACTTGGTTCCCCTACATTTAGCATGTTTAGTACTTTCTCCGCTATGAATTGAAAATCTATAGCTACAAGTCTTCTAAGAGCAATCTTAATGCCAAGATAAACAAATTCTTTAACTACCTTGAAGCCCATAATGCGTGAGATCATCTTCTTGCATCTTCTATTAACAAATTTACCAAACAAAATAATAGATTTATTAAGATTAATGCATTGCTCTGTCCACTTACAAAAATCAGTAAGCACTCCCTTGATCCCCTTAGCCACCTTCTTAGTAGCTTCAGAGAAAATCACCACATCATCAACATAAAGTAAATGTGAAATTCTTGGGCTGCCAGGTCTGATTTTGATTCCCATATCACTTTGATTAAGAGCATTTATAAGTAATTGGGAACAAAGGATGTATAAAATAGGAGAAAGTGGGCATTATTGTCTGAAACCACTTCTAGGAACTATCCATTCCGAAAACTTCCCATTAATCTTCAAAGAAAACCTTGGTTCTTCTACACACTCAAAAATGAGTTTTATGAACTTTAAAGGAAAGTTAAAATATTCCAAAACATAACTAAGAGTTTTCCATCTCATAGAGTCATATGCTTGTTCCATATCAGTTTTAAATGAGATAAGACCTTTTGAAGATTTAGAATATTTGAATTTATGGAATATTTCTTGAGCCACCAGCACATGATCTGAAAGAGACCTCCCCTTGATGAATGCCTCCTGTTCCATTGAGACAAGTTTAGGGATCACCATTACCAACCTATTTAAGATCACCTTGGCTGCCACTTTATAAACCGCATTGCATAAGCTAATTGGTCTATAATTAGCGGGAACTAATGGATTACAAACTTTAGGAATGAGGACAATAAGTGTATCTTTCCAGTTTTTATCCATTTCACCATGCTGCAGAAAATACACAATGGCATTCAGAAAATCTATTTTGATGATGCTCCAGTAACCTTTGAAAAATGATTAAGAAATCCCATAAGTTCAGGTGCTATATTTCCTTTGGTGTGCTCTATGCCATGTTCAATTTCAGATACAAAGAATCCATCTTCAATAATTCTCCTATCATTAGCACTTAGAGTTGCTTACGGTTTTAGCCACCCGTGAGTTACTGCATCTCTAAATTTCCATTTCTGAGTGAATAATTGAGATAAAATTCCCTCAATTTGCTTCTGTTCTTCCACCAAATTTCCATTTCCATCTTTATTCTTGAGAATACTGTTAGAGTTTCTTCTAGCACCAGCATAGGAATGGAAGAATTTTGTGTTGCTATCTCCATCAACCCACAATTTTACCTTAGCTCTCTGCTTCCACCAATCGTTCAAATGTGCCATAACAGAATTAAGATCATTAACCTTATTCTTCAACACCCAGCATTCATCTTCTGTCAGAAAACCAGAAATGGACTCCTTGGATTGCAGCTCCATGATCTCATCCAGCAAATGTTTCTTCAATAGGTTCAGATCTTTGTTTTTTTCTTAATCAAGAAGAACAAGGCCCTAAGTGTTTTCTTGAATTTAGAGTTCAGCACTTGTGTAAAGCTGCCTTGATAGAATTTTCCCCATTCCTTTTTCACCAAAGAGAAAGAAGCTAGCTTTGAGACCCATTCATCCTCAAACCGGATTATTTTCTTGTTAACAGCCATGACATCCATAAAATTAAGAAGAATGGGGCTATGATCTGAGGAGAACCTAGCAAGATGTCTGACAACCATATGTTGAGATGAATTTAAGGCCATTGAGTTTAGAAAACATCTATCCAACCTGTCTAGAATTCGGCACCCACCAACTTTATTGTTGCACCATGTAAACCTTGGACCGATAAATCCAACTTCATGGTAATCATTGTTAGAAAAGAAAGCACTCATCTCCTTGGGCCCTTGGGAGAATTGAAACCTTCTCCCACCTCTTTTGTCTTCTCTAGAAGTAAGACAATTAAAGTCACCTCCTACCACCATTAAAGAATTGGCTGTAGAGTTCACCTCCAAAATTTCCCAAAGCTCCCTTCTTTTATAAATATCTTTATTGCCATAAATAGTAGAAATCCTCCAAATGCCCTTATTGTTGATTTTCAAATCTACAATAGCACATTGAGATGAGGAAACAACAATTTGGAAATCAGAAATCAAAGAATCTCATAAAATAATAATGCCTCTCGACAACCCTTCTGAAGGCATAATGTAAAATTTCCATCTATCACCAATCAATACTTTAACCTCCTTAGAGTCTTTAGAGCTCAATTTTTTTTCAACCAACCCCAAAAAGAAAATTCTAAATGTATTAAAAAATTCTTTGAGATATAGAGAAGAAGCTTTCTTTTTTTATCCTCTATAGTTTCGTAAAGCTATTGAAGACATTAATGAGAGGGTGGGGATTTGGCCCCCAAAGGACCTTTTGTTTCCATCTCTAATCTTCTATTTCTAGTATGAGAACTGATTGGACCGAGATCCTTCAATTTTTTTTTATTTTTTCTTTTTTATAAGAGTACTTCCAACAACCTCTATACTAGCCTCTTCAATCTGCACAGGATCTGCTTTAGCAGAATCAGCAGGATTTACTATAACTTCAACAGCTACTTCCTCTGTTTGAGTTTCATGTAGAATTTCACCTTCTTCAACAAGATCAATAAGAGCATTAAACTTGTTGTTACTTGTATGAGAGTTAAGATTGCTAACCAACACTAACTCTACATCATGTAATGAACCCGTTGCTTCAGTTTGAACATGAATTCCTTCTGTTTTCTCTGGAGCAGAATCAGAATTAACTTTATCTTTTACCAATGGGGAATAGCTTTACTGCCTTCAATTTTCTTCCATGCCGTAATCTCCCTTAGTTTTGAATGATTTTCTTTGAATTCCTGGAAATGTTTTTTCTCCGGTTAACAACTAAACAAGGTCTATAGCCCACATCTTCTTTAATCAGGTCCCCATTTATTTTAATCTGATTGTCTTCTGCAATAGAAGAAATAGGATTTGAATTCTTCTCTTTGGCAACATATATCTTCTTGATTTTACAATGTTCCTTGCTATGCCCAATCATCCCACAATTATAGCAGAAAACATGTATTCTTTCATATTCTATTTTTTGGTAGAATTTTCCGGAGCATCCGTCTACCCAAACTCCAAGAGGTAACTTACTATCAAGCTTGATTCTGACACATACTCTTCCAAATTCTCGCCTCCCCCACTGGAACATGTTGCCATCTAGAAGGATAGGCTTCCCCACCATAGAAGCAATTTTGCAAATATTTATTTCATCCCAACATTGAAGAGGGAGTTTTGGCAATCTAATCCATATAGGAGTCGTTAATCCTTTAAGATAAGTAGGTGAAAATTCTTGCGACCACCTATCAACTCCTATAATTTGTTCTTTAACAAACCAAGGGCCATTTGATAAAACAGCTTTCAAGTGTTCTTGTTCAAATAAGGAACAAAGAACCCAGGCCAATCCAAGCATTGTAAGATGAAATTTTCTAAATTGGGACCATTGTCTTCTAAGTTCTGAGCTGATTACAGGTATAGGTGCTTCGCCACCAAAAACTTTAACCACCAGTGAGTTTGATAGTTTCTTAGAAATTTCCAATTCATTTTGAATATGCAGTTTTACTGTGTTTCCATCTTCAAACATAAAGTTTCCCAATTCGAGATCTGATACCCTAATGTTCTCTCTTTTCTTCCAAGCATTCTGGTTTAGCATAGCATCAGGACAAACTGGGATAAAAAGAGTTTCCACACTCTCCCAATACAGTAGATTTGCAAATTTGAACATTTTCCAGATCAGAGGAGATTTAATTATTTTTTAACACATGGGCATTACAGCAATCAGTCACTTTATCTCTTTCTTTAAGCTCAACCATCGAATAATTTTCAACATTACATTTTTTATTCAGATTTTAGAACTCTATATTTGAGATGTTGCTTACAGTCATTACCTTGGATGAAGGCGAAGCATTAAAATCGCCATTTTGAAACTTAATAGATTTATTCCTAGGAACATAATCTTCCTCCATTAAAACACCTTTTCCTTTACCTAGAACTTCTGGCTTCTTCTTCAGTAAACATCCGCCCTCATTAATAACAAGAGGCAAACCAGATTTCAGGCCTGTCTTTGGCAAATGAGCAAACAACTTGTCATCGCCGAAGGATGGGGGGACGAAGAAAACTTATGAGCAGGAGCGATCGCAACGACGATCCTCTTGATGTCCACAGCCCTAATCGGCCGACGAACTTCCTCCACTATGAAACGCGAAAAAACCATGCAGAACGGTTTTTTGAAATCACGAATAGAACGAATTTCTCAGAACCACCACCACACTCCTTAAAAATTATATGCCATTTGGATATATAGTTAGTAATAACATTAGCAAGTTTATCATAGTCCCAACAGTTTTCAGTAATAAAATAATTCATCTTAATAGCCGTAGTGGAAGAGGTATTAATCATGGAATCAATATAATGAGCTCCAAGCCAATGATCTTTCCAAAAGAAGATATTCCCACCACCAAGCCCTCAAGAAATATGGGGCTCAACAACTGATTTAAGATTGCAAAGTCTCTGTCACACTTTTGAGTCACCTTTGTTATAAAAGCTAATAGTGGGGTGCTTACACACACAATACTTAGCAAACATAAACTTAGCTCATAGGTTAGCTTTGTCACTAAAGGTGTACCACAGCTTGAATGAAAAAAGCATAAGCCTAATCATACATACTCTTACACCCCAAGGTACCCTCATCCAACACACCACAACACTTGTCCCAAGAAGAACAAATAATTTTAAAATTTTTATGAGCCACCTTTCCAAAAAAAATTATTACAAAGTTTATCAATTTTGTTACAAACCGCACGAGTAGGTTGAAGAGTTTGGAAGATATAAATAGGGAGATAGAAATGAACACTTTTAATGAGAGTTAATCTACACCAAAACTAAAAAAATTAGAATCCTAGGACAAAAGATTGTTATGCATAGAAGTAATTAAATCATCAAAAAGAAAAGTTTTCTTTCTACCTTTAAAAAGAGGAACCCCAAGGTGCATAATAGGAAAGTGACTTAGCACAAAGCCAGTAAGGCCTTTGATAGCCAAAATATGATCATTACACACTTTATTGGAGGCAATAAAAAAAATCTTATGTTTGCTCAGAGAAATCCTATATGGGCTCCAAAAATTCAGCCCCAGCCTCCGCCCGCTGATTGTTTGCTTTTTCTTTTGGCGAGGGGAAGTTTAAACGGATAAGTTCTGGGGTAAATTTTGGGAAGGTAGATAGGTTTATAGATAAGTCACTACACAGAGATTTCTCCCTCATTTTGCCAGGACTTTATGATCTGAGTTCTGGTTTCTTATAGGTGCAAGCCCCTATAGTTAATTACCCCTCCCGATAATGAGACAGAATTTTTGATTAAGTCTAGTCGTCAATCAGATACGTAAAGATACATGTTATCTAGCATATAGTAGCAGCATGGGAATAGGTATTTGGAAATTGGGTTTGGATTTGGGAATTTGAAAAGCTTAATATTTAAAATAGAAATTTCACCATTTTTCACTTGAAGCGGATGGTGGGGGAATGGATGATGGACTCGATCAAGATCTCATGGTTCCATCATCCTGGGCCATCGTGGTCCCTGGTTTACTTAGTCAGAGGAGGTAGTCGACCCAACTTGATAGAAGGATCCTTGTCGGTAGCCATGGGTTGCTTCGTCCAAGGGTACCTTGTAGATCTGGGTTGGATATTTATCTAAGTGGACAAATTTGAATCCACCTTAGCTAACAGAGTACTTTGTGCCCTATCGATCATATCCTATTGATTCATATCTCAAGGATTTGATGTCATTAAGGAACATATTGGCTCTAGCCATAACCAGTATTTCATTGTGCCATTTGGCAGCAAAACCACTCAGTTTAGAGGGCCTCGGGTCATAACCGTTTATCCTGCGGTGCCATTTGGCGGCAAAACTACTGGTTAGAGGATACGTACCATGTCCCTATTGGTAGGAGATTGTTTGAGAATAGATTCTAGTGATATTTTTGATAAGGCATTAGCTCTATGTGAGCTGATGTAAATTTTAATTTGTCCACCTTGGCAAACTATTGTAGAGGGTCGATAGATTTTTTCATTTAAGTGTTGATGATTTAAACTTCAAATTTTAAATATTTTTGAGTTTGATGGCTTTTGGGATTTCTTGGACTTTTGAGAGCTTTTTTGTAAAACATTTGAATGTTTGTGACCCCCTCCGGTTGAGATTTTTGTTAGCACGGCCATCATCGGGATGTTTGGGATTTTTTCCATTTGTTGATTGAACCTTGTTGACTCGGCCGAGCGATTGATCAAGAATCGGGTTTCTCGTAGGCTTTGTATATTTGTTTATGAATTTTCTCTATTAAAGGCCTGATATGCATGTTTAAGATAAATATTTTGGTCGACTTTGTGACCTCATATTTATTTGATGACTCGAACCCTGCCTACTCCTATTTACCTGCTTAGGAGGATCGGGTTTCATAGGCTTGGTACCTTTGCTTGTGAATTCTCTTGATTATAAGCCTTGAAGGCCGGATATGAATGTATTAAAACAAATACATCAGTCGTCACAACCTTGTATTTGTTTGAAGGTTCGAACCCTGTCGACTCCTATTGATTCATATAGAAGGATCGGGTTTGAACATGAATTCACTTGTCAACCTGCGCAGCATCCCTAGGCATGAGGTGTGTATCTACAAAATGCTCGCCAGGGCTCATGCGGGTGTTTGAGGGTATTTTATAATTAAACCCTGTCTACTCCTTTTTAGGAGGATCGAGTTTCATAGGCTTTATGCCTTCATTAGTGAATTCATATTATTATAGACCTTGAAAGCCTAATATGAATGTATTAAAACAAATATACTGGTCTCCATCACCGTATTCTTGTTTGATTGTTCGAACCCTGTCGACTTCTATTGACCCAAGTAGAAGGATCAGGTTCGAACTTGAATTGACTTATTGACCCGCGCAGCATCCCTAGACATCATATGTGTTCCTACAACACTCTCGCCGGGGCCCATGCGGGTGTTTGAAAATTTCATTAGTTGGATATACCCCTTGTGTACCTATGTGTATACAAACTATAGTGCACATGCAAGGATACTTTGAAATAATTATAGTTGTGCAGGTAATTATCATTTGAATACACAACATTTCATTTGAGAGCTTATACACACCTTCTGTCTGCTAGTACGAGTGTTGCGGATCCAGTGGCAGTGTAGTCTTGATGTTATGAGGCATCTCCCCATCTTGATGTTGACCCCCCTTTCTCGTTCATCAGGGAGGTCTTTTTGGACTTTGAAATCAATAACAGCTGCGTTGAAATGAACTCTTTTTAGGATCATCAGTGTAGTAAATTTGTTATTTCCGGTGTTGTGGAGACCAAGAAGAAAGTTGGAAACACCAGGAAGTTTAGTTCTAATTTGTTCAAACTTCCTTCCCATTCTGCCAGGAGGTGTCATTTTTCATACATCAAGTTTCCCTTGTACCCGACGTACATGAAGATCTTAATCATCGTAGTCATAAGTGATATCCGTACTTGTGTCCATAGTGGTTCATTGTACTAACAATACACCTACTGTTCTTACCCACTGGATTTCATTTGCAGGGGACCCATTGTATCCACTACGACCTCCTAGAGATATTCGTAGAAGACCCTCTATCCTTGCATCGCATCCACCTTTCACCAATCTCAGGTGGGTTGTTGATTGCATTTATTTGTAAGGATGGATCTTCTACTATCAAAGGGGATAGTATTGCCATCTCAATCTAAAGGCATTCATTTATGAGGAGATTTACACTTTATGATGGTCATTTTATATTCGTAAACATTTGCACTTAGTCTGCTAATCAACCACCATTTAGTTGCAAGGGATATATGTATTTGTCTTTGATTGGATGATTGTTGACACCAGCGGGCATTTACATTTGTTGTATGCTTCATTGAATATATCCGTAAAAGGTGTTGTAGTTTGATTGGTGTCGAATGTGAGAGGGCATTGATGTTCAAACTAGACTCAAGTCCAAGTCCTTTCTGGTCCAATTAAAATCAAGTTCATAAGCCCAAAATGTAAGTTGGGTTTCATACCTTCTGTAGACAAGATCAAGTACTCACTTGAGTTCAAATTGTTCAAGCCGTTAAGGTTCGAATCCAGAGTACGAGTTCAAGTCTTTGGTTCAATTTAACATCATTTGATTAGGCTTGATTTAGTTTTCATGTTGTATTCATGCCGTAGTCCTTTGTATTTGTTCAAGTTGGAATTCTATCAAGTCCACAAACTCAATATGCAAGCTCAAGTTCTATGCCCTCTGTAGTCTATCTCAAGTATTTGCTTGAATTCATATTATGTTCATTTGATATTCAAGCTTGGGTTCAAGTTTGAATTTATTTTATTTGAATTTGAACTTTAGAGATTATTTAGGTCTTGTTCAGGTCCCATGCTCGTGTTCAATCAAGTTCAAAATTCCACAAGTCATTGTTAATTGGAGTCCATCTTTTGTTCTTTTTGAGTTCAAAATATGTCCCAGCGTAGTAGTATTTCACCCGAAATTTCGGCAGCCTCCCAGCGCCTCCCCCATTCAGGGGAAAATTATGGAAAACTAGGCCTTCCCATCACGCGCAATAAAGGCGTGCATGGTAGGTGCCCTCTTACGAGGACACCGCGACCGTCTATAGTTTTTGTCCCCACCACGTGTAATAAAGACCTGCATGGGTCTTCAGTACCTGTTACAAGAAAAGAGCAGTTGTTTCCCCGTAGGTACAGAGCCGCATACGGGTACTTAAGAATTGTCCCGGCCATGCTAGGAAAAGCGTGCACCAGGCTTACCTGGCCTTATCGTGTGTGTCGCACCGGGTTCCCTCCTACCACGCTCAATAAAGGCATGCCTACGTGGTTGACCGGCTCATCGCACACACCAAGGATAGAGTTTCGAAGGTCAAGGGGTCGCTCGCCTATCTCATCATAGGTGTCGCACTGGGTTCCCTTCTACAATGCTTAATAAAGGCGTGCATGGGTGGTTTGCTAGCCTGACATGCATGCTGAGGTAAGAGAGTGATTTTGATTTTTTTTAAATAATAATAATAATAATTGTTATTATTAATAATATTATCATAACTGTTTATTTAATAATAATAATAAACATTATTATTATTATTAATATTATCATTATTAATATATTAATAATAATAATAATAATGATAATAATAATAATGATAATAATAATAATAATAATAATGATGATGATAATAATAATAATAATAATAATAATAATAATAATAATAATAATAATAATAATAATAATAATAATAATAATAATAATAATAATAATAATAATAATAAATAAGCATATACCTAAAACAGATTAGGTCGGCAGCAAGGAAGAGGAGGCTTCAGGTAGGGGAAATTGGACAGGGAGGAGTGGAGATGGGGCTTAGGGCTAGTTAGGCTTGAGTTGCAGTTTAAGGACTTAGCCAAATAAGAGTAAAGGGATGATGGATTCGGGTTAAGAGAGGGAGACGACTTGGAGTGGAAGAGAGGCATTGGGCTCCTGGATCGGCACATTGGCGAGGTCGAAGGAGGAGACAATATGGGGATCTCGGTTTGGGGATGAATGGGAGGAGGCCGAGTATAGGTGAGTTTGGCTTCGGGTTAGAGAGAAGTCACTCTCTCTCTCTCTCTCTCTCTCTCTCTCTCTCTCTCTCTCTGTCTCTGGACGGAGGAGGTCGGGCAAAGGGGTTCGGCCGAAGAAGCGCACGGGAGGAAGAAAGTTAACTTCATAGCGATCGAGCTACCGTTCTCGCTTCTGATCGTAATGTCATAATTTTTGCTTCGATTGGAAGGGACGACGTCAGAGGAGCGAAGTCGAGCAGTTATGAAGGAGCCAAAGTAGCAGCGTGTGAGGTATCAGAGAAGAGGAGCGAGAATAAGCGAAAAGGGAGAGCTTCAGAGAGTAGGCCGAAGGCCTCGTTCCATTCCTCTTTTTATCGGCGCGAGGGGATCGTGTGACGTGGGGAGATAAGACGTCGATGTGCGATCTTCTTCAACGACGTGCGGGATGGCTTCGGCAGATATGTGATTTGATTTTGAATTTTTAGTTTTGTTTTAATATTACAGGTCAACAAGCCACTAAAATTTTTAATCTTATAAAGAAGCTCATAAGTCTATTTATCCTATTTAAAGAGGCAATAATAAAAATAATAAAATCAATAGCAAAACATAAATTAGAAATAAGAAAATCACCCAAGGTTCTAAAGTAGAGGCTAGGATGATTCTCAAAGAGGTTGGCAAGGCCTCTAGATATATACTCAACAAGAATAATGAAAAAAAAGGAGAGATTGGATCACCCGCTCTTAGGCCATGAGAGGATTTAATAAAACAATGCTTTTGCCATTCGCAATAACAGAAAAGTAGGATCCTTCAAAGCAGTTTCTAATAAGACTGATAAAAACTAAACTAAATTTAAATAATTACAAAATATTGTAAAGAAAGTTCAATCAATGTTGTCATAAGCCTTGAAAATATCAAGTTTCAAAATCATGTTGCCACTTCTCACCCTAACATATAGATCATGAAAAAAATCTTGGGCCAAAAGAATATTATCAGCAATAACTTGCCCCTTGAAAAAACTCATTTAATATAGAGAAATAATTTTAGAAGAATAGAAGTTGCCGACTCATAAGAATTTTAGAAATCAACATTGTAAAGAAGGTGCATAGTGTAATAACTGGTTTATCCAACCGGTTGGCCTAACCTATTAGTATCGCGAATAGGAAGGGTTCACGAAACAGAAGCGTTCGAGCGTACAGAGAGGGGCAGGCGGATGGGTTTTACGCAAGAGCAAGGTAATTTCTTCCTTTCTCCAATTTAAGCAAATAATTATCTTCTAAGATAAGAAATAGTGATTCCTTCTCATTCTTATCATTATCAAAGTGTTATTTTGGGCCAGATTTGAAGAACGAGAGAAACGAATGAGAAGGATTAAGGGAAGAAGGTTTGTTGAATTTTATTCTTCCTTTTCTTATAAATTTTGCAGAATTTCTTCATTTAAACACGAATAACATTTCTACAGAGAATTAGGAAGAGATTGAAGCGAAGAAAACAAATTTGGGGGAGAGGATTTAGAGAGTTTGAGAAGTTCTCATTTGTAAGTGAAATTCTTATTATATAAATTTTATTATATTTTGTTATGGAATCATAATTTAAAATTATATGAAGGTTATTGTTTTAATTTTATGGTTTTAGGAAGAGAGAGATCAAATCGTAAGACTTGAATTACGAGGATTCAATAGGGAGGAAAATTTTCAAGGACATATCAAACATTGAAGACTTGAAAGAGTTCAAAGAGGGTAAATTAGATTAAATTATTTTATAATTTTATTCATGTTTGTAATCTTCTAAGTAACTGATAAAACTTTGTATGATATCTTATGATTTCATGGCTTTAAGAACAAAGTTTGAAAGTTTATGAAAAAAAAGAGAAAATAAAAGAGAAAATTGAAAAGAAAAAGAGAAACAAAAGACTATATATACATGGAAGTAAAACAGATATAATAAAAAGGAAAAGGTATTGAAAAACTTATAGGAGTTCACCCCCTTATGGTACTAGCTGGGGACGTCGTACTCATGCACGTAAAAAGGAAAAGGAAAAAGGAAATAGAAAATGTAAAAGGTAAAATGGAAAAGGTTGTACTTTTGGGTACGTTGAGACTGTGCTCCTGTGCAAATTAAATGGGAAAAGGAAATATCAAGATGGTTTTAAATGTTTTAAAGCAACATGATCGAATATGTATAAATTACCAAATAAATGGAATTGAAGATTATAAGAGTATTGTAATTAAGAATATTTTAATAATTGTTCAAATATTTACCCACTGAGTTTAGTTAGTAAACTCAACCCACAAATTTAGATTTGAATCATACTGAAAGAGCCATTAGGATGAATATCAATGATTGAAAGTTTAATGTGAAATGAATATCTTATTGATTACAAGAATCAAAATGACCCTAGAGAAGAGGAAGTTGATGAAGTGGAAAGATCAGTGCCTAATGTTAATGTTAATTCTGATGCACTGGCACAAATGATGACAGCTATTACTCAGATGATTCAAGATTCAAGAAATCAACCATCGGGGAGTAGTAGTGGTGGTGGAATGGTTATGGATAAGTATCTAAAATTATTTCAGGATATGAGACCACCATTATTCAGAGTAGAGGGACAAATAGAGGCTAAATTGGTTGCTAAGAATTGAAAATATATTAGAAGGAATGTACTGTCCAGAAGAAAGGAAAGTTTCCTTAGCAACCTTTGCACTAGATGTGGAAGCTGAAAGGTGGTGGAAAGGACTGTATCAAGACAAATTTGAAGGAATCCCTGGCATGCAAATTAAGTGGAATGATTTTACTCAAGTGTTCAGGGATTTGTTCGTACCTCCTTCTGTAAGGAGGCAAATGCCGGACAAATTTATGAGATTGGTACAAGGAGATAGATCAGTTATGCAGTATGAAGCTGAATTTACAATGTTAGCCAGATATGCTCCTCAATTAGTACACACAATGGAGGATAAATGCCACTGCTTCTTAGCTGGACTGAAGGATGCAATTAAATTACCCTTGGTTCCTCTTCGAATTGAAGATTATATAATACTAGTGGAAAGAGCTAGAAGGCTAGAAGCAGATATGCAAAATATTCAAAGGAGACGTGATTTTTAGAAGAGGGAAAGTGGTGAAATTATGGAAACCCCTTAGAGTTCACTTAGCAAGTCTATTTCTCAAGATGGAAAGTTTAATTGAAAAAAGACAAAGTCCAACAGTAGTGACAGTTCAAGTGTGAACAGTTATATCAAGTGTGGAAGACAGCATAAAGGAGAATGCTTATCTGATACAAATAATTGCTTCTGGTGCCATCAACCAGGTCATATAGCTAAGAATTGTCCTACTCTGGGGCAAAGACCAGCAGGAAAGTCAAAGATAAATACTAGATCTCAGAGGAATGTTGGAAGACCAAGAATAGTGGAATCAACTGCTTCTACTCCAGGATCAAGTCCAAGCCAACAGAATACTCTGCCTAGAGTATATGCACTGACTCAGAAGATGCTAACGATTCACCTAAAGTGATTACAGGTGATAAAAATGAGAATTGAATGAATATGTATTATGATAACATTATTAGTAAAGGAATGATGTATGTTTATGTTTCTTTATGTATGTAATTTTATAGGTTTGATCATGATGCAAGGAAAGCCTGTATGGATTCTGTTTGATACATGAGCTGCACACTCTTTTTTTTTTAGAAGAATTTGTTAAGATAGTTGGATTGAATGTTTATGAGACAAGTGTAAATTTGGAAGTTCTAATGCCAAATGGATCAATGATGAATGTAAATGGTGTATGTAAAGTAACTTTCAAAATAAATGAAAGAGAGTTTGAAGCCACAATGAATGTTTTACCATTGCAAGAATTTGATATGATATTGGGAATAGATTGGTTATCAAGGCATTTTGTGGTTATTGACTGCAACAAGAAAATTGTAAAGTTTAATTTTCCTAGAGAAAGAGAGTTGAAATTCTATGGAGAAAGAGGAATTTCTTCAATGATAATCACCTATATAAAAGCATACAAATTTGTATCAAAGGGATGTCAGTGTTTTCATGCTCAAATAAAGGATACAAACAAAGAAGTTAAAGAGTTGAAAGATATGCCTGTAATCAGAGAGTATCCAGAGATGTTTTTGGATGATTTGCCAGGATTACCTCCAGAAAGAGAGATAGACTTCACTATCGAATTAATACTGGGTTCAGAACCAGTGGCAAGAGCACCTTTCAGAATGGAAGTCAAAGAGTTGCAGGAGATGAAAAGTCAATTACAGGAATTGCTAGATAAGGGGTTTATCAGGCCAAGTTCCTCACCCTGGGTAGCTCCATTACTGTTTGTAAAGAAGAAAGATGAGAGCTTCAGAATGTGCATAGATTACGGAGAATCAAATAAGCTTACTGTAAAAAATAAATATCCGTTGCCAAGAATTGATGATCTTTTTGATCAACTAGATGGAGCTACAATTTTTTCTAAGATAGATTTGAGATCTGGATACCATCAACTATGGATTAAGGAGGAAGATATAGCAAAGACAGCTTTCAGAACCAGATATGGCCACTATGAGTTTGTGGTAATGCCGTTTGGAGTGACTAATGCACCGGCAATATTTATGGATTTAATGAAATGAACTTTTAAGCCATTTATTGACATATTTGTGATTGTGTTTATTGATGATATTCTGATTTATTCAAGAGATGAATAAATCCGTTCCAGTCATCTGCAGGCAGTGTTGCAAACATTAAAGGAGAACAAGTTATATGCCAAATTTTTAAAGTGTGAATTTTTGCTGAGCAGTGTAAATTTTTTGGGACATGTGATTAGTGGTGAAGGAATTTCTGTGGATAAGAATAAAATTCAAGCCATATTAGATTGGCCAAGACCAATGACTGTTTGAGAGGTGAGGAGTTTTCTTGGCCTTGCTGGTTATTACAGGAGATTTGTAGAGGGGTTTTCTCAGATTGCTATCCCGCTATCCAGATTAACTCAAAAAGCAGTGAAATTTGAATGGAGTGATTAGTGTGATGAAGCTTTCCAGAAGTTAAAGAATTACCTAGCGACTGCCCCAATCTTGACAATTCCATCAGGTTCCGAAGGGTTTCAAATTTTCTGCAATGCTTCCTTAAGGGGACTTGGATGTGTATTGATGCAGCATGGTAGAGTGGTGGCCTATGCTTCAAGACAACTGAAAATTCATGAAAGAAACTATCCTACTCATGATTTAGAATTGGCACCTGTAGTTTTGTCACTTAAAATATGGAGACATTATCTGTATGGGGTCAAATGCGAAGTGTTTAAAGATCATAAAAGCCTCAAGTACCTTTTCAATCAAAAAGAGCTTAATTTGAGACAAAGAAGGTGGTTAGAGCTCATTAAGGATTATGACTTGGACATACAGTATCATCCTGGAAAGGAAAATATAGTTGCAGATGCACTTAGCAGAAAAACACTTGGAAATGCAAATTGGCTAATCATCCAACAGGAGCAGATCATTAGAGATATGAAAAAGTTAGAGATTTTAGTGGTCAATCAAATAGAGACAAAAGATATGATGTTGAATCAGCTGATGATCTAATATACTTTGAAAGATAGAGTTATCAATGCATTGTCTCAGGATGAGAAATTTCATACCATCATAAAGAAGGTGCAAATAGGATAATTAGAGAACTTTGTAATTGATGGAGAAGGGTTATTAAAGTATAAAGGTAGGATTTGTATTCCAAAGGTTGGAAGCTTAAGTAAAGAGATATTGCAAGAAGCTTACCTCTCAATATATGAAATTCACTCGGGCAGTACAAAGATGTATCAGGAACTCAGAGGTTTATTTTGGTGGCCAGGGTTAAAGAGAAGTGTTGCAGAATTTGTAGAAAAATGTATTCCTTGTCAGATGAACAAAGCAGAACATCAAAAGCCAAGTGGTCAACTGCAACCCCTACCTATATCAGAGTGGAAATGGGAATACATTGTAATGGATTTTGTAATTGGATTACCCAGGTCAAGGTAGAGTCAAGATGCAATATGGGTTATTATTGACAAATTAACCAAGTCTGCTCATTTGTTACCAATCAGGCAGACAGATTCAGTAGAGAATTGGCAAAATTATATGTTGATGAAATTGTGAGATTGCATGGAATTCCAAAATCTATTGTTTCAGACAGAGATGCCCATTTCACTTCTAAACTATGGAAGAAAATTCAGGAAGCTATGCGTACCCGATTGACTTTCAGTACAACATTTCATCCTCAGACAGATGGGCAATCAAAAAGAACAATTCAAACTTTAGAGGATTTAATGCGATTATGTGTTCTAGATTTTGGAGGAAATTGGGAGACTCACATACTGTTGATTGAATTTGCTTATAACAATAGTTTCCAAGCTAGCATTGGAATGGCACCATATGAAGCTCTTTATGAAAGAAAGTGTAGAACACCCTTGTGTTGGGTAAAAACTGGTGAAAGAAAAGTAATTGGAACTGAACTGGTAAATGAGGCTACTCACTAAATCAGATTGATCAGAGATAGACTAAAGGTAGTTCAAGACAGGCAACAAAAATATTATGATGCAAAGCACCGACCAGTGGAATTTGAAGTTGGAGAGTTTTTTTTCTTAAAGGTCAGCCTAATGAAAGGTGTTCAAAGGTTTGGAAAGACGGGGAAATTGAGCCTAAGATTCATAGGTCCCTATGAAATCATCGAAAGGATTGGAAATATGGCATATAGATTGGACCTACCAGGACACATGTAAGGAATTCATAATGTGTTTCATATATCAGTACTTCGGAAGTATGTCTCAGATGATTCTAAGAGAATTCAGTCCAAATCGATTAACTTATAGCCTAATTTGAGATATATTGAGGAGCCTAAAAGAATACTGGAATTCGATGTAAAACAGTTAAGGCATAAGGCAATACCTTTTGTGAAAATTTTATGGAAACATGGATCAGAAAGAGATGCCACCTGGGAATGGAAAGTTGAAATGAGAAGTCAATATCCTCATCTATTTAACTAAGGTATGTTTTATTACTTAACTTAATTTTGAGGACAAAATTTTATAAGAAGGAGAGATTGTAATAACTAGTTTATCCGACCAGTTCAACTGAGCCGGCCGGCCTAACATATTAGTATCACGAATAGGAAGGGTTTGCGAAACAGAAGCGTTCGCGCGAACAGAGAGGGACGAGCGGACGGGTTTCACACGAGAGTGAGATAAGTTCTTTCTTTCTCCACTTTTAGCAAATAATTGTCTTCTAAGATAAGAAATAGTGATTCCTTTTCATTCTTATCATTATCAAAGTGTTATTTTGGGAGAGATTTGAAGAACAAGAGAAACGAACGAGAAGGATTAAGGGAATAAGGTTTGTTGAATTTTATTCTTCCTTTTCTTATAAATTTCATAGAATTTCTTCATTTAAACACGAATAAATTTCCATAAAGAATTAGGAAGAGATTGAAGCGAAGAAAATGAAATTTGGGGGAGAGGATTTAGAGAGTTTGAGAAGTTCCCATTTGTAAGTGATATTCTTCTTATATAATTTTTATTATGTTTTATTTTGGAATCATAATTTAAAATTATATGAAGGTTATTATTTGAATTTTAGGGTTATAGGAAGGGAGAGATTAAATCGTAAGACTTGAATTACGAGGATTCAACAGGGAGGAAAATTTTCAATGATACATCAAACATTGAAGACTTGAAAGAGTTCAAAGTGGGTAAATTAGATTAAATTATTTTATGATTTTATTCATGTTTGTAATCTTCTAAGTAACTGATAAAACTTTGTATGATATCTTATGATTTCATGGCTTTAAGAACAAAGTTTCAAAGTTTATGAAAAAAAGAGAAAATAAAAGAGAAAATAGAAAAGAAAAAGAGAAACAAAAGACTATATATGCATGGAAGTAAAACATATATAATAAAAAGGAATAGGTACTGAAAAACTTATAGGAGTTCAACCCCTTATGGTACTGGCTGGGGACACCGTACTCGTGCACGTTAAAAGGAAAAGGAAAAAGGAAATGGAAAATGGAAAGGTAAAATGGAAAAGGTTGTACTTTTGGGTACATTGAGACGGTGCTCCTGTACAAATTAAATGGGAAAAAGAAATATCAAGATGGTTTTAAATGTTTTAAAGCAACATGATCGAATATGTATAAATTATCAAAATAAATGGATTTGAAGATTATAAGAGTATTGTAATTAAGGATAATTATTTTAATTGTTCAAATATTTACCCACTGGGTTTACTTAGTAAACTCAACCCACAAGTTTAAATGTTTCAAGTAAATTTCTAAAGAAATAATGGCTGAAAGAGAAGTACATGTTTAATGAATACGACGTTCAAATGATAACATGTAATTTATATTTTGTGGTAGTGGCTATTTAGTACAAAAGAAGTAATATAATATTTAATGAATTTTTTATTGTCTGACTTTTCGTACCCGCCTTGTTAGATCGAGCATCCTGACCGGGTTGTGACAAAAGTGGTATCAGATGCAAATTAAGATTTGAATCATACTGAAGTGCCATTAGGATGAATATCAATGATTGAAAGTATAATGTGAAATGAATATCTTATTGATTACAAGAATCAAAATGACCCTAGAGAAGATGAAGTTGAGGAAGTGGAAAGATCAATGCCTAATGTTAATGTTAATCCTGATGCACTAGCACAAATGATGACAGCTGTTACTCAGATGATTCAAGATTCAAGAAATCAACCATCGGGGAGTAGTAGTGGTGGTGGAATGGTTATGGATAAGTATCTAAAATTATTTCAGGATATGAGACCACCATTATTCAGAGTAGAGGGACCAATAGAGGCTGAAAATTGGTTGTTAAGAATTGAAAATATATTAGAAGGAATGTAATGTCCAAAAGAATGGAAAGTTTCCTTAGCAATCTTTGCACTAGAAGGGGAAGATGAAAGGTGGTGGAGAGGACTGTATCTAGACAAATTTGAAAGAATCCCTGGCATGCAAATTAAGTGGAATGATTTTACTCAAGTGTTCAGGGATTGGTTCGTACCTCCTTCTGTAAGGAGGCAAATGCATGACAAATTTATGAGATTGGTACAAGGAGATAGATCAGTTATGCAGTATGAAGCTGAATTTACAACGTTAGCCAGATATGCTCCTCAATTTGTACACATAATGGAGAATAAATAACACCGCTTCTTAGCTGGACTAAAGGATGCAATTAGAATACCCCTGGTTCCTCTTGTAATTGAAGATTATATAATACTAGTGGAAAGAGCTAGAAGGTTAGAAGCAGATATGCAAAATATTCAAAGGAGACGTGATTTTTAGAAGAAGAATAGTGGTGAAATTATGGAAACTCCTCAGAGTTCACTTAACAAGTCTATTTCTCAAGGTGGAATGTTTAATTGGAAAAAGAAGAAGTCCAGCAACAGTGATAGTTCAAGTGTGAACAATTGTATCAAGTGTGGAAGAAAGCATAAAGGAGAATGCTTATCTGGTACAAATAATTGCTTTTGATGCCATCAACCAGGTCATATAGCTAAGAATTGTCCTACTCTAGGGCAAAAACCAGTAGGAGAGTCAATGATAAATACTGGATCTTAGAGGAATGTTGGAAGACCAAGAACAGTGGAATCAGTTGCTTCTACTCCAGGATCAAGTTAAAGAGGACAGAATACTCTGCCTAGAGTATATGTACTAACTCAAAAAGATGCTAAGGATTCACTTGAAGAGATTACAGGTGATAAAAATGAGAATTGAATGAATATGTATTATGAAAACATTATTAGTAAAGGAATGATGTATGTTTATGTTTCTTTATGTATGTAATTTTATAGGTTTGATCATGATGCAAGGAAAGCCTATACGGATTCTGTTTGATATAGGAGCTTCACACTCTTTTATTTCAGAAGAATTTGTTAAGACAGTTGGATTGAATGTTTAAGAGACAAGTGTAAATTTGGAAGTTCTAATGCCAAATGGATCAATTATGAATGTAAATGGTGTATGTAAAGTAACTTTCAAAATAAATGAAAGAGAGTTTGAAGCCACAATGAATGTTTTACCATTGCAAGAATTTGATATGATATTAGGAATAGATTGGTTATCAAGGAATTTTGTGGTTATTAACTGCAACAAGAAAATTGTAAAGTTTAATTTTCCTGGAGAAAGAGAGTTGAAATTCTATGGAGAAAGAGGAATTTCTTCAATGATAATCACCTACATAAAAACATACAAATTTGTATCCAAGGGATGTCAGTATTTTCTTGCTGAAATAAAGGATACAAACAAAGAAGTTAAAGAGTTGAAAGATATGCCTGTAATCAGAGAGTATCCAGAGATGTTTTTGGATGATTTGCCAGGATTACCTCCAGAAAGAGAGATAGACTTCACTATCGAATTGATTACTAGGTTCATAACCAGTGGCAAGAGCACCTTACAGAATGGCAGTCAAAGAGTTGCAGGAGCTGAAAAGTCAGTTACAGGAATTGCTAGATAAGGGGTTTATCAGGCCAAGTTCCTCACCAAGGGGAGTTCCAGTACTGTTTGTAAAGAAGAAAGATGAGAGCTTCAGAATGTGTATAGATTACAGAGAATTGAATAAGCTTACTGTTAAAAATAAATATCCGTTGCCTAGCATTGATGATCTTTTTGATCATCTAGAAGGAGCTACAGATTTCTCTAAGATAGATTTGAGATCTGGATACCATCAACTTCGGATTTAGGAGGAAGATATAGCAAAGATAGCTTTCAGAACCAGATATTGCCACTACGAGTTTGTGGTAATGCCGTTTGGAGTGACTAATGCACCGACAATATTTATGGGTTTAATGAACAGAATTTTTAAGCCATTTCTGGACATATTTGTGATTGTGTTTATTGATGATATTCTAATTTATTCAAGAGATGAAGAAAGCCATTCCAGTCATCTACAGGCAATGTTGCAAATATTAAAGGAGAATAAGCTGTATGCCAAATTTTCAAAGTGTGAATTTTGGCTGAGTAGTGTAAATTTTTTGGGACATGTGATTAGTAGTGAAGGAATTTCTGTGGATAAGAATAAAATTCAAGCCATATTAGATTGGCCAAGACCAATGACTATTTCAGAGGTGAGGAGTTTTCTTGGACTTGCTAGTTATTACAGGAGATTTGTAGAGGGTTTTCTCAGATTGCTATGCCGCTATCCAGATTAACTTAGAAAGCAGCAAAATTTGAATGGAGTGATTAGTGTGAAGAAGCTTTCCAGAAGTTAAAGAATTGCTTGGTGACTGCCCCAATCTTGACAATTCCATCAGGTTCAGAAGGGTTTCAAATTTTCTGCGATGCTTCCTTATGGGGACTTGAATGTGTATTGATGCAGCATGGTAGAGTGGTGGCCTATGCTTCAAGACAACTGAAAATTCATGAAAGAAACTATCTTACTCATGATTTAGAATTGGCAGCTGTAGTTTTTGCACTTAAAATATGGAGACATTATATGTATGGGGTCAGATGCGAAGTGTTTAAAGATCATAAAAGCCTCAAGTACATTTTCAATCAAAACGAGCTTAATTTGAGACAAAGAAGGTGGTTAGAGCTCATTAAGGATTATGACTTGGACATACAATATCATCCTAGAAAGAAAAATGTAGTTGCAGATGCACTTAGCAGAAAAACACTTGAAATGCAAATTGGCTAATCATCCAACAGGAGCAGATCATTAGAGATATGAAAAAGTTAGAGATTTCAGTGTTGAATCAAAAAGAGACAAAATATATGATGTTGAATCAGCTGATGAACCAATCTACTTTGAAAGATAGAGTTATCAATGCATTGTCTCAGGATGAGAATTTTCAGACCATCATAAAGAAGGCGCAAATAGGATAATTATAGAACTTTGTTATTGATGGAGAAGGGTTATTAAAGTATAAAGGAAGGATTTGTATTCCAAAGGTTAGAAGCTTAAGTGAAGAGATATTGCAAGAAGCTTACCTTTCAATATATGAATTTCACTCGGCAGTACAAAGATGTATCAGGAACTTAGAGGTTTATTTTGATGGCCAGGGTTAAAGAGAAGTGTTGTAGAATTTATAGCAAAATCTATTCCTTGTCAGATGATCAAAGCAGAACATTAAAAGCCAAGTGGTCAACTACAACCCTTACCTATTCCTGAGTGGAAATGGGAAGACATTGCAATGGATTTTGTAATTAGATTACCCAGGTCAAGGTAGAGTCGAGATGCAATATTGGTTATTATTGACAGATTAACCAAGTCAGCTCATTTGTTACCAATCAGGCTGACAGATTCAGTAGAGAAATTGGCAAAATTATATGTTGATGAAATTATGAGATTGAATGGAATTCCAAAATCTATTTTTTCAGGCAGAGATGCCTGTTTCACTTCTAAACTATGGAAGAAAATTCAGGAAGCTATGGGTACCAGATTGACTTTTAGTACAACATTTCATCCTAAGACAGATGGGTAATTAGAAAGAACAATTCAACTTTAGAGGATTTAATGCGATTATGTGTTCTAGATTTTGGAGGAAATTGGGAGACTCACATACTGTTGATTGAATTTGCTTATAACAATAGTTTCCAAGCTAGCATTGGAATGGCACCATATGAGGCTCTTTATGGAAGAAAGTGTAGAACACCCTTTTGTTGGGTAGAACTGGTGAAAAAAAGTAATTGGAACTGAACTGGTAAATGAGGTTACGCACAAAATCAGATTGATCAGAGATAGACTAAAGGTAGTTCAAGACAGGCAACCAAAATATTATGATGCATAGCACCGACCAGTGGAATTTGAAGTTGGAGATTTTGTTTTCTTAAAGGTCAGCCCAATAAAAGGTGTTCAAAGGTTTGGAAAGACAGGGAAATTGAGCCCAAGATTCAAAGGTCCCTATGAAATCATCGAAAGGATTGGAAATATGGCATATAGATTGGACCTACCAGGACACATGCAAGGAATTCATAATGTGTTTCATATATCAGTACTTCAGAAGTATGTCTCAGATGATTCTAAGAGAATTCAGTCCAAATCGATTAACTTACAACCTGATTTGAGATATATTGAGGAGCCTAAAAGAATACTGGAATTCGATGTAAAACAGTTAAGGCATTAGGCAATACCTTTTGTGAAAATTTTATGGAAACATGGATCAGAAAGAGCTACCGCCTGGGAATGGGAAGTTGAAATGAGAAGTCAATATACTCATCTATTTAACTAAGGTATGTTTTATTACTTAACTTAATTTTTAGGACGAAATTTTATAAGAAGGAGAGATTGTAATAACTAGTTTATCCGACCAGTTCAACTGAACCGGCCGGCCTAACATATTAGTATCGCGAATAGGAAGGGTTTGCGAAACAGAAGCGTTCGCGCGAACAGAGAGGGACGAGCGGACGGGTTTCACACGAGAGTGAGATAAGTTCTTTCTTTCTCCACTTTTAGCAAATAATTATCTTTTAAGATAAGAAATAGTGATTCCTTTTCATTTTTATCATTATCAAAGTGTTATTTTGGGAGAGATTTGAAGAACAAGAGAAACGAACGAGAAGGATTAAGGGAATAAGGTTTGTTGAATTTTATTCTTCCTTTTCTTATAAATTTCATAGAATTTCTTCATTTAATCACGAATAAATTTCCATAAAGAATTAGGAAGAGATTGAAGTGAAGAAAATGAAATTTGGGGGAGAGGATTTAGAGAGTTTGAGAAGTTCCCATTTGTAAGTGATATTCTTCTTATATAATTTTTATTATGTTTTATTTTGGAATCATAATTTAAAATTATATGAAGGCTATTATTTGAATTTTAGGGTTATAGGAAGGGAGAGATTAAATCGTAAGACTTGAATTACGAGGATTCAACAGGGAGGAAAATTTTCAATGATACATCAAACATTGAAGACTTGAAAGAGTTCAAAGTGGGTAAATTAGATTAAATTATTTTATGATTTTATTCATGTTTGTAATCTTCTAAGTAACTGATAAAACTTTGTATGATATCTTATGATTTCATGGCTTTAAGAACAAAGTTTCAAAGTTTATGAAAAAAAGAGAAAATAAAAGAGAAAATAGAAAAGAAAAAGAGAAACAAAAGACTATATATGCATGGAAGTAAAACAGATATAATAAAAAGGAAAATGTATTGAAAAACTTATAGGAGTTCACCCCCTTATGGTATTTGCTGGGGACGCCATACTCGTGCACGTAAAAAGGAAAAGGAAAAAGGAAATGGAAAATGGAAAAGGTAAAATGGAAAAGGTTGTACTTTTGGGTACATTGAGACGGTGCTCCTGTGCAAATTAAATGGGAAAAAGAAATATCAAGATGGTTTTAAATGTTATAAAGCAACATGATTGAATATGTATAAATTACCAAAATAAGTGGAATTGAAGATTATAAGAGTATTGTAATTAAGAATAATTATTTTAATTATTCAAATATTTACCCACTAAGTTTACTTAGTAAGCTCAACCCACAAGTTTCAATGTATCAGGTAAATTTCTAAAGAAATAATGGCTGAGAGAAGAACATGTTTAATGAAGACGATGTGCAAATGATAACATGTAATTTATATTTGGTGGTTAGTGGCTCTTTAGTACAAATGAAGTAGTATAGTATTTAATGAATTTTTTATCGTCTGACTTTTCGTACCCCCCTTGTTAGATTGAGCATCCGGGCCGGATCATGACACATAGTCTAATAGGTCTAAAATCATTCCAATTACTTATAGAATTGTTTTTGGGAATGAGAACAATAGAATTAGAAGTAAAAAAGTTTAGGAATAGTGTGACCAGCAAAAAAATCCGGAATATCAGAATAAAGATCATTTATAATAATATACCAAACTTTCTGGGAAAACATAGTGGTAACCTTTTTACCCAGCCACAAAATCAGCATTCATGTTATGAACAATCTCTTTGATTTCCTCTAAAGTAAGGGGTTTAGAGAAACTCATTATAATCTTGAGAGATAATATTAGGGATAACACAAGGGTTAATAATATGGCTAGAAGTAAGTCCTTATTGAGATGGTTTTAAAAATGCAGAATCACCAAATTAGCAATTTCCTCACCATCCTTAGTAATGTAGCCATCATCTCGAGTAATTTAATTAATGGAGTTCTTGACACGTTTCCTCTTGATCAACCCATGAAAATATTTGGTGTTATTGTCACCTTCAACAAGGTGCTTCACAACCACTTTTTGTTTCCAAAATACTTCCTCTTCAGCTCATAAATTAAAAAGGCAATCTTTAGCATCCCTAAGCAAACTAAAATTCTCATTAGAATAAAATAATTGATATTTAAGCTCAATAGTGTTCAATTTATCTTCAACATTCAAGATATTGGTGAAAATAGTTTAAAACACATTATGATTCCATCAATTGATAATTTACTTAAGTTTTTTCAATTTAAACAAAAGTCTCTTCATACCAAAGATAGAGTTATCAAGATGCAAGGGGGCATGCCAAATTTTCTGAACTAAGTCTAGAAAAGAATCATGAAGTAACCAAAAGTTTTGAAACTAAATTAAGGAAAAGAACATATATGCCTCGTCTTAAGGCTAATTAATATAGGAGAGTGGTCAAAAAGAGTTCTGCTAAGATGTTCAACAGATATAGAATTAAAAGAATTAATTCAAGAATCATTAAACAACACAAGATCTAACCGTTACCATAAATGACCATGGTTCTAAGTGAATTGATTACCTGAGAAGTCAATGTCCACTAAATTATAATCTATAATCATATTATTAAAATCCTACATAGAGTGATAGATAGGAGTAGAGCCCCAATACACTCAGAGGGATTATAAAATTGTGTTAAAATCACAAATAATAAGCCAGGATAAGCTAAAAATACTGTGGAAGTTAGTGAGTTGTTCATAAAACTTTTTAGTATTACGAGAAGAGGAAGCATAGAAAAAGGAGAAACAACAGTTCAAATTTAAAAATTTAATATTACATTACAAAACTTGAGTAAAATCTCCAATAACATCTATTCGAATAGAATCCTTCCACAACACCCAAATCTTATTGGGAAAATTCAAAAAAAAATTGCTTAAAACCCAAAAGTCTAGTAGTGGTAAGTAATTTAGTAGAAGTAATAAGAGGTTCAAGCAAAACAAGAATATAAACATTGTAAATATGGCATGAGTTCTTAACCCTCAACCTAGAAGAGGAGTATCCAATGCCCCTCCTCCAATGCCCCTAACATTCCAAAATTTTCTCATCCATATTTTCACAAACGTTACCTAAAGAAGAGGGATATTTAATAGTGACTCCCTGTAAAGGAATAGGGTCATCGACATTGGTAGAGGGCGGTTCACTATGAATGATGGAAAATTGTATTTGGTCCTCGATATTGTCCTATGGTTTTTCCATATTTCCCTCAACCAATCATTGATTAGGAGTCTCATTATAATGAGAAGCCAAAGGAACTATATTTCCCTGTGATTGTTTGGAAGAATCCTTCTCCTTATGAAGATGAGGATGTAACCTATAACATTCGTTTAAACCATCGCCATTCATTTTACATTGAGAATAAAAAATGGGCATGTTTTTAATATTAACTTTTTGGAAATAACCATTTAACTCTGACCCAATCTCGATCTCATTTGGATGTTTCTTAGAGAAATCCAAGTCGACTAAAACACGAGCCACAAATAGACGTGAGATAGAGTAGTAACTTGGTTCGTCTGCAAAGGACTACCAAAAATCTATGCAAGACTAAAAAAACTTATGAATTAAAGAAATAAAGTTTTAGATTTGGGAAGGAGATCCACACCAGAGCTATAGGATATTCCTCATGAACATCAAAATTTGGGGTCCATTTGAGTAACAACATCTGGCAAGCTTGAATATTGTATGACCACCAAGAAAAAATGCGGCTATAATCAAGATCATTAGAGAGTTGAATCACAATGTGTCTTTGATCAAGCAAACCAATATGAAATGAAGCCAAAAGTTTCACATTAATAAAAAATTTGCGTGTCAAATCTAGATTTGGTTGATGCAAGAGAAACTTTCCAACCAAAGTTAAAGTAAAAGGAGTAGCAAGCTGAGAAACCAAAGAATCATCATACAACAGAGTAGGGCAATGTTTAAAGGAGGTTTGAATGAACTTGAGTTTAGAATCCAAAGAAGAGGAGCTAGGCAAAACATCTTTAAGAGATTAAGATTTTCCATCAGCAAACAAAGAGGAGCGGATCGATGATGATGGCGATGTCATCGCTCAAAATAATACAAATTGAAAAGTAACTCAAACCAAAACACAAAATGAGCGAAGATCACAAAAATGAACCAAAATGAAAAGAAATGAGCAACAAATCCATGCCAGAATAAGAAAAAATGGAGCTCTCGAGAGGAAACACTAGATTTCCAGAGAGTTAAGCAAGTAACAATATAAGCAACATCAACATTCCATCATTCATATTCTCTCTCCTACAGTGTGCTCGGGCTATGGCGATAGTGTTAATTCTGTGCTTTGTGTGGTTTCTCCTGTAAGCTTTTGAGTTTTGTTTTTTTGAGATCGATTTGTGGTTTCTTCCTTTGCTTCCTTCACCTGAGGCCTTTTGGCCATTGGTGTTCTTCTTTTGGTTTTGTTGTAATGGCGGCGGGTCCGTCTTCAACCGGCACGACCCCTTGGGGTATTCATCCGGCAATTTTTTTCGGAGTTAATAAAGGTTTTTTTCATGATTCAGGTAAGGTTTCTTCTACTCAAACTTGTTCTTTTTGCGATGTTTTGGCGGGCAATACTTTCACAAAAGCATCTAGTTTTTTATTTACTTGTTCTTCTTTTTAAGGAGTTTCGGCTTTATTGGTTTTTGAAGAAGATATTATGAAACTTGCTTCACCTTTTCAGTTTACTTTTGTTGGGAAGTTTTCATTAAGATGCCCCAACCTCGATTCTATTATGTCATTTTTTGACAATCTTAAACTTTTTGTGATTTTCTCTATTGGTTTGGTGGAGGCTAGGCATGTAGCAATTCAACTATCTAACGACTTGGATTATAGAAGGGTTTTTTCTAGAATATTTTATTACATTATTAATAATCAAATGAGACTATTGAAATGGACTCCTTATTTTGACATTAAAGAAGAATATCATATAGTTCCTGGTTGGCTATATGTTTCGAATTTAAGGTTACATTTATTTAACTCGCATGTTTTACAAGATTTGGGAACCATATTTGGTCGTCCCCTTCAATCTGACCAAGCCACTGCCTTTAGAAGGAGACCTTCGGTTGCCCAGATTCTTGTGGAACTGGACATTACCAAAAAATATCTTAGAGAAGTGTGGATTGGATCTGAAATAGCTGTTTATCTCCAAAAAGTTAAATTTGAAAACATACATGATTTTTGCCCTCATTGCAAAGTGCATGGTCATGCTTTAAATGATTATTTTATGCTTCATCCTAACCTTAAGAAAGGAAAAAAGGAGACAGGCTGCTTACATTTCTGATGTAAAGGTCCTTAATAATAATGAGGCTGTCATTACATTAGAGGTGAATAATGGCCCTATGATGGTTCGAGAGAACTTGGAAACTACACATTTGGATATTCCTATTAGTGATCAAGTTGAAAATTTTGAGAATGTTCCCATATTGGAATATCAAAATATGAATCATACAGATGCTTTAGCTTTACAAAATATTGATGCTGGATCCACAGTTATTTCTAGCATGCCTCTGAAGGAAGTGATTCAAATTGAAAACATGGAAAAATTATCAAACAATGAAGAAGAAGAGGGTGATCTGATACATAAACATTGTGAGTTAAAGCATACGAAAGGGAACTAGTCTGAAAAAGAGGATGAGGGAAAGGAAGAGCATATGGAGGAAGGAGAAATTTTACCTAGTAAGAATGATTTTATATATGGATATCCTGAATGTATAAATGAAGTTTCCTTATTGTCTCCCACCAATCAAACCGCCAACAACACCGAGACTAGATATACCAAAGTTGGTAGGAAGAAAAACAAAAACCATTATCTCTTAGATGGACAATAATGTAGGGTTACTCGAGCTTCGAATCCTTCCTATTCCAATGGTTAAAGCCATCATTTTGAATATTAGAGGTGTGGGCAATCTACCTTCTTTGGATAGGGTTAAAAATTTTTGCAGAATTCATAACATTATCGTGTTGATTTTACTTGAGCCTTTAATTTCTTCCTCCAAGATGGATTATATTCATATTAAATTGGGCTTTGATTTATCATTTAGAAATTGTTCTAGTAAAATTTTGATCTTTGGAAAAATTGGGTTAACTTAAGCATTCCTTATGACTATCCTCAAGTGGTTCATACTAGCATTAAGTATCTTCAACTTTCTTGTTATGCTTCTTTTGTTTATGCTTCTTGCTCTATGACTTCTAGGAGAATTTTATGGTCTCAAATCTCTAATTTTTCTAATAATACATTCGAGTCTTGGATGATTGTTGGTGATTTTAACATTATTACTAATGCTTCTAAAATGGTGGGTGGGAATCCCCCCAATTTTCAAGCTATGGAAAACTTTAATGATATGATTTTACACTCTAATTTGCATGAAATTGGTTTTAATGGCCATCCCTTTACGTGGAATCAAGCTACTATGTGGAAACGTTTAGAGTATTATTTCCAATGCAGCGGATAATGAAATCTTGGCGATCTTCTCTATAAAAGTTCGTTTGGAAATTGTCCGCCCTGCGCGCACCCCCCGAGTATAGGATTTAACAGGAATTACACAAGGTAGATTGATAGAAACCTCTGGTAAAATACCCACCAGTACCCGTAACCCAGCAAAGAAAGTACATTACATTAGAGATTGGCGACTTACCCAATCAATGACTTTGGTACTGGACGTTCTCAAAATGGGTACTATCGGGTCGAGTGAATTAGAGAATACACAGACGTCTATTGGCATTCAAGCCTTCCTTCTCCTTTCAAGGCCTATCCGAAAGAGGATCGTACCTCTTGGTCGTGAATATCTGAATAGGACAAACCCGCCTCCGTGGATATCTTTGCTTCAGAACAAAGCAATTAGAATTAGGCTCGGTCAACTGGAATTTGTATTATCCATATGGGAGATCTTCTAATTTAGGAGATCCATCGACCTAAGATGAAGAGAAAGGTATATCTATCTTCTTAAGTTATTCAATGAAACCAATGATTCGTTATTGGAGTAGATAGCAACAACCATTTCAGCGGACATGCATATTTTTTGATGGATTTACATGGTTTCATTAGTAGAAATTGATTGATGTAGCGAGTAATAGGCTCTTTCGCGGTTCAAGAATTATTGTTTAGGCAATTCATATAATCCACACATAGTGATCTAAGATTTCAATTTTCCTATGTTTCAGCAGTAGCATATTGTTCCATGGGGCTAAGGCCAAAAAGATGGAAGAAACAAGTGTTTCCACGACTCTACCATCCGGACAATTCTGTTCCACTTCATCCCCTTTTCATGGGCACATATCTTTACAGCTAAGGAATGGGGAATCTTTCTCCTGTTACATGAATCAAATGTTTCATTTCATCCGGGACAAGCCATCTCTTTCTCAACAATGTCCTTGTCATTTGATCTAATAGCATTCTGTTAGACAGGAATAGATTTGATAAATACTGATATTACAAGAATTTTTTATTGTTTGAATAGAACATGGTATAACATTCATATTGTCCTTTAACAGATTCAAAAAAGTAATTATTTTCATTCAACCATTTCTTTCTCAATTCATCTATGTTCATTCATGAATTTAAGTTATGAATCGTATATTTAGGAAATCACAAAAAAAAATACCAATCATTTTATGTTTTCAATCTTAAATATTATTCAATATTCAAAACAAAGTTCAAACTCTAAAAGATGCAAACCAAAATAGTAACAATTAAAGAGAGTTCACCAAAAACAAACTAATATTCTTCTTTCTTCTTCTTAATGATATGATTAATGATAAGATAATCAACCATTTTTTAGATAACTAGAACAGTCCTCACAAATTGCAGATACTAATTTAGTAAGAATCAATCGAATCGAAGCTATAGCATCATCGTTGGCCGGAATAGAAATATCTGCAAGATCTGTGTCACAATTTGTATCGATTAAATAAATCGTCGAAATACCCAAAATGACATATTCTCGAAGAACTGTTTAGCTACTAACGTAACGTAGTCAATTTCATTCGTTAGAATAGCTTCTATTGAGTCTCTGCACCTATCCCTTTTTATTCTCATTTTCCATCATTTTTTCTCTCAAAAAAAAAAGATTTGGCTCAGGATTGCCCATTTTTAGTTCCAGGGTTTCTCTGAATTTGGAAGTTACCACTTAGCAGGTTTCCATACCAAGGCTCAATCCAATCAAGTCTGTAGCATCTACCAATTTTGCCATATCCCCCTTTCCGTTGAGATAAGAATCCAGTTGTAATTCCATCCACCTCTTTCATTTATCTTGGCACTATTGAATTCATTAGGTAATGATTTATATATTTCTATATCGAAAAAGTGTATGCTGCTATTTTCTTTTTTTGCCCACCCTCTATTCTATCATTTCATCTCTATTGGATGAACCCTATTTATTTCAATACGAAATGATTCTATCATTGATGTATCCGCAATTCAATACGGATAGATATATCCCACATATATATATATGCCTTTCCTCCTCCTTCATTTTTACAGTAATCTTTGGTATAGTGTAACGGTCGATATTCATCCTTTTTTTTTCATTTCGAATTCTAAATTCTAATTTGATTGATATATTGATATTTTATTTTCATTTTCATATATATATATATATATATATATATGTATATATATATATATATATATATATATATATATATATATATATATATGAATATGGATTATATGAATATGGAATTGAATTTCTATTTAGATATCTAATTTATCTAGATCTAAATAGTTTTCTTTTCTATTTTAGAAATAGAATTTTTCTAAATAGAATAGAAAATATATAACTAATAACTAAGAAATAGAAGAAATTGAAATAATCAATAAATGAAATAATATAATAAGAATAATCTATTGCAAATTCAGGTCCATGAACTATGTTTTGATGATTGGGAAACACTCTTACTTGTCTTGGACTGCCTTTTACTACTAACTTTTCAGGAATCAAAGATCGGACGGAAAAACGGAGCAAACTCAAGAATGGGTAGATTAGGGTTGAGTCAGTCTATAATTTTATTTTTCACTTCTTGAGTAAATTGTAATCTTTGGTGTGAATGATGCAAAGAAACCCTATGCACACACACACTTGAGAGACTTAGAATTTCTCTTTTTACTCATATCGGCCAGGACGATATTTACATCGTCCTGGACGATCTAGCTTAAAATAGAAAATCTAATTAGGAGTTCTTAATTAAGGCAGCCATCATTAGCCAATCGGCCAGGACGATAGGCTCAAAACAGAAAGAAATTGCCTCCATAAACAATTAAGGTATTCTGTATTTTTGGTAATCGGCTAGGACGATCTTGGATCGGCATGGATGATATTCACAATTATGCCTTAATTGATGAGACAATCAAGGAGGTAATTAAGGATGATTGATATGATCATATCATCCTAGATGATCGTAAGATCGGCCAGGATGATCTATTCTAAAATCCTTAGTTGCTCCTAGACAATAAATATCAGCCAGCATAAATTCTGGGTGATGTTCTGGCCGATCTGGATCGGACATCTTGAATTCAGGGTGATGCTCTGGACAATTTTCCTCTGATTTGAACTGATCGGCAAGGATGATCGTGAGATCATCCTAGATAATCAAGCCGACCTTCTGAGGTTTGTGCTGATCGGCTAGTACGATTTACATATCGTTCTAGATGATAAAGTCGGCAACTTATAATTAATGAGATCCTTTGAAGCTCTTCTATCCTTGGCTGCTTTCTTAACCTGAGAAAACCTAAAGAGAGAGAGAGAGCTTGTGAGGGGATTCACAAGGTTTGCTCTAAGCATTATTCCACTTCTTCTTCCTAGAGTCTCTTATCCTTGGAAGGGCTGGGAGAGGTAAGCTTCAGCGATCGATCGAGGTTCTCTGCCTGCTTCAGGAGGAAGCAAAAGGAGGGAGGTTCTCTGTCTTGCCGGGGGTGGAAAAAAGGAGGTGTCTTTATAAGGGATTCTCCGCCTAGCTGTGGGGGCTAATTGAGAGTCATGTTCGTAGTGCAATACTCAGAGGGTGCCTCCGGGGAGTGGATGTAGGTCGAGTTAACCAAACCACTATAAACCCTTATGTTCTTATTTTTATTGCTTCCGCATTTATTTTCTTTCGCACTTATTTTTGTGGTGATTTAGTTTGTGAGAATTGTTCTTGTTGTCTAAAGATTTTTAAATACCATTTCACCCCCCCCCCCCTCTTGGTTAGCCTCGGGCCAGTTCTATAGGACTTAACATCCCTAATGAACTTTCAAGTGGTATCAGAGAGGGATTCATAAAAACTGAGTTTGAAAACTTTTTGAATTTGAGCCATGGCTAACTTTAGGAATCAAAACACTACTGAAGGATATTTGATTACATGACCTCCCTTGTTTGATAACCTACCTTTTGATTTTTGGAAAACCCGTATGGCAACATTTTTACAATCTACTGATTATCGCATGTGGATGCTTATTAAAGAAGGTTATTCTCCACCTTCTCATGAAATTAACGGAATTAAAATGGAAGTTGCTTTTACTGAATGGACTTTCGATGAAAGAGATTTAGCTCAATTGAATGCAAAATGTTTGAACTATTTTTTCTATGCTTTGAAATATGAGGATTACATGCGTGTTTCCATTTGCTCAACTGGTAAGGAAATTTGGGATAGGTTATGCATTACTTATGAAGGAACCAATGAAGTGAAACAATCCTGTTTGAATGTTTTCTTGCATGAATACAAACTTTTTCGTATGAAACCTTCTGAATCTATTTCTGACATGTATACACGGTTCACTCAGATTGTTACTTCATTGCATGCATTAGGAAGAGAACTTTCAAATTTTAAAAAAGTGAACAAGATTTTAAGATGCTTGCCTTCATTGTTTGATGCTAAAATCACTGCTATAACTGAATCTAAGTATTTAAACACCTATTCGATTGAAAACTTACTTGGCTCACTCATTGCTTACGATCAAGGAGTGAATCAAAGAAATCTTGATTCACGTGAGAAGAAGAAGGAGAAAACGGTGGCACTGAAGGCGCACAAATTGGATTCTGACTCTTCCGGGTCTGAAAGCGATGAATTTGCCTTAGTCACATGGAAATTCAAAAGCTTTCTAAGGAAGAAGCAAAAGCATCATTAGAGAAAAGGTAAGGATAATAAATATTCAAAGGGATCTTCTGATGTTATTTGTTATGAATGCAGGAAACCCGGACATGTGAGAGCTGATTGTCCTACACTCAAGATCACTCGAGCAAAGGAAAGGGTGAGGAGAAACCCAAGTTCAAAAAGGATAGGAAGAGACTTGAAAATGCATTTTGGACGGATTCTGCATCGGATTCATCGGAAACGGAACCAAAAGATGAGATAACAAAATTGTGCTTGATGGAAAACAATAATCTTGATCAAGAAGAGGTATGTGAACTTTCCTACGATCAACTTCTTGAAGTTTCTGAAAAAATTCATGCGTCATATAGGAAACTCAAGAAAACACATGCTAGCTTGAAATTAGAATCTTTGAATTTACAAAAAAAGCATGAAATTCTGACTAAAGATCACTCAATAATATATTCAAATCATATGACCCTACTTGATGAATTTGATGAGTTAAACAAAAAGAATTGTGAATTAATTGAAGAGCATGAGTCACTAAAAGTCACACACACCTCACTTGAATCTTATTTTAAGAAGTCTAAAGAGATGGAGAAAAGTTTAAGGATTGAGAATGAGGTCTTAAAAAACACAAATTTGAAGATTCAAAATGAATTAGATACATGTAAGAAAACTAAGATAACACCTACTTTTGATCAAAAGCCAAAACCTAGGAAGAGGCATTATAACTCAAAGAAACCCTTTTCTTGGAGTTAGATGTTTTTCCTGTGGCATGCTAGAACACATCTCACACACTTGCACAGTTCACCATAGTACACATTGGGAGTGGAGACCTAAGTTGCATAATCCACAGCATACCACACATGCATTGTATTCTACTTTTCATAAGAAGGGACCCAAACCTATTTAGGTTCCTATATCTGACATTTGATAATCTTGTAGGTGGGCTCTCACAAAATGCTTCGTGAGAGTATGTGGTACCTGGACAGCGGATGCTCTCGACATATGACTGGTGATGCCAATTAATTTGTTTTGTTGGAGTACAGGATCAGAAGCAAGGTTACTCTTGGAGATAACACCACCAGGAAGGTGGTAGGCTCAGGTATAATTGGTAATTCCAAGAACCTTATGTGTGAAAATGTTTTACTTGTAGATGGAGTAAAGCACAACCTGCTGAGCATCAGTCAACTTTGTGACAAGGGCTTAATCGTGTAATTCTTTGCAAATTCATGCATTGTAAGTTTAAGTAACAACACTATTTTGCAGGGAAAGAGGATCAACAACGTCTACGTGCTTGATTTAAATAATATTGAATGCGCTGCTTCATTTTGTTTAAAAATAATGGTTGATGATTCATGGTTGTGGCACCGGAGACTATGTCATGCAAGTATGAAAACCCTTAGGAAAGTGACCCAAAAAGACCTAGTTAGAGGTGTCCCCAAACTCAAGTTTTCAAAAGACCACCTTTGTGATGCCTACCAACTAGGAAAGCAAGCCTACTCCACCTTTCACTCCATTAAGGACATTAGCACCTCTAGACCTTTAGAAATCCTTCACATGGATTTGTTTGGACCCATTAGCACTGCCAGCTTGGGAGGGAAAGTCTATGGTTTTGTGATTGTTGATGACTACTCGAGGTTCACTTGGACTAGATTTCTTACACATAAAAATGAGTCTTTTGAGGAGTTTAAAACATTTTCTACTTGAATTCAAAAAAGCTAGGTTGTGAGATCTTGACCATGTATAATAATCATTGGGGAGAGTTTGAGAATGAAAGATTTGGAGATTTTTGTGAGGACAAGGGGATTAGCCATAACTTCTCAGCTCTTAGGACCCCTCAGCATAATGGGGTAGCTGAAAGGAAGAACCGGACCTTGGTAGAAGCCGCTAGAGTTATGCTTGCTGAGTATTGACTTCCAAAATGCTTTTGGGCAGAAGCGGTTAACACAGCTTGTTATGTGTTGAATAGGGTGAACGTTAGAGCCAAATTAGAAAAGACACCTTATAAGATCCTTAAGGGTAGGACATCCAATCGTTCCCACCTTCATGTTTTTGGTTGTAAGGTTTTCATTCACAACAATGGGAAGTCTCACTTGGGAAAACTTAATCCTAAATCTGATGAAGGAGTGTTCTTGGGATATTCTAGTGTTGGGAAGTCTTTTAGGGTGTTTAACAAGAGAATTTTAGTGGTGGAAGAGACTACCCATGTAGTATTTGATGAGTCTGATCCTAAAAGCATGGAGTTGAGGATGATGATGATATTGGAGAGATTACTAGTGGAGTAGAAAATTTGGAGAAGGAAGTAGGTCACCAAAACATAGAAGGAGTAGGAGATGTCACCCAAGGAGTAGAAAATTTAGATCTGGAGGAAAGGGTTGGACCTTCTCAAACCTTACCTAGAGATTGGAGGTACTCTATAAGTCACCCCAAGGATTTGATCTTAGGAGACCCTTTTAATGGAGTTAAGACTAGACATGGACTTAGGAAGGAGGTGAACGACTCTGCCTTTATCTCAATGACTGAACCCACCAACATAAACCAAGCCCTTACTGATGAGTTTTGAATTTTAGCCATATAGGAGGAGTTGAACCAATTTGTTAGGAATGAAGTTTGGGAGCTTGTATAAAGACCTAAGGGACAAGGCGTAGTTGGGACAAAGTGGGTCTTTAAGAACAAGGTGAATAATTTAAGAGTGGTGGTTAGGAATAAAGCAAGATTGGTGGCTAAGGGGTATAACCAAATAGAAGGGATAAATTTTGAGGAGACAATTGCCCCTGTAGCAAGATTGGAAGCCATTAGAGTGCTATTAGCCTTTGCATGTTATAAAGGATTTAAGCTTTATCAAATGGATGTCAAGAGTGCCTTTTTGAATGGTGAAATAAAAGAGGATGTGTTTGTAGAACAACCCCAAGGTTTTGAGAGTTCTCAATTTTCAAATCATGTTTTTAAATTAAAAAGGCTTTTTATGGTTTAAAGCAGGCACCAAGAGCATGGTTTGAGAGGCTTAGCACATTTTTTCTAGAAAGGGAGTTTGTTAAGGGGAGCGTAGACACCACCCTTTTTCTTAAAAAAATTGGAGATGATTTGCTCATTGTTTAGATTTACGTGGATGAAATACTCTTTGGATCTTCTAATAAAAAATTTTGTGATGAGTTCTCTAAGACAATGAGTAGAGAGTTTGAGATGAGTATGATGGGAGAGTTGTCCTACTTTTTGGGGTTTAGCATAAAACAATTGGATGATGAAATATTTCTTAATCAAACAAAATACATAAAGGACATTTTGAAAAAGTATGAGACGGATAAATCTAAGCCAATTAATACTCCCATGACTTCTAGTGTTCCATTGGATAAGGACCCAAGGGGTAAGTCTGTTGATCAGAAAAAGTACAGAGGCATGATTGGATCTTTACTCTACTTGACTGTAAGCCGACCCGACATAATATTTAGTGTTTTCCTTTGTGCTAGATTTCAAGCTGACCCTAAGGAATCCCACCTGATTACTATTAAGAGAATTTTTAGATATCTTTTGGGGACCCAAAGCTTAGAGATTTGGTATCCTAGACATAGCACTTCTTTTGCAATTATTGGATTTTCTGACTCTGATTTTCCTGGATGCAAGGTAGATAGAAAAAGTACTTCAGGAACTTGTCAATTCATAGGCAATCTTTGGTCTCATGGTCTAGTAGGAAGCAAAATTCTGTTGCACTTTTCACTACTGAAGCTGAGTACATTGCTCTTGGAAGTTGTGTGGCCCAAGTCCTTTGGTTGAAATAATAGGTATTGGATTTAGGATTACCTGTAGCACCATCTCAATCTTTTGTGACAACACTAGTGCCATATGCATCTTTAAGAATCATATCCAACATTCAAGGACTAAGCACATTGACATTAGGCATCACTTCATTAGAGACCATGTGACTAAGGGAGACATTGAGTTACACCATGTGACAACTGAAAATCAACTGGCTGACATCTTTACTAAACCACTCACCTTCGACACTTTCAGCTCTTTGAGAACCAGATTGGGTGTGATTGATATAACTGCATAAACTTGATCTTCTATTTACTTTATTTTATTTTTGCTCTTTTTCTTTTACTTGCTTTTCCTTTTTGCTCTTTGTTTTCTTTTCTTTTTTTACTCTTAATTTTTGTTTGATTTAGTTTACTTTCTTTTTGGTTGCTTTTCTTTCTTAAATTTAGCTTTCAAAATCATCGCTGAAATGATATCGTATGCCTTGTCCTTGCTTTTGAGAATTTATAGTCAATGTTTTACATCTCTTAATCTATTAGTTTGTAAAAATATTTTATTGATTGTGTCTCTTTCTCTAACCTATTTTAGTGTCATAGTTTTCTTTTCTAATCAAAAATCTATTTTAAATTAAAGATTGTGTATGAAATTAAGATCTTTTCTAAACTTAAGCAAATCTATCTCGTATTTATAATGCTTAAAGTCTTTTTATCACATCAAGATTCCTTGTTATTCTTGTTATTGGTTATTGGTTCTATTTTGTGGATAGTTCTTCCTTATGTTAGAGATAGAGCTCCTATTCTCTAATATCTAGAAGATATACTCACAACTAAGAATTCTTTTTTAAGAGATTAAAAAAGAGAATTTAGCTTGCAAAAATAAAAAAAAGGGAAGTGGCAAAAACGCCAAATTGAAATTAAAAAGTGTATAAAAAATCAAAAGATGCTCAAAGAGCCAATCAAAATGACAAGAGGCATAAAATGAGCACACTAAAAAGCAAGCTATTCTCTCTTTTCAAATCTTTTAAAACTTAGAAGTTTTTATGTATCAAAGACTTGATTTCAATTGTTTTGCGATTGTGACAAATTTACTTTGGCTCATTATTCTATAAGATATTTTTTCTTAAACCAAGTGATGAATGGATTCTTTTTTCTCATATCCAATTGATTTTTTGAGTTAGGTCATTGATTTCAAAAGACGATTCTACCCTAAGAGAAAGACCAAGCTAAGGGTAACCATGATCAGATATTCTACCGTTCTTTGTATTGTTGATGTTGTTAACTCATTAACTCAAAAGTTTTTAAAATCAATCAAATGGAATACTACATCATCTTCATGCCTTGGTAAAAAAAAAATAATAAATAAAAAAAAAATATAAAAAAGGGTGTCTTGTGGTTTGCTTTAATTCTTAATTCCCTCCTTTTTGAGATGTCAAAAGGGGGAGTAGTTTTAGGATGTTTCTTGCACTTTCAATTCCGTGTGTTACACTGCTATTTTTAAAATATTTGTCGTAGTGTTTTGCCATCATCAAAAAGGGAGAGATTGTTGCAAATTCAGATCCATGAACTATATTTTGATGATTGGCAAACACTCTTTCTTGTCTTGGACTACCTTTTACTACTAACTTTTCAGGAATCAAAGATCGGACGAAAAAATGGAGCCAGCTCAAGAATGGGTAGATTAGGGTTAAGTCAGACTGTAATTTTATTTTTCCCTTCTTGAGTCAATTATAATCTTTGGTGTGACTAATGCAAAGTAACCCTACACACACACTTAAGAGACTTAAAATTTCTATTTTTACTCATATCGGCCAGGATGATATTTACATCGTCCTGGACGATCTGGCTTAAAATAGAAAATCTAATCAGGGGTTCTTAATTAAGGAAGCCGTCATTAGCCAATTGTCCTGGACGATACTTGTATCGGCCAGGATGATAGGCTCAAAATAGAAAGAAATTGCCGCCATAAATAATTAAGGTATTCTATATTTTTGGTAATCGGCCAGGACGATCCTGGATCGGCTTGGATGATATTCATAATTATACCTAAATTGATCAGATAATCAAGGAGGTAATTAAGGAAATTGATACAATCATATCATCTTGGATGATCGTAAGATCGGCCAGGACGATCCATTCTAAAATCCTTAGTTGCTCCTAGATGATAAATATCGGCCAACACAAATTCAGGGCGATGTTCTAGCCGATCTGGATCAGACAGCTTGAATTCAGGGCGATGCTCTGGACGATTTTCCTCTGATTTGAACTGATCAGCCGAGACGATCGTGAGATCATCCTGGACGATCAAGCCAATTCTTAATCGTTCAGTTTGCATTCAGGGCGATGCTCTGGCCGATCTTCTAAGATTTGTGCTAATTGGCCAGGGCGATTTACATATCATCCTAGACGATAAAGTAAGCAACTTGTAATTAATGAGCTTCTTTGAAGCTCTTCTATTTAAGAGCTCTTGTTCAACATTTTTGAACATCCTTGGCTACTATCTTGACCTGAGAAAACCTAAAGGAGAGAGAGAGAGACGGAGAGAGAGAGAGGATCTTGTGAGGGGGAGCTTGTGAGGGGATTCACAAGGGTTGCTCCAAGCATTGTTCCACTTCTTCTTCCCTAGAGTCTCTTATCCTTGGAAGAGTTGGGAGAGGTAAGCTTCAGCAATCGATCGAGGTTCTCTGCCTGCTTCAGGAGGAAGCAAAAGGAGGGAGGTTCTCTGTCTTGCCGGGGGTTGCGAAAAGGAGGTTTCTTTGTAAGGGCTTCTTCGCCTAGCTGTGGGGGCTAAAGGAGAGTCACGTTGGTAGTGCAATACTCGGAGGGTGCCTCTGGGGAGTGGACATAGGTTGAGTTGACCAAACCACTATAAACTCTTGTGTTCTTATTTTTACTGCTTCAGCATTTATTTTCTTCCGCACTTGTTTTTGTGGTGATTTGGATTGTGAGAATTGTTCTTGTTGTTTAAAGATTTTTAAATACCAATTCACCCCCCCTCTTGGTTAGCCTCGGGCCAGTTCTATAGGGCTTAACTAAGATCCGATAGTTTTCTGTATTCCTATACACTATTGCTCTTATATCCGTCCGCTTAACTCAGAGGTTAGAGCATCGCATTTGTAATGCGATGGTCATTGGTTCGATTTCGATAGCCGGCACTTTTTCTTTATAGTTTTTTTTATTTCCATGATTGAAAATATCTACTCTCGCTTTCTCTAAATGTTGGGTCACCAATCTATTATGTCATGGTAACTTGCAGTTATAGCTATGAATAAAAAAGTTGACTAGAACAATTAGATCTCTACAGAAGAAATTGGAATATATAACCTTCGCTTAAATTTCCTAAATTTCCTATATATACAAAAAATCCGAATATTGATAAGATTTATTTGATTCTGTTTTGTAGGACTTTAGTAAATTTCGTTTTGCTTTGCTAATCCTTTAGTTCAGTCTGAATTTATATCTTTTTGTCAAAGAAAAGTGAATCAAAAAGGAGCCTTTATATGTCTCGTTACCGAGAACCTCATTTCAAAAACCTGAATATGGATTATATGAAAGAATATAGAACTTAAAAGGGTATAAAAGGGTAGTAGAAGTTGCTCTTCTTTGAATCGAGCTGGTCCGAAATCAAATTCAAATAAATAAATAAAAGAAAATGAAAATATTCAATATTTTGATATTTTTTTGAAAAAGTCAAGGCTTTCTTTTTTTTTTTTAGTGTCCGTCTATAATGACTGATAAATCAAGAACTTTCAATTGGAACTAAACGAATTCTTTAAATTTGTTTTTCTTACCATCGTATCTGGATTGAGACTTAGCTAAATGTTTTATTCATATATGTAGTAAAAGAACATATCTAATTTAGCTCTTTCATGCCTATTCTAACTAGTTATTTTGGTTTTTTACTGGCTTCTTCAACTATAACCCCCACTCTATTTTTGGTTTGAACAAGATACGACTTATTCAAATTGAATGAAATTCAATAAACAATTTACAAAATGAAAAATAAAAGCCTCTCATAATATTTCATTTCAGGTATTTTATGGTTCCTTCCCGCGTCAATTGCCAATTCATGTTCATTGAGATTCACGGATAATTCAGATTAATATTTAGGGATAGATCTTACCTCTCTTTTTATTCCCTAAAACAAATCGAAATGATAGAAGTTTTTCTATTTGAAATCGTCTTAGGTCTAATTCCTATTACTTTAACAGGATTATTTGTAAAAAACATATGTTTGGAACAGGGAAGATAAGTTCCAATAAGTATTGGAATTTTGATTGCTATTCATAGTATTATTAGTATTTGAAAATGATTTGAATTTTTTTATAGTCAAAAGAAAATTCATTGTATTTTGATTTGTTTCATCAATTCCTTCTTGTTCTTGATTTATTTCATTGTTGTAAATGAATTTAGTAAAGATCTTTTTTGTTGATTCAAAGAAAAGTTGTGCATTTATCTTAGAAACAGTAAAACTCTAATTTGCATGAAATTGGTTTTAATGGCCATGCCTTTACGTGGAATCAAGCTACTATGTGGCAATGTTTAGATCACATTCTTTTTAATAATTGTTGTATTTTTTATTTTCCTAGTACTCACATTGTGCACTTATCTAGAACCTTATCTAACCATTCTCCCCTTCTTTTTAATATTTCTATGCAAAATAATAGTATTAAGTCTCCTATTAGATTTTAAAATATGTGGCTTCTTCATGACTCTTTTTTTAATATTGTTGAAAGTAATTTGCATGCCCCTTTATTTCCTTCTGATAATGTTTTTGGTATGACTAGATTTTGGTTTAAACTCAAAAGTCTTAAACATAAATTGAATTGGTGGAATAAACTTATTTTTGAATATTATTCATGCTGAGAATCAAGTCAATTTGACTGATAATAATTATATGCTTGACCCTTCTATGGAGAACCTTTCCTTATTGAATGATAACAAAAATGTTTTATTTAAACTTCAAATGCAAGAAGAAGTTTTTTGGAGACTATTTATATCCTTACTAAAATTCCTTCTACTTAAGAAATTTAGATGATTATCAAAGATATAAGCACTGATTCTATTGCTGGCCCTAATGGTTTTATGACCAATTTTTTTCAGAAAACTTGGCATATCATCAAAGAAGATTTGACAATATTGTTATTGATTTTTTTTAAGGACAACCCATATCCAAAGTTTTTTACTTCCATCTCTATTGTTCTTATCCCCAAAAGTAATGTCACTAATTTTTGGAGTAATTTTTGGCCTATTAGTCTTTTCTTTTTTTCAAAAAACTAATTGCTAAGTTGATCATGAGTATAATAGCCTTAATTCTTCCTAAAATTATCTTTTTAGAACAAACTGGTTTTGTCAAAGATTGTTCTATTTTTTATAATGTTTTATTGGCCCAAGAATTAGTTCATAATTTGGAGGCTAACATTACTCATGGTAATGTTATCTTCAATATTGATATTATCAAAGCTTATGATAACCTCAATTGGGATTTTCTTTATGCCATGCTTAATGGTTTTAATAATGGTTTTATCAAAATCATCAAGAATTATATTGAACATTATTTCTTTTCAATTATTATTAATGGCAAGAATCATGGTTTTTTTAAGTTTGGCCAATGCCTCAAGTAGGGGGATCCCTTATCCCCTACTTTGTTTATTTTGGTGGCGAAATTTCTTTCAAAAGGTCTTATGATCTTTTCAGGAAACATCCCACTTTATAGTACTGGACTTTGGGAAGTTTACATATTTTGCATTTGAGCTTTGCTGATGATTTTATTATTTTTACTAATGGTTCCAAAAAAATGTGTAACATCCTTTTTAGATTTCTTCATCAATTCAAAAGTGCTAGTGGTTTAATGTTCAATCCTCTTAAAAGTTGCTTTATTACTACTAAGTCTATCTCTAGTCTAAGGATCATGTTGATTCAGAACAATTTTGTCTTTATGCATAAGCAGATGCCCCTTAAGAAATTAGGCCCCCCCCCCCCCCCCCCCCCCCCCCCCCCTTAAGGGTAGGAAGAGACCTCATTTATTTGGGGACATTTTTCTACTATTAAGAAAAAACTTTCTACTTAGGCTTTTAATTTTCTTTGTTTTGGTGGTAGATTGGTGTTAATTAATAGTGTCTTGTGTTCTATACCCATCTATTCATTTCATACTTTATGTCCTGCTATGACTATTTGTAGTAGGCTTGAAAGAATTTTCAATAATTTTTTTTGGGGAGCTAAGGAGGGTTAGTCGGCCATTTATTGTCTTCTTGGAATAATAGCTCTAGAGTTCAAGATGAAGTTAAGCTTGGTTTTAAGAATTTAAGTGATATGGCTCTTGGTTTTTCTTATAAACATCAGTTTACTTTTATAACTAAGAAAAGCCTTTGGTCTACGTTCATGATTGCTAAAAATTGCGTAGGCAAGCATCCTCTAATGTGTTTTTTTTTTAAGGAGACTCTTTTAATTGGAAGAGATTGTGTTCCATTAAATGAAATGTTGAGAGTTTTATTCAATGGGGTTTGGGGGTGGGTGATATTTTCTTTTGGCAAGACAATTGGTTGGGGCTCTCCTCTATTGATAATTTGCTTAATACTCATTCTACTAGTACTTGCAAAGTTTCTCAAATTTTTCATGATGGTAGGTGTAATGTGGATTATCTTTCTGAGATGGTGCCTGATTTTATCATTAATCTTATTTTGAAAGTTCCCCTCCAACTTGATAAGAAGGATTGTATTATGTCAATAAATCTAATGATGGTTGTTTTAATGTTAAAGAAGTTTGGAATTCCATTAGGAACTCGCATGTTAAATCTCAAAATTTTTTCCTCCATTTGGTATAGAGGTATTCATGTGTCTTATTCTATTCTTACTTGGAGAATTTTGCATAATTACATACCTGTGGATACTATTTTAATCAAGAAGGGCTTTAATATTGTTTCCAAATGCCAATGTTGTTTTCACTTGGAAAATTTAAATCATGTTTTGCTAATGGTCCCATTGTTATGAAAGTGTTGCTATTTTTTTGATAATTTGTTTAAAATCAATTTTGTAATGGGTATTATAATATTAAGAGCATTATGCAGGATTGGTTTGTGCCTTCTAAAGGTAATATTCATAATATTCTTCCTATTTTTATTTGTTGGTATCTTTAGAAAAGTAGAAATGATTCAAAACATGATAACATTACCATGAATGCTTTTAGTATTATTTTTAAAATTAAGGAGAAAATTAGATAATTTTTTATGAAAAATTTGATTGATGGGAGTAATTTTAATGGTTGTTTTAAAATTGCTGAGTTTTTTGAAATAAATATTTCTTCTAATACCCATGTTCGAAAATATATTATTGTGAATTGGATAAAACATCCATTTGATTTTCATAAACTCAATACTAACGGTTCCTTTAAAACTTTGATTGCTTGTTATGGTTGGCTTATCCGTTATTATAATGGTGATATTATTGTGGCTTTTGCGAGTCCCTCCCCTTTTTAAAAATGCTATTATGGCTGAGCTTCAATCTCTTAAGTATGGTGCTCAACTTTATATTTCTTTAAGGATTAATAGTGTTTGGATCGAAGTCGATGCCAAGCTTGTGATTCATTATATTAATGGTATTTCTAATGCCAATCCCTCTTACTTCTATGTTATCAGGGAAATTCAACAGTGTCTTAATCTCATCAACTATTATATTTCTTACATTTACAGGAAAGGCAATTCAGCTGCTGATCTTTTAGCTAACATGGGTTGCAATTTATTAGATTTTGTGGATTATGTGGGAAATTCTTTTCCTAGCTAGCATGTAGGATTGGCTACACTCAGCCGTATGGGTCTACCTCATGTTAGAAGCTACTAAATTGTTGCGGATGGTTGACTTCGATATTGATCTATTTATGTGTTGTGTTTATTTTAAGAGGGTGTTTTGGCTTTTTGCCCTTGTGTTTGAGTGGTTCATGAAGTATGGCAAGGATTACAATCTAGTAGATCTGAACCACTAACTTGTTTATTACTCATCTGATCCACCTCTCCGTAGAGGAATTTGTGGCTAGACTGGTCACTTAATTGGTTTTTTAGTTGAGGAAATTTGTTACTGCTGGATCTTTTCTAGTTTACATTATTTTGTTGACTATTGCTCTTTTATCTCTATGAAGAATTTTAGTCATTGTTATCATTTCAAGGATTTGAACATTATTAGATTTAGGGTTTTGAGTTATTATGCTTCTAACTATTTTTTGGCTGGTTGTATGGTTTCTTGTTTTTCCCTATTCTAGTTGGTTGGTTCTGTTCTTGATTACAGTTGAGCAGTGGGTGCAATACTTTGATTATGCTTTTCATTTTTTCCTGAGCTTCTTATTAGGTTGATATGGTTTCTCTATGGTTATTTTGAGGTGTTGTATGTGTGGTCTGATTCACTGTGTCACTATTTCTAATGTCAGTATGATGGGCTATAGTAATGGGTTTACCTATGATGCTGTTTATTTGTCCCCCCCTCCCAACCCAATTTTCTGGTCTGCTCTCTTTTTAACTATTAGAGATGGCGTTCACTTTGATTTTCAATTTTTCTTTTGGTTTGTCTATGCTGGTGTTTTGTTCCTAAGCTTTGTTGGAAACAGTCCTATTTAGCCACCATCTCCCTCTTGGGGATGTTTTAGTTTTGGGTTTATGTTGATTTGCATGTGGCTGGTAACCATGATGGTTATTTGGGTATCATGACTTGGCAGTATGGGTTGGGCTATAGAGGTTTGGTGGCCATGAACCTTTCTAGTTCTAGTGGCTTAAAGTTTTATATCAAGAGTATTTATAAGTATTGTTGGAATGGTCTCTACGTCCTTATGCTCCGTCAAGATGTTAATTTACATTATTATACTTTTGGTAATGGGTTGCATTCCCTGTTAACTATTTTTCCTATTAAAATTTTTATTATCTTATATCTTCCCTTATTATTACTATTGTCCTTGCAGGCCTTTCTTGCAAGTTTTTGGAGATTTATTCTCGTTTTGTGCGGGGTTAATTTTGGGTCGAGAAGATTGAGTTGATTGAGTATAATCTTTCCTTCTCTTTTTGGGCTAATTTTTTTGGCCTTCGTAGAATGTTATTAGGTAAACTTATTCTTTGGATTAGTAAGGACATCCGGCTCATAGGTTCTTTTTTGTTTCTCTTTCTAGCTCTTCTGAGCAGTAGAAAGCAGGATCTACTTTTAAGGATATTATAATTTCTTTTTATTGTCAACGCGTAGGCCCGAAGGTGGGTTTTCCCTTAAAAAAAAGTAAAAATATAAGCATCGTTAGAGAATCAGAGCTCTAGAAAGGGTTGTATAAGTTAGACATGTTTGAGAGAGTCTATAATTTTATTTTTCTTAAGTCAATGTATGAAAAATAATGTATATTAGCTTATTAACCATGTGCTCACACATAAGGGGAATGAAAAATAAATATTTTAATTTTGTTGTTAAATCATAATGTATGATCCATATTATATCATATAATCTATTCAAATATGAATTAGTAAATGTATTTAGTTTAAATGAGAGAAAATATATTTTTTAGAATAACTAATCATACTATATGAAAAACACATCAAACTAGATGATTAGCTATTAAAACCCCCATCATCAAATGAAACTTACATAAAATAAACAAATTTAAAATTTGAAAATTGAATTGTTCGTACTTTAACTTTTTTGTACTATACAATATTTTATATATATGCCTTGTTTATGATAGGTAATTAATGAATCAAATTGAATTTGAATTAATTATAGGTCATATTAGACAATCATGCATCATATAGTATGAATCACCCTGGGAGTTTCTGGATAAACTTTGGTTCATCCTGTATGATCTGGTGTTTGATTTGAACTAATCGTATAATATAATTTTTAATCATATTGGATGATTTATGGCAGTAATGAACTAATTATATTATGCAATGCTTCGACCATACTATATTAATAGAGTTGATAGAATTGAAAATTTTGGGTTTTCATAAGCCCACTATCTAAACTGTTGTTAAGACTACGTAAGGGTCTTTTGGCTATCTTGGGTCATCTATTGGTGGTCCTTAAGAGGTTGTTTCTTCTTAAGAGCTTGAGGAGAGGGCTTTGAGCATAAAAGAGAATGAGAGAGGTTGTGTGAGTAGGAGAAGAGTCTAGATTGTGTCAAGGGAGTGTGAGAGGGGTTTTTAACACAGTTGCTTTGGCCAACTTCCACTTGAATTCCTCCATGTATCATTATTTATCTTGAGGGAAGCATTATGAAGGAAGACTTTTGAGACAAAAATTGCCGGCTACTTTGCTGCACTGGGAAGGTGAAAAGAATTCCGGCTACGCCATCTCACTTGGGAAGTGAAAGAAATTTTGTCTCTCTACCGCATTAAGGAGGTGGAAGGGAAGGACTTCTCTTCCAAGCTACGGGGGATGAAAGAGAGTCACTATTATTTAGTGCAATACCTAATAATAAAGGGCTTCACCAAATTATTTCTATTTCAACTAGAATATACATACATTTCAGATCTTCTTAGCATTACATGACTTAAGTTTATGAAACATTAGAATGGAAAAAAAAAGTGTCATTCCATAATGTTTTTACAATGAAACTTAAGTCATGTGTAATTTCACTTCTTAAAAACTAAAGGTTGTTGACGCTTATTTTCGTGTCGACCCGACCTCGATCGAGCCCGACTAGGCTCGATCGTGCTCGATCGATCCAAGTGATCGTCGTCAAAGCAAAATTGACACAAATTAGACCCCAATTTGATTAAATTAAATTTGTTTTAGTAAAATTAAATCAAATTTAGTTAAATTAAATTCAAATCAAATTAAATTGAACCTCGTCGAACATCGTCGAGCCCAATTCGACGCAATTCAACAAATTTCGGTGCCGATTCGAGTTCAATTTCATAAAATTAACTCAATCGGACCCAAATCGACCCAAATCGATCAAAGTCGGGTTCGATTCGAACTCAATTTCAGCCCTAATTTATTAATTTGGGCTGAATTTAATTTTCAAAAAACCAATTTTGAGATCTAGGGTTGAGATCTCTTCTCAAATCCCACCCAATTCACCTCATATGAGCAAAAAATCTACTAGAGTAGATTTTTCTCTCATTTCTCGCAATGAGGAAGCAACGAGATGAGATGTTTCGAGCGGCTGGGCTCAGTTCGTTCGCCTCAAGGAGAACGAGAGAGGGGGGAGCGGCTTTCAGCTCAACTTGTTTCTTCGTTCGCCCATCCCGATCCAGAAAGAGCGAGCGAGAGAGAGTGGAAGAGGCGGAACCCTTTGTCGTGTTTGAAAGCCCCGTCCAACCTTCCTTCCACGTGCGAAAATCCCATCCAGCCCTCCTCCCACGTGCGACAGCTCCATCCGAGCCCAACCAGTGTCTCGGCCAGACCTGCCAGGAGTTCCGGCTCCTTCTTTTTTTGGATCTGTGCGACCCGACTATTTCGGCTCCATCTCAAAGGCTTTGCATTCACTGCGGAGACTTCTTCCCCTCCTTCCTTTGACTTCGGCAACCTCAAGGAAGCAAGAGAAGGCTTCTAAATCCTTTAAACAGTGATTTGGAGACTTTAAATCACCTTGGACAGTGGTGGTGACGTCCGGAACACCTTGGATAGCGACCTTCTTCCCTTGGAGTAGCTTGGAGTGACTTTGGAGCTTGGACAGCGATCCGGAGCCTAAATCAGAGCTTGGACAAAGCTTGGAACTCGGATAGGAGCACTAGGACAAACTGGGAGAGGTATACCATTGAAACTTAGGCGAAACCTTAAGGCTCCCTAGCCAATGGCATGTGGTTGACGATTCAAAGCCTTAGGTCCTTAGAAACTTTAATTTTTGGTCTCCCAAAACCCATTCGTTGGCTGTCCACTTCGCAAAGACTATGGAAATTTGGTGATTTCCATTGGTTGACTCTTTTGTGAGAGTCCAGAGAGGATTTTGACGCGTGTAGAGGTGTTGGGTTGTTATCCAACACCTCTCAAATGTATGTTATGCATCATATTGAGCTTAACACCTTTGCCTACATTCAAACCTTAAGTCATGTTACTTTTCGTAGCCAAGAATAGTGTGTAGTTCACATCTTTTCCCAAATCTCACATTGTGTACCTGTACCTATACAACACTAGTGTCAAAACGAAAATAGACATACGATTTAGGAATTTGGTTGAGCTTGTGAAGTGTGTCATAAGCCTTACGATATATCCAAAATGTTTGTGATGACTTGTTGTAGGATTTAATGTGAATCCCAAAGATTCACTTCAAAAAATCCTAGAGCAAGTGTGTTTGATCAAGCTCACCTTTGGATGTGTTGTATCGTTTGTGACAGAAAAGTTCATGGCTAGTTACCTTTATTATGCAAGTCTTTCAAAAGTTTGGAAACTCATCTCAATGCCCTTAATGAATCAAATCATATAAAAAATGATTTGATCCCTTAAGATTTTCAAATGCATGTTTCCTACTATGTTGAGATTCAAGCCATATGTCATGTATTTATTGCTTAGACTAACGAGTCTACTAATTTGTAAATTTTCATAAATGTGCTCATTTAATCCTAAGTGTTGGAAAATTTGATTTGAAGCATTTCATGGACCCCAAAGACCCATGATCTTTGCTCTATCATGCTAGGGGATTATTTAAGCTCATTATTTTTAATTTGCAAGATAATATGGCTGGATGCAAGCTCTCAAATTTCTAAATCATATTAGGATTGATTTAGGGAAAACCTCTTTCTTGTAGACTCTTGATAATGTCATAGGTCGTCTTCCAAATTCAAGTTATAGGATCATTTCCCCTTGTCCAAACCATGCCAAAATTGATTTGGAAACCATTCCGATGTGTTGGAAGCTCTCTAGTAGTCTTCCCTTCCTCATGTATGGTAATTTTGAGCATCTCAAAGAATAATTTTTCCATTGCATGAACAATCTTAACTTAGGATTACAAAAAAATCCCAGATTCAAATCTCTTTGCTCGTAGGTACAAATTCTACAAGCACTCATCCTTTGCTAAAAAACACAAAGTTAGCAAATCTCCTCATGTATAGTAATTTGAAGTTTCCCCTAAACTTCTATTTACTATTGCGTGGTGTTATTGAACTTAGAACCAAACTCTAAGTTCTTTATTTCTTTCAAATTGTTTGAACCTAAGTTTAATAATTGAATATCCCGCTTAGACTTAGGGTTTAAAACCAAGTCTTTCTCTCCATTCACTTAACCCAAATTAAGTGAATGATCACCCCTCTTTGAATACCAAATATTCAAAGTCCTAGGAAATTTTGTAACTCTCTAAGTTACATTTTCTTCCTTCAACCCCAAAGTTGTAGGAAGCTTATCAAATCATTTGCTCATTGAAACACAAAACCAATGAGTAATCCATTAGATTTAAGATTCAAATCTTAGTATTAATCATTTTCTTAGTCACTAATTAAGCAAATGAATGCTCCTCCATGGACACCCAATGTCCAAGGAATCCCTTCAACATTCAATCCAAACTTTGCTTGTTGCTTTTCTCTTCTACAACTTAAGAATTGTAGAAAGTCTTCTCATTTCTCCTAAGGCCAAATTTAGGAGAATGGTCATTCCCCTTTGAACGTCAAATGTTCAAGGACATTCATGAGTTGCAACCTCTAAGTTGCACATTCCCTTCTTCTAGCAAATGAAAAGTGTAGAAAACCTCCTCATTCACTTGGTCTAAATTAAGCGAATGTGTCATTCTCTTTTGAACACCAAATATTCAAAGGGATTCCTCTAACTTGCAACCTACAAGTTGCACTTCACTTCCCCTTTCCTACAACTTTAAAGTTGTAGGAAATCATCTCATCCTCCCCTTCCTACAATCAAAAAATTGTAGGAAATTACCCCATTCTCTTAAGGCCCCAAATTTAGAGAATGTACACCTTTCTTTGAACACTAATTGTTCAAAGAATTCTCATGGGGTTGTAACGTCCAAGTTGCACCCCCTTCCCTTTTCTCCTCCGATTTGCAATCCCTAAGTTACACATTGGGCCACCACTTTTGCTACAAGACTAAATTGTAGGAAATCTTCAAATTCCCCTTCATTTGCCTAGCTTTAAATTAGGCAACTGAATTTGTTTCTTTGAAGATCAAAAGTTCAAGAGACATTTATGGATTTGCAACCCACAAGTTACATGTTCTTTCCCTCATTTCTACAACTCAAAAGTAGTAGGAATTCCTCTCATCCTATTGACTCAAATTGGATGGGTGAATATCCCTTTCTTTGAACACCATATGTTCAAATAAAATCCTCCACTTTGCAACCTTCAAGTTGCATTTCTCCATTTCTTCTCTACAAACCAAATTTGTAGAGAAATTTCCTTTCTTTCTACAACTTGAAAGTTGTATGAAAATCTCATTCATTCAACTCATGTTGAGTGAATTAGACACTTTAAAATCATCTATTTGTTGAACCAAATTCGACAAACAATTTCATGTTAAGCAAATGAGTCAAAATTCCTAGCTTTCTTCCAACTCTCCTCCAATTTCAAAGTTGTAAGATATTTTCCTTCTCTTTAGCTTCAAAAGCTAGAGGGACTTCTCCTACATTTAGCCCAAAAGCTAAATGTTGGATTCCTATCTCTCTCTTCTTTGCTCCAAAAGCTAAGTAGAGTCCCTCAACATGTAGCTCAAAATAAGCCACATGTTGTACACTTTCTTCTTAGACCCAAACTCTAGGAGGACCCTTAGTGTGACATTTCACACAAGCCTCGCACACTTAGGTGCACAACCCCTTAGGCATGCTAGGATTAGGATTTTTCTTTGTGTGCGCATGTGATTGATGTTGTGGAGTGATTAACTTTTGTATTGTCTGCGTTGTGGGAACTTGCCCTTAAGTGGTTAGTATAGAAAGATATACATGCTTTACCGTGCAGGTGGACATGTCCAAAAGGGGGAAAATTAAATCATGATTACCATAATGTTATTTGCTTGCAGGCGCTGCTTAAAATCCCCCAAGAGGCATGACCAATAGGATAGAAGCATGGGCCTAGCACTTAGCACTCTAAGTGCTAGGCCAATTTTGGGATGATTATATGTTTATTATATAAACTACCTCCTAACTCTATTTTGCATATTTGAGTCTTTTTCTATTTTATATCATGTATTTAATTAGATCTAGGATGTAAAACTTATGGGGCTTGATTAAAAAGAAGGGAGGATCGAAGGAGAATGTCCATTTTGGAGATGAAGCCCAAAGACCTCTCTAAAGGTTAAAGCTTGAAGACCCCCATAAGTAGAGTCTGTATATTTGACTGGGCTGTATAATGGCAGGCAACTCAGCTGTCAAACATACTTGTAATAACTTGAACTCTATCTATATTATTGCACTTTATTTATATATAAAAGCATGCGTTGTTTGTTTACTAGGTGCGCAATAAAAATGCATATTTTTCCTAGGTTTGTTTCTTTGTTTTGTTTAGGTATGGCCTAGACTCTTATACGTTAGGCTCTTAGGATAAAATAAATTTTCTACTCTCTTAAAATGTAAGCAACCTAAAAATGAAATTAGCCTCCATGGTTTCCTAATAAAATAAAAGTGCATGGCTCCTTTCAAAGAGCCAAATTATCAAAACTTAAAATAATCATGTATAGCCAAAGTGTGTTACATATAGAATGCCTCCACCTAAGGACTAGATAATAAAAATCTCTCTTTTTATGAGTCAGTATATACATACCCACATAATTAGCCATCTTAGCTTCAAAGCTAAGTTATAAGTCCTACCTTCTAAATAAAAACAACCTTTCCACTCTACATTTGCATTGAGACTAAGACACATGGTTTTAAAAAGCGATTAAGAGGGTTTAACTGGTATCCCCTTCCAGGCGGGATAGTAAATCCAAAGGTCGGGCAGGCTATGCCTCTTGTGAAGTGTAGTTTGTAAGCCCCTATGCACTCATTAGATTTAGGTTCGAGGCACTACCTATCGGTAGTCCTCACCTTAGGGTCCGAGGCATGGGTTGATTCCAAATCACCCTATAAGCCCTCATCTTTCGGGTAATTCCTCCAACATGTGTTGTTGGAATGTAAGCCCCAACTTTCTAATTAAAAATATCAACTTAAACCAAAATTAGATTCTATAATGTAAAGCTCAATATAGGATAGTTTGAGCACCTCTGAGTTTCCCTCAGAATCAAGTGCTCCTACTTTACCTCCCTTGGTTCTTATTCCAAAAATCTAATTCCTAATTGATCACCTCTTCCTTAATTCCTAAAGGACCAAATCCTTTAATTAAGACTTTCATGGACTTTCAAAAATCAAATCTTAGCCAATGTTTAAATGACTTCAAAAAGAAAGCAAAACCACTAGTTTATTCAAAATTTTTCCCAAGCCAAAACTTGGGATGTAACATTTGTACCCCATAAATAAAATAAACCCCATTCGACCAAACATCAAGTGGGGGAATCTCTATTAATAATTATAAATTTTATTATTGAGTACATAAGGAAAATATATTTTTACCCTTCGGGGTAATACATCATGTTCTTATGTAGTACTCGATTATAAAATATGCAATCCGTTTGAGAATACAAAAATTCTCCAACAGATTTTCTGGCTACTCCGCTGGGGAGGATGTCTTTTTTCATCTAAACTAGTGGTTTTCAATTAGTCATTTCAAATATTGACTAAAGAGCATTTACAAAATCAAAATTTATATTATATGCCTCTCCCATTTTCAAATGTTGGGTTGAGTGTCAATATAAGCAAATGCAAATCAAAAAGAATTTTCCAAATCATTTTCAAATTGAGAAAGATGAACTTTGGTTTTCAAAATTAATTGTTTCAAAAAAAAAATCACATTCTAAAATTCCCAATTTCAAAATCTCATCTCTTCACAATAATTATTGTGGTTGTATGAAATCAACAACCAAACAATATCAAATGGTGTGAGATTTCAAACTCAAACAAATTCTTTCATCATCCGTTAAATTCAAGTTGCAATTGTGGGTGGTCAGTGATTCAAGTCAGTGGTCAGAAAACCCAGAAAAAGTGCAGTGATTGGTTGATGTTATGATAATTTGGTTCAAATAGATACAACAGAGGGATTGATGTCAAAAATTTTGATTTTCAAGATATCTGTTGGGATTCAGTTGTTTGAGGATTCAGTAAAGCAAAAATGGAAGGCAGACTGATTTTCAAGTTTGGTGATCAGTTAAAGTTATCTTTTGATCAGTCCCGCTTTGCTCCTTGGGACATGATCAAATTAGGGCAGGGTTTTGAGGATATGGAGGTTATTTTCCAAGGTCCTACATTCTTTGAGGCTAGGACTTTGGAAAACCAACCTTCATCTGAAAAGAAGGTGTTGGAAATAAACCTTCCTACTTGGGAGAGGTCACCAACTCAGAGTAGTAGGAAGAGGGTGGCTGAGCTATCTCCCAAAGCTTTAACCTCTCGTCCTTCTATCTTTATTAGGTTGACCTTCCCTAAAGTCCTGAAATTAGATGAAAGACAAACAGCTTTGACTCCAATGTTGCATAAGCAAAAATTTGCTAAGAAAGAGCTTAAGCCAGTTCAACCTTTGGTAGTTGTCCTTTCCAGTCCAGTCAGTTTGAGGAAGGTGGCAGTTCTACTTATGTTCCAACTAAATCTCAAAAGAGAAATGAATATAAAAGATTTAAAAAGATGATGGAAAAGTGAGAGAAAGATGAGCGGGATGCTGAGATGATGGACCTCTCTCCATTAGCTGAGGGGATTAGGTTTTATTCTCTTTCTTTGTCTAGGGGAGAGGAAGATGTTAAGAAGATAGTTGCACCACCCTCTAGGCCTCCATCTAGAACTTCTGAAAGTACTCCTGATGAGATGAAAAAGAAATGGGAGAAGGGTATAGGAAGAATTTTTCAAAGGGTGGCTGATCACATGCACACCACAGAAGAAGAAGTGATTAAAGCTATGAAAAATATGATCACTAAAGACTTTGCTAAACTACTTCTGAAAGAGGATAGAGATCCTGAAGATAGCAGACTGATTGTAGAACCGACCCAAAGGGATAGGCGTCGATTTTCTAGGTAGCCAGCAGTGTCAGCTTTAACAGATGGGTACAATTCTGGGCCTCGTTAGGAGAGAGCAATTGATGAGCAAATTGTTTTGGCTGATTACTCAGCACCACCGCCTGAGGTCAGTGGCAAACCAAATGTTGATCACCCTGATCACCGAGTGGTCCCTCGAACTTCCCTTTCCAATTCTATTAGATCCGATGTACCCACTAGGTTTAGGAGGTCTCCAAAAGAAGACTGATTTCCTACTCCTTATGATGAGCCACACTCTGGGGATTGCGTTCAGACTCCACCTTTAGATGAGGTAAATTTGGGACACCAAAAATCCCATACCTCCTTATCTGGGGTGAAGGAAGAATGGAGACCTAAGGTGGTGGCTCCATCAAAGGTACACTCCTCCTCTTCCACTCATGTTGATCATAATGATAAAGGGAAAGCACCAATGGAACTTAATAGTTATGAAGAGTACCACCTTTCTCATGTCAACCCTTCGACGGGCAAAACCATTGAAGAAATGATGGAATATTTAAAGGATGGCCTTAAAAAGATTGATGAGGAGGAGAAGAGGGAAAAAGATGAAGAAGAGTATAGAAAATTGATTAAGAACTTTAATCCTGATGAGGATGATCTTATGGATGAGGAGGATATCTATGTTCTCCACTATAGCAGAAGAGGATCCTCTCTTCCAGGAGACCTTCATACAGATGTGTTGTTGGAGGTGAAAGTAGAGGAGGAAGGGAGTGAAAATCTCCAGATCCGTGCCTTGTTTCAGCAGTTGAAAGATAAGGATACTCAGCTCAGTGATATGGCTAAGAGATTAGATGAGATGGCTTCTGCCATGACTACCCTTACTACCTAGCTTTTGGGTCCCCAAAAGGCCCCAAACACAATTGATAAACCCTCCACTAGTGCAGAAAAGGCCAAGGAGGTTGTACAAATTGATGAGGACATTGAGAGTCAGGAAAATAATGAAATTGGGTCAGTGAATCTCCAACCCTCAAAGGAAGATTTGAAGGATTTCATCAGTCAGCAAATCAAGGAGTCTATGGCACATGGGAAAGGAGGTCACTCTATTCAAAGAGGAAGACCTTATCCTGAGGAGTTTGACTTAGTACAGTGCCCTAAATGTTTTGTTGCCCCTTCCTTCAAACTCTTTGAAGGTGTGGGAAACCCACGTCAGCATTTGGCTCATTTCAGAGCTGGGTGTTGTAATGTGGGTGGCAGTGATGCCCTTCTCTTCAGATAGTTTGTGAGCAGTCTTTCTAGGGTGGCTTTTGATTGGTATGCTGAGTTACCAAATGGCTCAGTGAAGACTTTTGCAGAGCTGGAGTCCTTATTTGTGAAAAGGTTTGCTGGAGCCCAACACCATATTACAGTGGGAGACCTTGTAGTGGAGAGGCAGAAGTCAAATGAGGGGTTGGTGGATTACATTCTTAAGTGGAGGAACCTTAGCCTAAAATGTGAACTACAACTCCAAGAATAACATGCCATAGAGATCTTATTAAGGAATATCCATGGTCCAATAGCACTCATCCTTAAGGGGTTCATTATTAAGACCTTTGAGAAATTACTTAGTAAGGCATCTAGTCTTCAGTCTGAAGCAGCTCAGTTGCCATTCCTTAGAGATAACAATAATGGTGACCATGCTAAGAAATTCAAGCAGAAAATAGTTGAAAGAAAAGGCAGTGTGTCAGTATTATCTTTCCAAAAGGGAAAGCAAATTCAGATTACTGAGCAACAATAGCATAGAAAGATTACTGAGCAGCAACCTAGAAAGGATAAGGAGAGGGTAGTCAAAAAGCCTGATCCTAGGGGATTGACAGAAAAGATCAACCAGCAGTATTCTTTTAGGAGAGATGCTACAAAGAAAATCATCAAGTCCTTGATTCAAGATGACAATTTTCAACTCCCTAAACCCAAAAGACCAGCAGATGTTGATAAGAGCAATGAGCCAAACTATTGCCCATATCATAGGATGTTGGGTCATGTTTTAGAAGATTGTTATGTCTTTAAAGATTGGGTTGAAAGTGAGTACAAGGCTGGTAGGATGAGTATTCCTAATGCATACTTAGCAAAGCCCTCACAAGGGTCTGCTAAGGTTATTCATGTGGAGGTCATCCATAGCAAGGGGCAGAAAATAGAGTCAACTACTACAGTTTCCCCTTCAATAGTGTTCAACCAGAAAGGCAGTGTTGATTTACTTACTGATGTAGAGGGTTGGCAGTTATCCTTGTCCAAATCTTTCATGAAAATATTAAACAAGTTACCCAACACTCCGTTGGAGTTTCCAAAAGGAACTCAAATGCCCATAAAAAAGGCATTTGGAGTTCCTCCAAATAACTCAATGGATGGAAAGGGTCATTCACCTTTGAAACTTCTTAAAAACAGAGTTTCAATGGTGAAGGGAAAGGAAAAAGAAGAATCATTTTCCAAAATCAAGCAAGTTATCCCTCCAAGTGGCAAAGGGAAATCCACCAAGCCTCTTACCGTTTCTGATTTCATGTATGTTCCAAAGGGTGTTAGTGAAATGAACAATCCTTCCGTGTATGTGCTATCTGTCCATTCTGAGTCTGAAAATAGTTAAATCTTCTCAATTGCATGAATCAAGTGAATCTAGTTTTGATGATGATCTACCCGTGTACAAAATGCAGGGAGTAAAGATTGTCATTGAGCCCAAGTCACCTGATTTAGAGACAAATCAAGTGAAAGAAGAATTAGATTCTGAGGTTTTGGTTGATGTGACCTCAACTTCTGAGCCTAAAGAGATAACAAAAATTAATCTTAGAAGTGGTCTTGTTGTACCATCTCCAATGACATCTAAGAAAGATATGGGAAAAGAACCTATAACACAAAATGAGAGCGTGGTTCCACCAACGCATGTTCCACAAGAGCAAGTGGGTAGTGGACCACCAAAAATGGATTATAATTTGCTAGCACACCTTAGGAAACTCCCTACGAGATTGAGTATATATGATGCTCTCATGCTTTCTTCTGAAATACAAGAAGCTTTGATTAAAGCTCTACTTGATCCTGAAATTTATTTGGCTCAACTCGCAGAGTGTTCCTTTGAGGAGGTTTACACTTCAAATAAGTACGTGGAGTAACCTTTTCTAATTAGGATTTACTTCTAGGTACTCCATATCACAATCGCCCACTTTATATAACTATTAATGTTGATAACTTCAAATTGAATAGAGTGCTTGTTGATCCGGGTGCATCGGTCAACATAATGAGCCTAAGAACTTTAGCACATCTCAATGTTGACATGCAAAAATTAAGCTCTGACAAAATGATGTTGCGTGGCTTCAATGAAAAGGGGCGAAGGGCTTTAGGCTCCGTCACTCTTTCACTTTTGATAAGGGATTTGAGAACTGAAACTAAATTCCATATCAATTATTCTGGAACTTCATTTAAAGCACTTCTTGGTAGGCCTTGGCTCCATGAATACAAAATGGTTCCTTCCTCTCTACACCAATGCATTAAATATGAAAGGAATGGTGTAGAACACTTCATAAAAGGGAGATTTGAAACCATTTAGTGTGCATGAAGTTGGAAAATACGAATACGCTTCTTACTATGTTCCAAAGAGGCTATCAGTGTTTTCTAGATCTGTGGTACCAACTGAAGATCAAGTGGGAACTAGTGCACCTAAAGAAAAGTTTTCAACTATCTAAGAGCACCCTTAAGAGGAGCTTGAGGAAAATATTAAATGGAATCCTGCCCCTCCTTCAACACAATGAGGAGGTAAGATGGCACAGCGTGCTCATGGGAGAGATCATGGTAGAGGAGGTAGAAGACAAGATGGTTGGAGGATGAAGGCTACGAAAGCCTCATCTCCACCACCTACTCCTAGAAGGCCCATCACCCATGTAGGCTCAAGGTCCAATACAAAAGCTGAGTCAAATGTGATGGGTAGTTCAAAAGATGCTGCTTCAAAATGGGTTATCACTGAAAAGCCTATTTGTAACATTAAAGAAAATTTCTCATGTGATGAGGACAACTCTCAAAAAGAGGAGGTGTTTGATTTCACTACATATGAAAAGTTGAATGAGTTTGTAAAGACTTTAACTTCTTTGTTTGAAAGTACAGTAGAATATTTGAATGTATGTGTTGCACCTAAGTTAGAAGAAGAGGTGGGGAAGAAGCATGTCTTCTATGAAGAACATCAACCCTCAAGTTCAGAAGTGGGTGTATAACTTGAGGATCTTTCTTTGAATGAAATGGTAGAACTACCTTTTGATTGGTATCATACTGGTGTCAAAAGTTTAATTAAAAGAGGTTTTACCCCATCTATGTGGTCCAAAGGAGAAGCCCAACAACATGAAAATCTATGGAATCCCAAATACAAATTGAAGAAAAATAAATATGGTGTTGGCTTTGGTACTGTCAGACTAATAGATGTCGATGATTACTGTTTGGTTATTACCAACAATCTGGCAGTTGATATGATCTTTACAGAAACCTACAACGCTGTTGAGAGGTTATGTTTAGAGGCTAGAACCGACCGAGATTACCCTCAAATTATGGATGCACCCCCTAAATTTGAGGAAGAAATCAAATCAACAAATGATGAACTTAAAGAAATCAATTTAGGTATTGAAGAAAATCCACGCCCCACTTTTATAAGTGCTTTGTTAAATGAAAATGATGCCAATGATCTGGTACAACTCCTGACAGAGTTTAAAGATTATTTTGCATGGAGTTATGATGAAATGCCAGGATTAAATCCCGACATAACAGTCCACAAACTTTCCATTCAACCAAATGTTATTCCAGTCAAATAAGCTCCTAGAAGGATGCATTTCGAGATTGAACAACAAGTGATTGAAGAAGTGAAAAAATTAATTGAGGCTGGCTTTATTCGAGAAGAAAAATACTCCTCTTGGTTGGCTAGTGTTGTCCCTGTTAAGAAAAAGAATGGATAGATTCACGTATGTGTCGACTTTAGAGATTTGAATAAAGCATGTCCTAAAGATGAGTTCTCATTGCCAATCCCTAAACTCATGATTGACATTGCTTCCTCTCATGGTCTATTTTCCTTTATGGATGGATCCTCAGGGTACAACCAAATTAAAATGGCCCCGGAGGACGAGCAATATACTGCTTTTAAAACACCCATTAGAATATACTGTTATAAGATCATGCCTTTTGGCCTTAAAATGCTGGTGCAACCTACCAACGTGCATTAACCAGAATTTTTGATGAACTCATTCATGACAAAGTAGAATGTTACATTGATGATCTCGTGGTCGAAAGCAAAGCAAGAGAGGATCACTTGTTTGATTTAAGAGTCATATTTGAATGGCTTTGTCGGTACGACCTCAAGATGAATCCCTTGAAGTGTGCTTTTGAGGTGACTTCAGGGAGGTTTCTTGGGTTTATTGTTCGACACCGTGGTATCGAAATCAACCCTACTAAAATTAAAGCTATATTAGAAATGAAACCTCCTATAAGTCTTACTCAACTAAGATCTTTCCAAGGTAGGTTGGCATATCTAAGACGCTTTATATCCAATTTTTCTGGTAGATGCCAACCCTTTGCAGCCCTTTCAAAGAAAGATTCAGAGTTCTATTGGGATGCTAGCTGCCAGAAAGCCTTCAATAGTATAAAATGCTATCTCTTGTCCCCCCCCCCCCAGTTTTGGCTTTCCTATTCCAGGGAGGCCATTAATTCTTTACACTGTAGTCGCAGATGAGTCTCTTAGTACTTTATTGGCCCAAATCAATAATGAAAGAAAAGAGATTGCCTTATACTACTTGAGCAGACGTCTAATTTCTACTGAAATGAATTACCCTTCCATTTAAAAACATTGCTTATGCCATATTTTTGCTGTTCAAAAACTTAGGCATTACATGCTCTTTCATAAAGTCAATCTGATCTCTAAGGTCAATCCCCTTCAATACCTCATGACCCGTCCAATAGTCTCAGGATGCTTAGCCAGATGGGCCATGATACTACTTCATTTCGATATCACTTTCACTCCCCAATGTGCTGTAAAAGGACAAGCTCTTGCTGACTTTCTAGCAGCACACCCAATACCAGCAGGATCTCACCTGAATGACAATCTTCCTGATGAGAAAATCAAGAGTTTGGATAACCATGAAAGCCCCGCTTGGGAGTTGTATTTTGATGGTGCAGCCTCTTTCCAAAAAGGTACTAAACCACAAAGTCTCCTCCTCGGTAAGGCTAGAGTTGGTTTGATATTCATAACACCTGATAAAGCCTTATTGTGATATTCTTACAGTTTATCAGACCCTTGTACAAATAACGAGGCAGAATATGAAGCTCTAATAACTAGTTTGGAATTAGCAATATTAATGGAAATTAAAAATATCAAAATTTATGGCGATTCACAGTTGGTAATTAACCAAGTTGCAAAAACCTATAAAGTTTTAAAACCCAACTTGCTTAAATACCACTCATATGCCATGAAGTTGTTTCAGTAAATTCCTAATGCAACTTTGGTTAGAATACCGCATGGTCAAAATGCTACGGCAGACGTTCTAACAAAGCTTGCTAAGGAAATGTCATGAAAAAGGGTTCAGTCCAAATAGAAGTTCAAAATTGCCAAATTGTATCTCCTATTGACTTTGAAAATTTGAATGAACCTCCTTTCTTTGGTGAGTTTTTGTTTGTGGTAGATGATGAGGATGATTGGCGCCATCCATTCATTGATTATGTCTAAAATTGTAAACTACCAAAGGAGAAGTCTGTTGCTCACCAAATAAAGAATAGAGCATTGTCATTTCCACTGATTAACAACAACTTGTATCAGCGGTCATTTGACCAAATGTGGTTGCGATGTCTTGCAAAAGATGAAGCCCAAAAGATAGTGACCGAGGTACATGCAGGGTTGTGTGGCGCCCACCAATCGGGCCCCAAAATGAAATTTAAAATTAAAAGGCTAGGGTACTATTAGCCTTCAATGATTAAAGATTGTGTTGAAATAGCGTGAAAATGCCACCAATGCCAAGTACATGGGGTAGTTTTGCATCAGCCACCAAATGTTTTGCATCCAACAATAGCTTCTTGGCCTTTTGAAAGCTTGGGAACCGATATTGTTGGGCCTATAGATCCTCCTTCCTCGAAGGGTCATAGGTTTATACTTGTTGCTACCGACTACTTCTCAAAGTGGGCTGAAGCCATACCACTGAGAGAAGTCAAAACTAGCCATGTACTATAATTTTTGAAGGACCATATTGTATACAGGTTTGGCGTTCCTCGTCGAATCATATCCGATAATGGTCCTACTTTTAAAAGTACCAAGCTTAATCAATTTGCTAGCAAATATAGCATTGATTGGAGGTATAGTACGATATACTATCCTCGAGCTAATGGATTGGCTAAACCTTTCAACAAGACATTAGTTCAGTTGTTAAAGAAGACCTTAGATGAGAATAAACGTTAATGACATGAAAAGTTGGTTGAGGCGTTGTGGGCCTATCGGACCACATATAGAACTCCAACACAGGCCACTTCGTTTGCTCTAGTCTATAGAGCGGAGGAGGTTCTCCCTTTGGAGTTACAGCTCCCATCTCTTAGAATTGCAATAAACAATGAAGTTACAAGTGAAAAAAATGCCAAACTAAGGTTGGAGGAACTCGATGGTTTAGATGAGAAGCATTTGCTTTCTCAATAGAACCTCGAGTTGTACCAAGCCCACATGGCTCAAGCTCATGATAAATTGGTCCGTCCTAGGACTTTCAAGGTTGGCGACTTGGTCCTAGTTCTTCGCAGACCGATTATAGCCCACCGTAAAATAGGTGGCAAGATTGAACCTACTTGGGAAGGCCCTTTTGTAGTAGAGAAGGCCTATCAAGGTGGATCTTATCAGTTGATTGATTGTAATGGTGAACGTCCTATATTGCCTATCAATGGGCATTACCTCAAGAAATATTACAATTGATTGTATGCAAATTTTAATTTCAATGAATGAATGTTTCTTTCAAATGGAAATGTTTTTTTCATCTGGTTGTGGACTGGGTTTGGAATATCAAAATCTCGATCCAAACTTTCAAAACTTCCATCTTTCCCCCAAAAGGAAAGACAATGCACCCTTTCCCCAAAAGGAAAGAGAATTCAATTTTCTCTAAACGAAAATCAAGTTTATTTTTCTCCAAAGGAAAGTTTATCTTTTTCTTTCTCTAAATGAAAGAAAGTTCAAATTTATTTTCTCCAAATGAAAGTCAAATTCAAATCTTAGTGCCAAATGCTAAGTGTAGATTCCCTCAAATAGGAGTCTTCTTATCATTTTTTGAGTTTAGGTAGAATTCAAACCTTCTTAGGTCTCTCCTAACTTATTCTTTTAGATCTTGTTCTACCCAAATTGAACATCAATAGATCTACCCAAATCTAGACTTTTAGTGGTTGCCAAAATACCCTTCAGTCTTCCCAAATGTTAAGATTTATCTAGCCAAAATAGATAATCTTATACCAAATACCTTCAAGGTTTAAGTAGTACTCAAAATACTCTTAGCCTTAACCTTCTTGAGTTTTATCTTACCAAAATAAGATGAACTCTACCTCTAGGTGGTTTCCAAAATACCTCTTAGAGCTTTCCAAATAGGTGCCAAATGCCTTTTGACCTTTAGGAAACAACATGTTCCTAACCCTTCTCAAGTGATAGTGAAAATGACCTTGAGAATCCTTTAGGTGTTAGCCAAAATGCCCCTAACTCTTAGGAGATAGCAAGATATCCCTAAGTCCCTCTTAGAGACACCAAATGCCTCTAATCTCTTTTCAAGTGATAGCCAAAATGTCCTTGAAAATCTTGTAGGTGGTAGCTAAAATATCCCTAGCCTTTAGGTGATAGAAAGATATCCCTAAGCTCTTTTAGAAGTTATCAAATTCCTTCTAATCAAATCAAATTCTTTCTAAAGATACCAAATATCTTTATAAATCCCTTTTAGAAGTTGTCAAAATGCTTTTAATTGATTCAAAATCTTCCTAGAGACACCCAACGTCTCTAGAAGCCTCTTAGAAGTTGCAAAAAAAAAACTTCTATTTATATCAAATCCCCTCTAAAGATATCAAATGTCTTTAGAGACCTCTTTAGAAGTTGCCAAAATGCTTCTAAACTCTCTTCCTAGAGTAATTTAAAACTCTTCCTTAAGGTGATATATAGAAATCTCCTTATCTTTGTAGATCTTGCCTAAATTTAAGTTTAGACTCTCATAGATCTCTATTTTCCTTTCAAATCATACTCTATTTGATTTGGAAGATCTCGTTTGATCATTCTTTGGTCAACACCAATATGTGTGGCGTACTTCTATTCGTTCACCACACATAATGGGGATCCTTTTGTTGACACTTATTTTCGTGTCGACCCGACACCGATCTACCCCGACTAGGCTCGATCGTGCTCGATCGACCCAAGTGATCGTCGTTGAGGCAAAATCAACTCAAATTAAACCTCGATTTGATTAAATTAAATTTGTTTTAGTCAAATTAAATCAAATTTAGTTCAATTAAATTCAAATCATATTAAATTGAACCCCATCGAACGTCGTCGAGCCCAATTCGACGCAATTCGACACATTTCGGTGCCTATTCAAGTTCAATTTCATAAAATTGACTCGATCGGACCCAAATCAATCCAAGTCGGGTTCGATTTGAACTCAATTTTATCCCTAATTTATTAATTTGGGTTGAATTTGATTTTTAAAAAATCAATTTTGAGATTTAGGGTTGAGAAAATCTACTCGAGTAGATTTTTCTCTCATTTCTCGCAATGAGGCAACAGGGAGATGGGATGTTCTGAGCGGCTGGGCTCAGTTGGTGCGCCTCAAGGAGAACGAGAGGGGGAGCAGCATTCGGCTCCCCCTGTTGCTTTGTTTTTCCATCCCGATCCAGAGAGAGCGAGCGAGAGAGAGTGGGAGAGGCAGAACTCTCTCCCGAGTTCGAAAGCCCCGTCTAGCCTTCCTCCCACATGCGAAAGTCCCGTCAAGCCCTCCTCCCACGTGCGATAGCCCCATCCGATCCCACCTAGTGTCTCGGCCAGACCTGTTAGGAGTTCCGGCTCCTTCGTTTATCGGATCTGTGCGACCCGACTACTTCGGCTCCATTTAAAAGGCTTTGCATTAGCTACGAAGACTTCTTCCCCTCCTTCCTTTGACTCTGGCGACCTCAAGGCAGCAAGAGAAGGCTTCTAAATCCTCCAAACAATGATTTGGAGCCTGCAAATCACCTTGGACAGTGGTGGTGACGTCCGAAACACCTTGGATAGCGACCTTCTTCCCTTGGAGTGGCTTGGAGCTTGGACAGCGATCCGGAGCCTAAATCAGAGCTTGGACAAAGCTTGGTACTCGGATAGGAGCGCTAGGACAAACTGGGAGAGGTATACCTTTGAAACTTAGGCGAAACCTTAAGGCTCCATAGCCAATGGCATGTGGTTGACGATTCAAAGCCTTAGGTCCTTAGAAACTTTATTTTTTTGTCTCCCAAAACCAATTTGTTGGCTGTCCACTTTGCAAAGACTATGGAAATTTGGTGATTTCCATTGGTTGACTTTTATGTGAGAGTTTGAAGAGGATTTTGACGCGTGTAGAGGTGTTTGGTTGTTATCCAACACCTCTCAAATGTATGTTATGCATCATATTGAGCTTAACACCTTCACCTACATTCAAACCTTAAGGCATGTTACTTTTCCTAGCCAAGAATAGTGTATAGTTCACATCTTTTCCCAAATCTCACATTGTGTACATATACCTATACAACACTAGTGTCATGACGAAAATAGACATGATTTAGGAATTTGGTTGAGCTTGTGAAGTGTGTCATAAGCCTTACGATATATCCAAAATGTTTGTGATGACTTGTTGTAGGATTTAATGTGAATCTCAAAGATTCACTTCAAAAAATCCTAGAGCAAGTGTGTTTGATCAAGCTCACCTTTGGATGTGTTGTATCGTTTGTGATAGAAAATTTCATGGATAGTTAACTTTATTATGCAAGTCTTTCAAAAGTTTGGAAACACATCTCTATGCTTTTAATGAATCAAATCATATCAAAAATGATTTTATCCCTTAAGATTTTCAAATGCATGTTTCCTACTATGTTGAGATTCAAGCCATATGTCATGTTTTTATTGCTTAGACTAATGAGTATATTAATTTGCAAATTTTCATAAATGTCCTCATTTAATCTCAAGTGTTGGAAAATTTGATTTGAAGCATTTCATGGACCCCAAAAGCCCATGATCATTGCTCTATCATGCTAGGGGATTATTTAAGATCATTATTCCTAATTTGCAAGATAATATGGCTAGATGCAAGCTCTCAAATTTTCAAATCATATTAGGATCAATTTAGGGAAAACCACTTTCTTGTAGACTCTTGATAATGTCATAGGTCTTCTTCAAAATTCAAGTTGTAGGATCATTTCCCCTTATCCAAACCCTGCCAAAATTGATTTGGAAACCATTCCCATGTGTTGGAAGCTCACTAGTAGTCTTCCCTTCCTCATGTATGGTAATTTGGAGTATCTCAAAGCATCATTTTTCCATTGCATGAACAATCTTAACATAGGATTCCAAAAATCCCAAGTTCAAATCTCTTTGCTTGTAGGTACAAATTCTACAAGCACTCATCCTTCTCTCTTATGCATGGTGATTGGAACCTTCTCAAGGTTCTAAATACATATAATTGCATGACTTTTGGATGCTCCCTCGAGGCTCGAAAAGTTAGATTGTGTGAATCCTAGCCCCAACCTAGGAGCTACAAGCCATCACATGTCTACTTTTAGGTTTCTCCTAGATCTTACCAAGTGGATCTTTAGGATTTTCCTAGAAACTTTCAAATCCCCAAAATCATATCAAGTTTGATTTGGGAAAACCCTCTAACGCATTATGGAGTTAACCTTCCTTCTTTCAAGCAAATCAAACATTTGTAAGAGAGTAGGAGGTTCTCTTCCTTATGAACATGTCCCTCATGCCTAGTAGTTGGGGTGTTCTCTAAATCCCAATTATTATAGTGCATGAATCAAGATTTTAGGAAACAAATGCTAAGTCCCCTCTCCACTTGCTAAACAACACAAAGTTAGCAAATCTCCTCATATATAGTAATTTGAAGTTTCCCCTAAACTTCTATTTACTATTGCATGGTGTTATTGAACTTAGAACCAAACTCTAAGTTCTTTCTTTCTTTCAAATTGTCTGAACCTAAGTTTAACAATTGAATATCTCGCTTAGGCTTAGGATATAAAACCTAGCCTTTCCTCTCCATTCACTTAACCCAAAATTAAGTGAATGATCACCCCTCTTTGAATACCAAATATTCAAAGTCCTTCTAGGAAATTTTGTAACTCTCTTAGTTACATTTTCTTCCTTCAACTCCAAAGTTGTAGGAAGCTTATCAAATCATTTGCTCATTGAAACACAAAACCAATGAGTAATCCCTTAGATTTAAGATTCAAATCTTAGTATTCATCATTTGCTTAGTCACTAATTAAGCAACTGAATGCTCCTCCTTGGACACCCAATGTCCAAGGAATCCCTTCAACATGCAATCCAAAATTTGCTTGTTGCTTTTCTCTTCTACAACTTAAGAATTGTAGAAAGTCTTCTCATTTTCTCCTAAGCCCAAATTTAGGAGAATGATCATTCCCCTTTGAAACATCAAATGTTCAAGGACATTCATGAGTTGCAACCACTAAGTTGCACATTTCCTTCTTCTACCAAACGAAAAGTGTAGAAAACCTCCTCATTCACTTGGTCTAAATTAAGTGAATGTGTCATTCTCTTTTGAACACCAAATGTTCAAAGGGATTCCACTAACTTGCAACCTACAAGTTGCACTTCACTTCCCCTTTCCTATAACTTTAAAGTTGTAGAAAATCTTCTCATCCTCCCCTTCCTACAATCCAAAAATTGTAGGAAACTACCCCATTCTCTTAAGACCCCAAATTAAGAGAATGTACACCTTTATTTGAACACTAAATGTTCAAGAATGCTCATGGGGTTGTAACCTCCAAGTTGCACCCCCTTTCCTTTTCTCCTCTGATTTATAATCCCTAAGTTGCACATTGGGCCACCTCTTTTCCTACAAGCCTAAATTGTAGGAACTCTCCAAATTCCCCTTCATTTGCCTAGCTTCAAATTAGGCAACTGAATTTGTTTCTTTGAACATCAAAAGTTCAAAAGACATTTATGGATTTGCAACCCACAAGTTGCATGTTCTTTCCCTCATTTCTACAACTCAAAAGTTGTAGTGAATTCCTCTCATCCTATTGACTCAAATTGGATGGGTGAATATCCCTTTCTTTGAGCACCATATGTTCAAAGAAAACCCTCCACTTTGTAACCTTCAAGTTGCATTTCTCCCTTTCTTCTCTACAAACCAAATTTGTAGAGAAATTTCCTTTCTTTCTACAACTTGAAAGTTGTATGAAATCCTCATTCATTCAACTCATGTTGAGTGAATTAGACACTTAAAAATCAACTATTTGTCGAACCAAATTCGACAAACAATTTCATGTTAAGCAAAGGAGTCCAAATTCCTAGCTTTCTTTCAACTCTCCTCCAATTTCAAAGTTGTAAGAAATTTTCCTTCTCTTTAGCTCCAAAAGCTAGAGGGAGTTCTCCTACATTTAGCCCAAAAGCTATATGTTGGATTCTTATCTCTCTCTTCTTAGCTACAAAAGCTAAGGAGAGTCCCCCAACATGTAGCTCAAAAGTCACATGTTGGACACATTCTTCTTAGACCCAAACTCTAGGAGAACCCTTAGTGTGACATACCACACAAGCCTCACACACTTAAGTGCATAACCCCTTAGGCATGCTAGGATTAGGATTTTTCTTTGTATGTGCATGTGATTGATGTTATGGAGTGATTAACTTTTGTATTGTCTGCTTTGTGGGCACTTGCCCTTAAGTGGATAGTATAGAAAGATATACATACTTTTCTGTGTAGGTGGCCATGTCCAAAAGGGGGCAAATTAAATCATGATTATCATAAAGTTGTTTTCTTGCAGGCACTGCTTAAAATCACCCAAGAGGCATGGCCAATAGGGTAGAAGCAGGGGCCTAGCACTTAGTACTCTAAGTGCTAGGCCAATTTTGGGATGATTATATATTTATTATGTAAACTGCCTCCTAACTCTATTTTGCAGATTTGAGTTCTTTTCTATTTTATATCATGTATTTGATTAGATCTAGGATGTAAAACTTGTGGGGCTTGATTAAAAAGAAGGAAGGATCGAAGGAGAATGTACCATTTTGGAGATGAAGCCCCAAGACCTCTCTGAAGGTTAAAGCTTGAAGACTCCCAATAGTAGAGTCTGTAAATTTAACTGGGTTGTATAATGGCAGACAACTCAGCTGTCAAACATACTTGTAATAACTTGTTCTCTATCTACATTTATTGCACTTTATTTATATACAAAAGCATGCATTGTTTGTTTACTGGGTGTGCAATAGAAATGAATCTTTTTCTTAGGTTTTTTTTTTTGCTTTATTTGGGAGTGGCCTGGACTCTGTTGCGTTAGGCTATTAGGATAAAATAAATTTCTACCCTCTAAAAATGTAAGCAACCTTAAAATGAAATTAGGCTCCATGGTTTTCTAATAAAAGAAAAGTGCATGGCTCCTTTCAAAGAGCCAAATTTTTAAAACTTAAAACAATCATGCATAGCCAAAGTGTGTCACATATAGAATGCCTCCACTTAAGGATTAGATAACAAAAATCTCTCTTTTTGTGAGTCAGCATATGCATACCCACATAATTAGGCATCTTTGCCTCAAAGCTAAGTTATAAGTCCTACCTTCTAAATAAAAACAACCTTTCCACTCTACATTTGCTTTGAGACCAAGACACATGGTTTTAAAAAGCAATTAAGAGGGTTTAACTGGTAGCCCCTTCCAGGTGGGACAGTAAATCCAGAGGTCGGGTAGGCTATGCCTCTTGTGAGGAGTAGTTTGTAAGCCCCTGTGCACTCATTAGATTTAGGTTCGAGGCACTACCTATCGGTAGTCCTCACCTTAGTTTTAGGGTCCGAGGCATGGGTTGATTCCAAATCACCCTATATGCCCTCATCTTTTGGGCAATTCCTCCAACATGTGTTGTTGGAATGTAAGCCCCAACTTTATAAAAAAAAATATCAACTTAAATCAAAATTAGATTCTAAAATGTAAAGCCAAATATAGGATAGTTTGAGCACCTCTGAGTTTCACTTAGAATCAAGTGCTCCTACTTCACCTCCCTTGGCTCTTATTCCAAAAATCTAATTCCTAGTTGATCACCTCTTCCTTGAAATTCCTAAAGGACCAAATCCTTTAATTAATCTTTTTATAGACTTTCAAAAATCAAATCTTAGCCAATGTTTAAATGACTTCAAAAAGAAAGCAAAACCACCAGTTTAATCAAAAGTTTTTCCAAGTCAAAACTTAGGATGTAATTAACCATAGGAGATTGCCCCTATGGGACGCCTTTACCCCAAAAATAAAATAAACTCTATTCAACCAAACATCAAGTGGGGGAATCTCTGTTAATAATCTTAAATTTTATTATTGAGTCCATAAGGAAATGATATTTTTACCCTTTGAGGTAATATTTCATGTTCTTATGCCGTACTTGATTATAAAATATGCAATCCGTTTGAGGATACAAAAATTCTCCAACAAAGGTATTTTAATTAATAATTTAATAATAAGGAATATTTCTTTTAGAACCTATAAAGAAACATAAATAATTGTTGATTTATTTTGACTAGACTTTGAATGACATGACTATGTGATATGTAAAGTGATGTGATATTATTTGAATTTCAACTTGGACTAAATTTCAACTCACATAACTTTATATTTTTACATTTTTACATAATCACTATGTTTTTATAACTAAAAAATTAATTAATTTTTAAAAATAAAAGTAAAATATTAAAAATAAAACCTCTATAATCTTATTTAATTGAGCCTTCCAAAGATAGGCAAGGATGACATTTGAAAGAGGCCAACCTTCTGATCTTATTATTTCTTTTTTTTTTTAATTTCATCCTTGAGCTTAATAATACCCAGAATTCCTAATGGTGTTAACCTCACTTTTTTATGAGGTCATCAATACCTATCTAGACCCCTGATCATCCATCTAATGGTTGATAATCACCCAATTGTCAATCATCCAACACTCAATCAAACAATATATATAATCATTTCTATGTTCAATCAATCATCCAACATTTAACCTATAATTAGTCATTTAATCATCTATACATTTAATCAATCAATCATTAGTCACCTCACTGGTGGCTAGTGCCGCATCTATTACACCTCTATAATCATATATCATGCTAGCAATTAGCCAGTCTCCAGTCAACAATCATCTAGTTTAAGATCAATTATTCAATAATTCACCATTAATCAACACTCACTTAATTACCTTCAATCATACATTCAGGTTGCATTCAACAAACATACACAAGCATTTAATCAACATCTCAATCCAGGTTACAATCATCAATTAATAGCCAATAGTCATTCATTCAATAAAATCACCAGCTAACCTTCAATTATCCAGCTTCCAATCTACACATCAAACATCATCTTGCACCTACTTGCAATTACCTAAAATCTAGCAATAAATTATCTTGTGTGTTAATTATTCAATCAATAATCTTAATAATCATTATAAAAAATTTAAAAGTTAATTAATTATCAATAGATTAATGTCTACCTATAGTTGCAACCCTACAGTATAGTCAATTGACCTAGTGCACCAGACACCTTTGACTCAAGTTATGGTTCAAATCATCTCGCTAGGAGCTCCATATATCAAACTCAACATCACTAACCTCTTGAACAAGTGATTGAGTAAGATGATTAGTTGAGCTAACTCAGGCTAGCTCAATTGACCATCAACACCTCATTGACCTCCAATTAAACTCCAAATCCATTCTAAACTTCATTGAAAACACCTAATCAATCCTCGTAGTGAAATAGATATGATTAGTCACTATGTCCCTATTAATAGTTGACTTGGTCAACTAGACCCATGACTTGTCAAACCAAGTCAATATAGGGTCCATTCATAGCATCTATTCAAGTCAACTCATTTAAACTTCATCAAACCCTTAAATCCACTCCCTTATATGGTTCATATGTAAACCCTCAAGAAAATTCCAATTTCATAAATAAGGGCTTCAACTATTTTGCATTTTTTGGGCGATCTAGGACTTCTTCGATCACCTCCTACCTCTGCATGTCGTGGAGGAATTTTTTGCTTGTTCTTCTTTTTCAGCTTCTTCGTGATTTCTCTTTTTACTATTTTTTCATTTTGGCCATTTAGTTTTCATTTATGATTCTATTTTTTTGGTTGATGGTGACTCTGTCACTGTCAAATGCTTGGACCTCTAGTTTGCTAACTGATCCTTCAAAAGTTTTGGTTGGTAATGGAGTTTTTTATAATGCTTCATCTCATTCTTTTAAAGATGTAGTTGTGATTAACTCTATTGTCTCCATTTCTAAGTTGGATTTGGTTCATATGCCCTTTAAGGGACTTCCAAATTTAATTTTTGATGAATATGTGTTTTCTAAACTTGCTGCTCCATTTGATTTTACATTGGTTGGAAAGTTTATGCTCCGTCATCATAGTCTTGATGTTATTCTCAAACTCTTTATTAGCCTAAAACTATTTGGAAGCTTTTTTATTGGCTTGTTGGATCAAAGGCATATAACCATTCAACTTACTAATTGTTTGAACTACGGTAGGATGTTTTCTTGCAGATCTTATTACATCCAAGGTTGCCTAATGCAGTTATTAAAATGGAATTCTTCATTTGATGTAGAAGAAGAATCATCTGTTGTTCCTGTATGGGAATCCTTTCTGAACTTGAGATTGGATTTATTTAATTAACAAATCTTATTTGCTTTAGGATTGATTTATGGTAGGCCTCTTCAAATTAATCAGGCTATAACTTCTATTTCAAGGACATCTATCACGCATATTTTGGTTGAAATGGATTCCTCTAAGAAGCATCCCAAAAATATTTAGCTTGGGCACGACCATTTTGGTTATGTTCAAAAAGTTGAATATGAAAACTTTCTAATTTTTTAAATCATTCTAGGATGGATGGACATAGTTTCATGGAATATTTTCCTTTAAATCCTAACTTTTGTGTGCAAAAAGATTTTTCTAAAGAGGAGAAAGGGTAATGAAAAGTTGATTCATCATTACCTACTTTGGACAATAATGTTGAATAGGAGTGGCGCTTGCCAATTAAATGCAATCTTGATAGGGAGATTGCCAAAGTTGGTGGAATGGTTTATCGAGTGGAAGATGTTCCTAACCCTACTAGTTCATTTAATCTAAGTCATAAAGTTTTTGATCAAATAAATATTGATTAAGAAATGGTTACTATGGTCATTGTGCATAACAACACTTTTAATTGTTTACAATTACCATGGTTTACTAACAAGAATCTCTCTAAATTTGATTTTATTTTAAATAATAATGGTTATGTTATTTTTTATAGTACTAATTTTGTTTCTATTGGATAGGCAAGCAAGGACTATCAGTTGGAAGAAGAAGAGCTTGCACAAGATAACAATGAGGATTGCACAATTAATCTTTCTTCTATATTGGGAAAGGGTTGTAAGGATTCTCAAACTCCATTTCAACATAATGTTCACATGAATGATAATGAACCTTTGGATGATGTTACTAAAGGTAGGATGGATGATGATAGCGGCTATAATCTTGTGCAATCTAGAAAGAATAAGAACAGTAAAAATATTGTGTTATAATCTCTGAGAAGCACCCGATCTCAAACTTCTCAACTACATTCTAATGTTTAAGTCTCTTATTTGGAATGTTAGGAGCATTGATTACTCATCTTTGAGAATTAGAGTAAATAATTTATGTTGTACTCATAATATCTCTTAGCTTATTTTGATTGTGCCTCTTATTGCTCCTGCCAAATTAGACAACACTGTTAGATTTTTGGGTTAATCATGCAGTAGCTAATATTTTCAAAAGTTTTGGGTTCTTTGGAAATATCCTCTTGCTATTGATATTTTTGGTGATTTTTACTTAAGTGATTCATTTTAGTATTGATTTTATGCATTGTAAATGTTTTGCTTCATTTATTTATGCTGGTTCTTCTCATTTCATTAGAAGGACCTTGTTGGATCAACTTATTTGCTTTTATAATGTTGTTAATTCTCCTTGGTTGGTTTGGGATGACTTCAATACTATTTTGAACCCTAATGAAAGGCTTGATGGGTCAAACCCTATTTATCAATTTATGGAGGATTTTAAGAACATGATCTTAAAATCTAACCTCATTGATATTTGGTATACGATTAGCAACTTTACTTGGAATCATGGTACTCTTTGGCAACGGTTAGATCGTATGCTTTTTAATGATAGATGGATTAATTCCTTTACTTAAAACCATGTTAAACACCTAAGTTGAACTCTCTTTGATCTTTCCCCTATGCTTATTACCATTAATTTGAAACATGACACCTCTATTTCCAACTTTAGATTCTAGAATAGGTGGCTTCTTGATAATACTTTCATCAACATGATCCAAGAGAATTGGCAAGCTCCCCTTCACCCTGATAACTCTATTTTGGTATGAATATACTGTAGTTTAAGCTAAAAAGATTGAAGTATACAATTAATTTGTGTAATCATAATGTTTTTAAAAATATTTTCACTAACATTGACATTACTGAGGAGAAAGTTAACCCTTATGAAAATAATTATCAACACCATCAGCCTGGAGCTAATTTAATTCTTTTTCAACATGCTAAAAATCATTTCTTTAAACTTCAAGCTCAGGAGGAAGCTTATTGGAAATAGAAAGCAGTTTCTAAGCATCTTATTGAGGGGGACAACAACTCTAAGTATTTCCATGCTTTAGTTAAGAGGAATAGAGCTAGAAATTGGATCTATAAAATTGCTCATGATGATGGATCGTTTACTGAAGATGCTAGTGAAATTGCTAATTATGGCGTGGATTTCTTTAAAAGTTTGTTTAACAAAACTTTCATTCCAGATCATCTAGATAATCCTAATATTATTCCTCACATTATTAATCGTGATGATAATTTGGCTATTACTACTATTCCACTTTCAAGAAAGTTAGGAAGACTGTTTTTGATTTGATGACTGAACTCTATTGCTGGCCTAGATAGGTATACGACTAAGTTTTTTCAAAAATCTTGGGACTTATTTAGACATTATCTTTTTAATGTTATGTTAGATTTCTTTGCTAGTAATAACATGCCTAAGTTCTTTTCGTCCACCTCCATTGTTCTTATTCATAGGAATAATGGGGATCATAAGTAGAATGATATTCAACCTATTAGTCTTTGCACTTATTTTAGTAAGTTAATTTCTAAAATGTTGATGAACCGCCTTTCCCCTTTACTCCCTAGATTCTTTTTTCCTAATCAAACTGGTTTTGTCATAGGTAGATCTATTTTAGAGAACATTTTACTTGCCTAAGAAATCTGGCATGCTTTGGAATTATTATGTTTTGTTGATGATGTTATTATTTTATCTAATGCTTCTATGTACTAGCTTAACAAATTCATGATGTTTTTATACAAGTTTGAAAATTGTAGTGGTCTTTTTATTAATAAAAGTAAGAGTTATTTTATTGTGTCTAAAAGGGTCTCTCAGGGTTGCATGCTTTCTATTAAGAATAGTATTGGTTTTTTGCAAGAAAGTTTACCTATGAAGTATTTAGGGGTGCCTCTTTATAAAGGTTGGAATAAAATTTTTCTTTTTGATAATCTTATTACTTTTGTGGAAAAATGGATTCATTCTTGGAATATTAACATACTTACTTTTGGGGGAAAATTAATTCTTATAAAAGTGTTTTATGTTCATTACATGTTTATATCTTCCAAACCTTGAAACCTACCCGTGCTATTTATATTATGATTGAAATAATTTTTAATAAGTTTTTTTAGCATGGTTACAACATGAATTCTAAAGTTATTTGGTCCTCTTGAACCAACTATTGTGGGGTCCTTGTGGAAGGGGCGCTGGGTTGTAATAGTATGCATAATTTATCCCTGGCATTCTCTTTTAAATTGTGGTTCAATTTTTATGCTAAGCAAGGTTATAATTAAAAAGTACTATATGGGTCACCCTACCATGAGCTTTTATAATAATGGTGACTCCAGGGTGCAAAAAAAACTTTATAGTTTTAATTGGAGTGTTGCACCTCATGTCAAATGGGGTCTTGGCAGTGCTAACCTCTTCTTTTGGCATGACCACTGACTTCGAGGCCAATTCATTGATTCTATTCTTAATTCCTTCTCTACTTCCTCTACTAAAGTGGATTATTTTATCACTGATATAACTTTTGAGTAAAATAAACTTGCTGACATTCTTTCTCAATCTATTATTTTTAAAATTTTAAATTTTGCCCATTAATATTGAACCTGATGATTTGTTATTATGTGAATTCTCTCATCCTGGTATGTTTAGTTTAAAAGATGATTGGCATGAGTTTAGAGATAAGAATTATGTTAGAAAAGTTCTCTTTAATATGGCATAACAGTATTCCTGAAACCATTTCTATTTTTATTTGGAGGATCATGCATAATTATATTCCTACTAATAATAATTTGAAGAAAAGAGGTTTTATTTTAGCTTTTAAATTCAAATGTTGCTATCTTGTGGAGAATATGCATTGTGTGTTTGTTTCTGGTCCTATTGCTATCAAAACTTGGGCTTAATTTGACAAAATTTTTATATTGAATTAATTTAGTTCTAATATGTTTATCTACACTTGATTGATTCTTGGCTTATCAATCCATAAGGGCATATCAGAAACATCATTCCTTCACTCATTTTGTGGCATCTGTGGATTACTAGAAATAATTCTTTTTATTCAACAATATTTGCATGGATGCTCATTAAGTTATTAATATTTGGATTGAGGTTGTAGTTCTAGTATTCATTGCATCATGAATCTTATGGATAGAACATGTAATTCAAATCATTTTTATCTTATTAAAGAAATTAATCAGTTGTTAGTTTTTCTAAATTTTACTATTTCTCATGTTCCTAGGGAAGGAAATGCTTGTGATAATTAGTTAGTCAATTTAGGTTGTACTTTGAATTGCTTCAATGATTTTATTGATATCAGTTTGCCTAATTTTCTGAAAGGCATGATTAGGTTGCACAAAATGGGGTTACCTTATGTCAGAATTTAATATTTTAGGGTCCTTGGGCCTTTTGGCTCTTTGTCTTCTTAGTTATGGTTGGTTGGTTAATTTTCTTGAAGCTTTTGTTTCTGATGGTTAGTTATTTTTGGTTGGTTTGGTATGTTAGTTGTTTAAGTTTTTAATCATCTTGTGGATTGGTTTTTCATGTGTTAGCAATCTTTCTGATCCTTTCCATCAACACTTCCATAATATATATTGTGTGGTGTTGATGGGCTTGAGTTGTGATTGTATCTTTTGTTTTTATTGATTTTAACCATAATTATAGGTCTTCTTCTCCTGGGGGATTAAATTTAGAGGGTTGTGCCTTTTCTTGCTTCTATTTGGCAATGGTATTTGGTTGGATTTACTATTAGGCAGGGTGTTTTTCACTTTTGGGTTGACTTGCTGCTGGAATTTGGTATACCTGTTAGCTGATAATTTTGGGACTTATTTCTTTGCTAATTTTTGCTTGTTTTTTTGGTTGGGTTGGGAGTGGCCTGGTGTTGTCATTATGGTTTTGCTGCCCTTTCTAGTTTTGTTTTCTAATACTTTCTTTGGGATTAGAATTGAGCGACAATGAGGTTTACTTCATGATGATTGCTCGGTAATTTTATCTTGATCTCTACTGACCCTCATCACCCCTTTTTTCTGGGTTTACTATTCTAGGTTTTGTCCATTTTTGAATTGGTTCATGGTTGCTAGCTTTGGTTATATTGTTTCCATGTTTCTTTCTTTTGATGTGGTAAGTTTTTCATGTATCCTATGGGTATCTGCTGTCTTCATGGTGGCTCTAGCAGTTGGAGGTTATGTTGATATACATTCTCTCTGAGTGTTTATTGGCAGTTTGGTAGTGGTGTTGGGTTGGCTTTGTTGTTGGGCAAGGTTTTCTTCCCTTTTGGGTTTCCAAGTGGGTTGTATTTGGTGTTCTTTTTAGTGTGGTTTTTCTTTTATGGTTTGTTCTACGGGTTTGTTAGTTGGGGTTGGATGTGCCCGGGTGTTTTCAATTTGGTTGGGCTGCATTATAGAATGTTTTTTTTTTGCTATTAATATCTTTGGGGTTAGAATTGAGTGGCATTAGGGTTATCTTCATGATATGTGCTATGATTTCCTTTTCCTGGGCTCAATTAGACCATCTCACCTTGGGGTCGTTGTTTTAATGTATGACTTGTAGAGCATTAGCTCACTGGAGCTGGACTTGGTTTTTGTTTTTAAGCTATGTTGGGCTTTCCAACTGCTATTTGATGTAACCTAAGATGGACTAGCTTTTCTACTCTATTAACTTCTTTCTTGCCTTTTTAATTAACCTAAATTCTATTTGGTAATGCTATCTAGCTGGTGTTGATGGTATTAGTAGAAAGTTTTACTGCAGTTGTGGTGGTTTGATCCTTGACAGTATTTTAACATGGTTGTTGCTATTTTTTGGTATTAATTATGAAAACTGTAGGACTATCCTTAATATCATTATGCCTTTCATGATGTTAATTTGCATAACTATTTTTTGTTATGTAGGTTGTTTTGTTTGCTTTGTGCTTTTACTTTTTATGTTATTTCTTTTATGTTACTCTTAATTGTATATTTCAGTGTCCTTGGAGGCCTTGTTTACTGGTTTTTGAAAACTTGTTCATGTTTTGTACAGGGCCCATTTTTGGGTGGAAAGGCTGAGCTGAATGGATACAAATTCTCCCTTTTCAGTTGGGTTTTTAGAATGTTATTATGAATTCTTGTAATCGTGCTAGGTGGGGACATCTTGCTCTTAGGTTCTTCTTTTACTTTTCTTGTAGCTCTTCTAAGCAGTAGAAAGATGGAATATCCCTTAAGGACCTTGTACCCCTTATTTGATATTAATGCGTAGGCTCGCATGTGGGTTTCAACTAATGCACAAACACATATGTAAACCCTTTCATGAGTCAAATTCAGTAGGTTTGACCTAGTTTTTTTTTTTTAAGATTGCAAATTGCGTTAGAGAAAATAAAACCTATTAGAATCTATAAAAGAAACAACTATCACATTCCTTCTTTATTAGACTATAAAGAGAAAAAGGAATGTTATTATTAAAAAATGAATCCAAACAAAACTATTGTCTAAAGCCAAAGCAGCACACAAGTCGGTTACTTTATTACATTCTCTTGAAAAATGATGGAAAATAACTTTATTAATGTCATTTAGAAAAGCCAACTTCTCCAAAACCAAAATATGAGCTTTGTATGTTGATTTCATCATAGAATCTTGAAGGAATTTGATCACATTGTAGTTGTCACCTTCAATTATTACTCCTTTACTTTCAAACATCCAATCTTGTAAGAATTCTTTCAAAGTAAAAATAGCCTCCATCTCTACCTGATTTAAGTCTGAATGCATTTTCTTTTTCCCAAAAGTAAGAATAAATCTACCTTTATGATCACTAACAATGCCCCCAATGCTTGCAATATTTGAATCCAACAAAGAGGTATCCACATTTATCTTTATCCAATCTAGAGGTTTGACCTAGTTAACCCATCAAACTTGGTAAAAATCTATGACATGCACTGGTTTTTTCTAAGGGTTTGGTAGTTGGGGTTGGATGTACACGGGTGTTTTCACCTTGGTTGTGTTGCATTATAGCATGAATTATTTTTGCTATTAATATCTTTGCGGTTAGAATTGAGTGGTATTGGGGTTATCTTCATGATATGTGCTATGATTTCCTTTTCCTGGGCTCAACTAGCCCATCTCATCTTTGTTCTATGGGGTCGTTGTTTTGGAGTATGTCTTGTAGAGCATTAGCTCATTGGAGCTAGACTTAGCTTTTGTTTTTTTGATATGTTAGGCTTTCCAGCTACTTTTGGATGTCAGCTATGATGGACTAGCTTTTCTACTCTATTAACTTCTTTCTCGCCTTTTCAATTATCCTAAGTTCTATTTGGCAACTCTATCTAGTTGGTGTTGATGGTGATATCAGGAAGTTTTACTGCTGCTGTGGTGGTATGATCCTCGGCAATATTTTAACATGGTTGTTGCTATTTTTGGTATTAATTATGAAAATGGTAGGACTATCCTTAATATCATTATGCCTTTTCATGATCTTAATTTACATAACTATTTTTGTTATGTAGGTTGTTTTATTTGCTTTGTGTTTTTACTTTTTATATTATTTCTTTTAATTTACTTTTATTTGGTTATTTTTAGTGTTCTTGCAGGCCTTGTTTACTAGTTTTTGGAAACTTGTTCATGTTTTGTACAGGATCCATTTTTGGTTAGAAAGGCTGAGCTAAATGGATACAAATTCTCCCTTTCCAGTTGGGTTTTTAGAATGTTATTAGGATTCCTTGTAATCATGCTAGGTAGGGATATCATGCTCTTAGGTTCTTTTTTTACTTTTCTTATAGCTCTTCTAAGCAGTAGCAAGCTGAATGTTCCCTGAAGGACCTTGTACCCCTTATTTGATATTAATGTGTAGGCTTGCATGTGGGTTTCAACTAATACACAAACACACATGTAAACCGTAACATGAGTCAAATTCAATAGGTTTGACCTTTTTTTTTTTTGAAGATTGTAATTTGCATTAGAGAAAATAAAACCTATTACAATCTATAAAAAAGAAACAACTATCACATTCCTTTTTTCTTCGACTATACAAAGAAGAAGGAAAGTTTTTATTAGAAAATGAATCAAAACAAAAGCTTTTATCTAAAGCCAAAGTAGTACACAAGTTGGCTACTTTATTACATTCCCTTGAAATATAATTGAAAACAACTTTATCAAAGTCATTTAGAAAAGCCAACTTCTCTGAAACCAAAATATGTGCTTTGTATGTTGATTTTATTATAGAATCTTGAAGGAATTTGACCACATTGTAGTTGTCACCTTCAATTATTACTCCTTTACTTTCAAACATCCAATCTTGTTAGAATTCAAAGTAAGAATGCCTCCATCTCAAGCCAATTTATGTCCCAATGCGTTTTCTTTTTCCCAAAAGCAAGAAGAAATCCACCTTTATGATCTCTAACAAATTCCCCCAATGCTTGCAATATATGAATCGAACAAAGAGGATCCATGTTTATCTTTATCAAATCTAGAGGTTTGACCTAGTTAACCCATCAAACTTGGTAAAAATCTATGACATGCAGTCACAGCTTACTCAAACTATAATATAATGTCTTTATATGCTTAGCCACTCACCTAAACAACACACTATTCCTTCCTACTTTCCACCTCAGCTACCTTGTCCAGTTGACTGGTCAAATCAATCAAAAAATGGTCAAAATAGCTATCTCAAACAATTTTTCTCCATTCTAAACTTTTCCAGCAATTTAAGCACCTTCTAGAAAATTCCAAAATAGCTCCTAAACCTGGATTAAGCATTAACTCAACCCTAAACTCATTCCAGTTGGCCTGATGTGCATATAAAGGCCAATCTATCTTTCCACCTAATGGTAACTTATCCTTTTGATTCCCAACTTCTCGAACTGCTAGGGAAACTTGTCAAGAATCCTGGAACGCTTCCAAAGTGTTCCTAGCCATCCACATAACATAAGGCATTTAAATTAGGCAAAAGGGTCTAAATAGATCATTCACTGCTACACACTCTCTCACTACATTCAGCCTCCCGAAGCTTAATCTTATTTTGTTTGAGCTCCAAAAGATCTCCCTTAGACTTCCAAAGCCGAATCGACTAGCCAAAGGTTGTTGGTGGTGAGCTTCTGACTAGCTTACCTTCAAAGTTCGTCTAAGGTTCATTTCTCACAATCCATTTCTTCTTGCTAATCGAGGTCTTAAAGAGAAGTGTGCAAGACGTTTCAACAAGTAAAACGAGCTCAAATGTACATCTTGTGACCCCTCCAAATTTGGTAAATATTAAACCCTAGTTTAACTCTTTCTTTTTAAATATCTTTTCAAAATTCATGTTTGAAGATGTAAAATCAAATCCCCATTTTTCATTTATCTCTATTAAAGCTCTACTTAAAATTTTGTGGCATTTTATCCATTATTTCAAAGATATTCTCATTCTTCTATATTAGGGTTTAGTTTAGCTGATGCATTAATTGTACAAAATATGAGCCATTGATCATGTGATTACATCTTATATCTCATTAATTTGTGGTTAATCCAAATAGCGTAGCACTTATGGACATTTGAATCTCGATCCGGTGGCATCTAAACCATTAATTTGAAAACATTAAAGATTAGATGGTAGTGAAAAGGCACTGATACGGATAAGTAAAAGAGTGCGCATTGCTGCTGCAATTACATACATGCAAATTATTGCATGGTGGCACAATCATTGGCCATTAATGCCGCCGCCACCATGGTTTTGAATGAACCAATTGGAAAAGGCCACGTGGCCTAGCGCAGCCACCGCGAGTTCAACTTAAAAAATTATTTTAAAATGTGTTTTATATAATAGAAACTTAAAACAATTATATAAAATTAAAAATTTAGCCAGATTTTACAAAAAAAAAATATTTTTTTTTTCTTCAGAATTTCACTCTCTTTCATTTTAAAATAATTTTAAGAAAAATATCATGCATTTATAATGCAATATCCCTGATATCATTTTAAATTTTTAATTAATTATTAAATAAATATATGTTTGAAAAGTCTAAGATTTATTTGAGATGATTTCTGGCATGTTCCTGACCTACCTTGATTTTGTCAACCCCATTTGAATTTTACCTTAATTATAATCAATTTTCTAAGTTCAAAGGCCAAGATTTGGCCATTAAACTTTGAAGATTAACTGTAATTACATTCAAAACCATTTTATTCTATAAATACTCATTGTAATTACTAAACAGAGTTTTATGAAGGAAAATATATCCATGGGGATTTATTGACTATTTAGGGAATAATTGCAATAATATTGTATTCTTATTTCCCTTAATTATTCTCCAAGTCCTCAATAAATTGGGTTCAATTTCGGCTAAGTTAATCTATGATACCTCATTGATATAAATTAGTTATATTAAACCCAAGTGATATACCTTTGTTCCTCAATTAAACTTCTAAATGCATAAGTCATTATCTGACATAAATATTTGGAAATTCATTTACTTTCATGCTATCTTGTTTCAGTACACATGTTTGATATAATGTGATTGTTTATGTGTATATCAAGGGTCAATAATTAAGGACTTCATCTTAGTTAACTTAGGCAATTCTAGGATTCACCATATACATCCATTTTGGATGAAATATTAAACATAAAAAACTTACTGTCATATACCATATGACATAAATTCACCCCATTTTGACATAATTGATTTTATAACAATGATTTTTCTCTTTTTTTTTAATCATTGATCTTATAGCAATGATTAATTAACTTAACCATTCATTTCGGGTATAACTTCAACAAATCCAAATAAATCAAATAAAATTCACAAATGTACAAATATATAAAATAAACTTCAGTCAACTCTAACTAAAATGTATAATCACTGAAAGTTAAATTCCAAAGTAAAATTTTAGTAAATTTTTATTAATATTTAATTTCCCTTAATTAAATATTAATTAAATAAATTTATTTAAAATATAAATAAAATTAGAAAATTCAATAAAATTTAAATAAAATTCAAAAATAAATAATTCAAATTTAAATAAATTTTTTTAATAAATATTTATCTTAATTAATTAATAATAAGTTAAAATTAGTTAAAATTTAATAATATATTAAAAATTATGAATATTAAAATAAAATTCAAAAAAATATTGAATTAAATTTTAAATTAATTTAGCAAAAATTAATTTGATAATTTAATTTTTTTTTAAATCTATTAGATTTAATGATTATTTATAAATTAATGAATTTATGCCTTCAAGTTTATTGCTTGATTCCATTTGGAGGGCATTTTGACATTCAGTTTTAAGGCCTTTAATATACTTTAAATAACCAAAAGATCCCTTATGTGTTGTGTGTGACTCCTTTCAGGAAGGCACTAACACTTTGGATTGGGGATTCTTAAACAATCAAAAATATATACCAACCTTATACACTATACTTCCAACGAAGAGAATGTCTATTTAATTTATAAGTTCCCTTCTCTATCTCTAATAAATATTTAAAGGCTCTCATATGATCATCTATCCTGCATAGAAGATGAATGTTTCATTTTAAACCCTTTGGATTTATAAATTAATAACCTTTGCACATTGGAGTTATTAATCTATAATTTTTTTAAAATTAAATAACAACTTTAACATTTAAAACTTGAATAATATAAAATGAACATTTACATCAATTAAATTTTAATTAAATTCTCTTTTACCTTTAAAGAGTAAATATTAAAAATACACTCAATCTAAACATTAAATTCCTATAGGACATATCAATGCCACACAACCTCTTCCACACACTTAGATGGTTTGTTAGGACAACCAACATTAGCCTAAGTTAGGATGGTGGATTATTTTAGTTTGATTGTTGGTGCCTTTGCATAGAAGGAACCTATATGTGTTGCTTACTTTCTATAAATTGAGATGTCATGTTTACTTTATGCCAGTGCACTAGAGTGGAGTAAATGAATTTAGAGCTATACAATTTACTTTCATTTACTTTTTTTACATATACTCACAAAGTAGAATCATATTTGCATTTTATTATTCAGCTCTTTATATTTTTGTAAAGTAGAATGTTTCTAGGTGATGATTTGTAAAAAAGAAATATATTTTAAATTTCTTATAATATATAGATCGAATTCTAAAGTGTTATGAGTTGTAAAAGAGTTAAAGATAATTGCTTATACATTTACAAATAGGGCTCCAAAAAGTAATGTTCTCTTTCTAAGAAGATTTTCTTTTATAATTCCATAAAAGACTTGGAACTCAAAGACTATAAGCAGCATTATTTGATTCTACATGTATGAGATAGGATTAGAATCTAGGTTTATTATTGGTAGAGTCTAGCAATCATTACTTTCTTAAAAATCCTGAGTTGTACTTTATAAATTTATAAATCAATAAAATTAGCTCTTTTATATATTATTATTCATACATCATTTGCATCATATGAGTATTTTTTATTTTTTTGTAAGCATGTTGTATATCATTTAATTTAAAGTATTTTAATACATATGATGATTATTGGGCATAGGATTGTTAGCTGGAAGCTTCCTCTAGGAAAGTGATAAGTCTAAATTGTATACACCCTTCTCTATACACATCTCTCTTTAATTCAAATCTAAATTTCCAAACTCAATTATAGAATTTATAATCTAGATCTTGTGTGTTGAAGTCTAAGTAGCCCAAGTATTTATTAAAATTTATAAAAAATTTAGAATAATTTATTCTTCATTTTAATTGAGAGTATTCTCTTAAGAGATATAATTAATTATAGGGGCTTGTCCTGTAGGGAGTTTAGATTCTAGAAAAAAAAATCTATCAAAGTTCCTTACTAAGGTAGGGGAGAAATCTATGAATGTAGACATGCTTTATATATATTCTAAATTTAACTTCTCAATAAAAATATAGATGAATTTTTTATTTGCATTTATGGTGAATTGAATATGATCTATATTTGATTATGAAATAAAATTATAATTTATTCTCCTAATTGGAATGATAGGGGAATGTGAATTTGATCCATTGAGATGATTTGTATATTCCATATTTTGCATATGATTAGAAAAATAAATTGTAGTTTCTCTCTTTTAGATCGATAACAAAACATTAGTCTATCCTTTCGGGTGGTATAATGGTAAGTTGTGAAAATTTAATTAGAATAAACAAATAAATATATTTAAAGAAAATCAATAAATACCATATCAAACACATTTTATTTATTTTATTAAAAAATGTTGTCCACATATTGTTTTGGTGCCTCTACTAGGGATAGACTAGACTAAATTTTTTAAAAATACATATAGGTTTAATTAAAAGCTTGGGCTACTAGATTTCATGTAAATAATCATTTATTTAATTCTTTTGTGTATATTAATATTTTTGTATAGTCTTGTTGGATCATGCACTGTATAATCGTGTATAGTTTTGTATTCCTTATTGTGTCTACCCAAGCTAGTCCTTTTTCTACATGCTTTACTGAGTCTTGCTTTTGTATTTCATTTGTATGTTTAATTTGAGTCTCATAGTTTGCATACTTTATGCTCATGTGAGTGAGCATGTCCTATTGTTAGTGCCCTTCATCTTGAAAGATAAGTGACTAGGCCAACCAAAATACATATTAAGTCCTAAGTCAAGTATGGGTACTACCTATTAATTTTCATGCATTTTCATGTCATTTATATATTTAATTTGAATCTCACAATTTTCATGATTTATGCTCACATGAGTGAGCATATCCTATGGTTACTTAGCTTCAACTTAAAATCCATGCAGACTAGGCCTATCGAAATACCAATTCAGTCCTAAGTTTAATAGAGGTTCTATGTGTTTATTGTCTTGCATTTGCATGTCATTTGTGTGTTTAATTTCAGTCTTACAGTGTTCATACTTTATGCTAATGTGAGTGATCATATTCAATGGTTACTTGGCCTCTACCTAAAACCCAAGTAGAGTAGGCCAAGCGAAATATCAATTTGGTGTAAGGTCTAGTATAAGTGCTGCCTATTTGTAGCCTTGCATTTATACAAGTTTTGCAATCTTGCATCTTCGTATATATATAGTATTGAGTGGGTATGTCAATTTCAAAATCTTATAAAATCTTCTCATTTATGTCTTTCTTTAAATCTAAAACTAAATTCAACTCATTTCTCTTCCTACTTTATATACTTAAATCTTTTGGACAAGGGTCCTTGCATAATACACTTTTAATTCTAATTTCAAAATCAAATTTAATTCACAATTAATCATTCTTCCAATTTTACACATCACGATGGTGCTTTCTTTGTTTTGGGTCCTTATTTAGGTTCCTTCACCTTCCAAATATTTAATTATCTAGAGTTTAACTTAGACTTCAAGCAAATTCACATAGCTAAGGTCTTCTGATTCAAAATTCAAGGTAGGTTCACAAAGTTCAGTTATTGATTTGGATTTTCCCATGAAATAGGAGAAAATATCTGGAAAATTAATCTTCAACATCAACGCCACTCATGTCCAATCTGTTGAGGGCTCCCATATCAGATTTGGAAATGGGTTTGAGAACTTACTTATCATTTTCACTTCAGCACAAGCTGAAATGGTTGCACTTTTAATATTATCTGCCTCATGACCTATTTTAGAGATATTGATGATAATAAACATATGATTGGATGCTCTAATTTGTGTGCTAAATATTTTAGGTGTAATGATGTACATTGTAATTTCTTATAAAATTTACATTGCACAACTCAAGTTCAATCAAATATTTAGATTAAGATGGACAAAGATGGATAACTTGAAGGTTTTTACATTATTGTAGGAGTTTGTTAGTGATCCACTAATATTACTTGCATGATTTGATTTGCTCATAATCTAAATATCTATTAATTATATATTAATCTTGATATAGAAATCTATAAGATTTCTTTAATAAATAAATTTTATAACCATCATTGATTGATTAGTAATTATCAATTATTGAGAGTTATCTAATTAGGGAAATTAAAGATAATAAGCTTATTTGGCCAAACGCTTATTATGTATTTATTTTAAATTAACTTGTTTCATATCTATTTATTAATTAATGATTAATTTTATACATATTACATAATATTATTATATTATTATTCAATATATCTTTAAATATTTAAAAATATTCATGAGTTATTAAGTTACTTAATATAATATTATCTTGTTAGAAACGTGGTCTAATTTTTATTGCATTAGATTGTTTGGATTTTGTAGATATAAATTGATAGGTTATAGGACTCATTTATATTTCATTTCAATTTATAATGAATTTCCAAATATTATCTGATTTAAATAGAATATGCTGCTAGCCGTTTTAGCCCTATTTTGAATGCATATGATGACTTTTTGACCTTCCCATGTGGCTAGCCATTTTCTAGCCATTTGAATCTCATATATATTTAATATAAATGAATTCTTAATGGAATATAATATTATTAGTTGATAGAAAATATATTAGAATAATATTTTTATTCAAATTTGTCTTTACTTACCCTTTCCCTTTAAATACCTCTCATCTTCTTCATGTAAGGGCTGCTCAAACAAGAAGATCTCCAGCAATTCTTTCATTCTTCCTTTTCTCTTTACATGCTAAATCTTGAGAGAAAAAGCCTTGATTTTTATTCCAAGAGCTCTTTTCATTTGCGAGATCGAAATCATTGTTGGAAAGCATCAATACACAAAACCGAGTAACATCTCTTGAGTTCTTGAGTTTGCTTTCCATCTCTAAATCTTTACTTGCTGTTATTTTAGCTTTCACCATATATTTCTTTCTTGAAAATATTTATTTTATGTTGAAATACTTGTTGGAAATTTTATATTAAAGTTTTATGTATTAAAATGGGTATTTTTACTTCTTTAAGGTGGCATAGATTTACATCTATAATTTAATTTATTTTATTTTATTGAAGAGTTAAAGTTTAAATCAGAAAGAATATATTTTTATTTAAAATATTATTTTTATTTTAAACAAAATATAAATCTATCTTAATGTGAGCAAATTTAATATTTCATTTGCAAGTAGTGAGGTGATTAAAATTAATTTGTAAGATTACCTCAAATATTATGGATATTTTATTACAAGATTATTTGAGCTTGTCTTATTTATATCAAATTTTATTTTTCATTTTTTTGATCTAAGTCATTTGGCTTAGTGAAGTTTTATTTGTAATTAGATTGGTTAGGAGAGTAGTTAGATTATAAAGAACTTCTTTGATTTAAAGAAGTGAGGTTTGCTGAACAAACCTAGGATTAGTGAATTCTAGCCCAAGAGTTGGCTAGCATGGATGTAGGTCGGATTGGAATCTGGGCCGAACCACGTAAAAATATTATGCCTCTTATTTTCATTTCTTTCTTTTATTTTTCTTTATCTTCTTCATAAATATTGTGTAATTACTTACTATTTTCAAAATTACTTTAAAATCATTTTAATTTTCTTATTTCAATAATAATTTTAAAAATCCCAATTCAACCCCCCCCCCCCCCCCCCCCCCCCTTCCCCCTCTTGGGGTGCCATAGTCATCCAACATGCACTTGCTACTAAATCCAATAAGTCAACTCCCATCCAGGTCAACATCAAGGGTCAGTCTGAAATTATCCCTATAGCTACTAAGCCCTCAATCTTTTCATGGTCGACTTTCCCCCAATCATCTTACATAACTAAGAGGACATCTCTAGCGTATTGCAAATATGATTTTAGGGAATAGAATTTCGATGATAGCAAACATTCTTATTTTTCTACGACTATCTTACCTACTAATATTTCAGGTCAATAAGATCGCGTGCAACGCAAGCTAGCTCAAGGTTGGGTAGCCTAGGACTGGGTCCGTTTGTAATCTTTTACCTTTTCCTGAGTGAATTGTATCGATGTGGGTCTTGATACAAAGTAACCTTGCACACACACACTTGAGGGAAAATTTTTTATTGTTTTAGAGTTCTCTATTTTTGATCAAATCGTCCTAAACGATTCGAATATCAACCTGAACAATCAGTTGAAAATAGAAACCCTAATAAGGGCATCTTGGTTAAGGTAGCCATCATTAAGCACATCATCTCGGACGATGTTATCAACATCCTGGATGATAGGATCAAATCAGAAAGAATCAGCCGCCAGATCTATTTAGGCAGAATATATTTTTGGACATCATCCAGGACATCATCCCGGATGATGCTGCATAATTATGCCTAAATTAATCTGGTAATTAAGAAAAGCAATTAAGGTTTGATTAATTAATCCTATCATCCTGGACAATCAATTAAACAAAACCTTAATTCTTCCTGGATGATGGTTAATCATTCTGCTTCATTCAGGGCGATTCTCTAGATGATATGTACTGAGTTGAACTAATCATCTGGGATGATCAAAGATTAGCCTGAACAATTAAGTCATTTTTCCAACATTTAAACATCCATTCAGTGCAATGGTCAAGATAATATTCGTCATTTTGTATGAATCGTTCGGGATGATAAAGCAATTTTTACATCCTCTAGACATCCATCCAGGGCGATGTGCTGGACAATAATCAATGAATTGAGCTAATCATACAAGATGATATACTATCATCTTGAATGATATAAACAACCATCTGATTGTTCTGGCTGATTGAGTTAAATTTGTACATATCATATAGGACGATCTCTAGATCGTCCTGGACGATAATATCAGTTTGTTGCAATTAAGAGCTATTCCAAAGCTCTTCTATATAAGACCTCTTATTCTACCCAAGAGATTATCTTTTGTTGTTGTCTTGACCTGAGAGAGCCTAGAGGAGAGGGAGAGAAAGGTAGAGAGAGAGAGAGAGAGGATCTTGTGAGTGGGAGTTTGTGAAGGGTTTCATAAGGGTTGCTCCAAGCAATGATCCAAGTCATCCTCTCTGATCGTCATCCCTTGTCCTTGGAGGTCCGAGAGAGGTCCACTTCAGCAATCAATCAAGGTTATTTACCTACTTCAGGAGGAAGCAAAAGGAGTTAGGTTCTCTTCCTCACTAGTGTCGGTGGAAAGGAGGTTTTATAAAGGCTTCTCTGCCTTACTGTGGGAGCAAAATGAGAGTCTCTGAGTTTAGTGTAATGCTTGGAGGATGCTTCCGGGGAGTGGACGTAGGTCGAGTTGACCAAACCACTATAAATTTCTATGTTCTTTATTATTGCTTTTTCCACATTTAATTTCCGAACATTAAATTTCTTTGTGGTGAATTTTGGTTTGGTTTCAGTTTGTGTTTTTTATTGAAAGAATTTTAAAATATCAATTCACCCCCCTCTTGGTTAGCCTTGGGCTAGTTCATAAGGGCTTAACATTCCTAACAAACATTCAAGTGGTATCAGAACGGGATTCATAAAATTGAGTTTTTGAAAACTTTTAAATTTTGATCCATTGCTAACTCCAATAATCATAATACTGTGGAAGGGTATTCTATTACCCTACCACCTTTGTTTAATAATATTCCTTTTGATTTTTGGAAAACTAGCATGTCTATATTTTTACAATCGATTGACTATCATATGTTAATGTTTGTTAAAGAGGCTTATTCACCTCCGTCTTGATAAATTAATGGTATTAAATTTGAAGTTCCTTTTACTGAATGGACTTTTGATGAACAGGATTTAGTGTAACTTTATACAAAATGTTTGAACTATTTTTTCTATGCTTTAAAATCTAAAGATTACATGTGTATTTTAACTCGTGCTACCGGTAAAGAAATTTGTGATAGATTGTGTATTACTTATGAAGGAAAAAATGAAGTTAAGCAATCTCAATTGAATATTTTATTGTATAATTATAAAATTTTTGTATGAAGTGTTCTGAATCAATTTCTTAAATGTATACAAGGTCTACTCAAATTATAACCTTATTGCATGCCTAACAAAGAGAATTCACGAAGTATGAAAAAGTGAATAAATTTTGAGATGCTTTCCTTCTTCCTTTGATGCAAAGATTATTGCAATCACGGAATCTAAAGATTTGAATACCTATTCGATTAATAAATTACTTGGATCACTCATTACTTATGAGTAAGGGGTGAATCAAAGAAACCTTGATGCAGGAGAGAAAAAGAGGGAGAAAACTGTGGCACTGAAGGCCAACAACACAGACACTGATTCTTTCAGATCTGAAAGCAATGATGTTACCTTAATCACGAGGCAATTCAAAATCTTTTTAAGGAAGAAGTAAAAGAACCATCATAAGTGGAATAAATGTAAGGGTAGCAAAACTTTTAAGAATTTTAATGATACTATATGTTTTGAATTCAGGAAGCCAAGACAAGTTAAAGTTGATTGCCCTATACTTAAGACTCACCCAAGAAAGGAGAAGGGTGAGGAGAAACCCAAATTCAAAAAGGACAAAAAGAGGTTACAAAAGGCATTTTGGACAAATTCTGCATCGGACTTCTCTAAGACTAAAGCTGAAGATGAAACAACAAACTTGTGCTTGATGGTGGATGATCATCTTGGTTAAAGTGACCAATAAGAGGTATGCGAACTAACCTACGAATAATTACTTAAAATTTTTGAATAAATTCATGCATCATATAGAAAACTTAAGAAACCACATGCTAGTTTAAAATTATAAAAATAGCATGAAATTTTGTTTAAAGATCACTCTACAATTGATAGTAATCACATGTCATTACTTAATAAGTTTGATGCATTAAATAAAAAGCATATTGATTTATCTGATGCACATGATTCTTTGAAGTAATCTCATGTTGAGTTAGACAAAGAGTTTAAAAAATTAGAAAATCTCAAGGCTTTTGAAAATAATAACCAACATTGCATGCATCACATAACTTTAAAATGAAGCATCACCACCCGAGTAGATTAATAAATCCTTTTCCCGGTGTTAGATGTTTTTCATGTGGCATGTTAGGACATGTCTCACACACTTACACTGTTCACCTTAGTGCATATTAGGTGTGGAGACCCAAATTGTATGATTTACAGTATAACACACATGTATTACATTCTTCTTTCAATAAGAATGGACCCAAACTTATTTGGGTTCCTAAATCTGACATTTAATATTTTGTAGGCAAGCTCTCATTAAAGGCCTCGTGAGAGCATGTGGTACCTGGACAGTGGATGCTCATGACACATGATTAGAGATGCTAATCAATTTATTTTACTAGAGACCAGGACTGGAGGCAAGGTTACTCTTGGAGACAACACCACCAAGAAAGTGGTGGGTACAGGTATAATCAAAAACTCTAAAAACTTTTTGATTAAAAATATTTTACTTGTAGATGGACTAAAACAGAACTTTCTCAGCATCAGTCAGCTTTGTGATAAGGGATTCATCATAAAAATTTTGGCAAATACTTGTTTTATCAACTTAAATAACAACATTATTTTACAAGGAAAGAGGATCAATAATTTTTACATGCTTGACTTAAATAATATTGAATGTACTAATTCATTTTGCTTAAAAATTACTGTTGATGATTCATGGTTGTGGCACAGGAGTTTATGTCATGCTAATATAAAAACCCTTAGAAGAGTGACCCCAAAAAGACCTAGTTAGAGGTATCCCCAAGCTTAAGTTCACCAAAGACCACCTTTGTGATGCTTGCCAACAAGGGAAGCAAGTCTAATCCTCTTTCCACCCCATCAGAGACATTAGTAGCTCTAGATCTTTAGAAGTCCTTCACATGAAATTGTTTGGACCTATTAGCACTGCCAACTTAGAGGGGAAAGTCTATGGTTTTGTAATTATCAATGACTACTCGAGGATTACTTGGATTAGATTTCTATCATATAAGAATGAGTCTTTTAATGAGTTTAGATCCTTCTTCACTTGGATTCAGAAAAAGCTAGGTTGTGAGATCTTGATAATCCATAGTGACCATGGTGGAGAGTTTGAAAATGAGAGATTTGGAAACTTCTGTGAGGATAAGGGGATTATTTATAACTTCTCAACTCCTAAGACCCCTCAGCATAATGGGGTAGCTAAAAGGAAGAACTAGACCTTAGTTGAAGATGTTAGAGCCATACTTACTGAGTATTCACCTCCAAAATACTTTTGGGCTGAAGCGGTAAACACAGCTTGTTATGTGTTGAATAGGGTGAATGTTAGAGCCAAACTTGATAAGACACCCTATGAGATCCTTAAGGGTAGGACATTCAACCTTTCCCACCACCATGTCTTTGGCTGTAAGGTTTTCATTCTTAATAATGGAACGTCACACTTAGGAAAATTTGACCCAAAATCTGATGGAGGAGTTTCTTAGGATATTCAAGTGTGTGGAAATCCTTTAGGGTGTTTAATAAGAGGACATTGGTGGTGGAGGAGACTACTCATTTAGTGTTTGATGAATATAATCCTAAGAATTCTAGAGTTGAGGATGAAGATGAAGTTGGAGAGATTACCCAATGAGTTAAAATTTTGGAGAAGAGGGTAGAGTCCCAAAACACTGAAGGAGTAGGTGAGATTACCCAAGGAGTAGAAAATACAAATTTGGAAGAAAGGGTTGAACCTACATACACCTTGCCTAGAGATTGGAGATACTCCTCGAGTCATCTTAAAGAATTGATCTTAGGAGACCCTTTTGAAAGTATTAGGACAAGGCATGGACTTAGGAAGGAAGTGAACCACTCTACCTTTATCTCCATGACTTAATCCACCAACATCAATCAAGCCCTGTCTGATGAGTTTTGGATCTTAGCCATACAAGAGGAATTAAACCAATTTATTAGGAATGATGTTTAGGAGCTTATAGAAAGACCAAAGGGACTAAGTATAGTTTGAATCAAATGGGTATTTAAGAATAAAATGAATGATTTTGGTGTGGTGGTTAGGAATAAGGCGAGATTGGTGGCTAAGGGGTATAACCAAATAGAAGGGATTAATTTTGAGGAGACTTTTGCCCCTGTAGCTAGATTGGAAGCCATTAGAGTGCTACTAGCCTTTGCCTATTATAAGGGATTTAAGTTTTTCCAAATGGACGTTAAGAGTGCCTTTGTAAATGTGGTAATAAAAGAGGATGTGTTTATTGAATAACACACAGGTTTTGAGAGTTCCCAATTTCTAAATCATGTTTTTAAATTAAAAAAGGTCTTATATGGATTAAAGTAGGCACTAAGAGCTTGGTATGAGAGGCTTAGCACATTCTTACTAGAGAGGGAGATTATTAAGGGGAGTGTAGACACTACCCTTTTTCTAAGAAAAGTAGGAGATGAATTACTCATTATTAAGATCTATGTCGATGATATACTTTTTGGATCTTCTGATAAAAGGCTATGTAATGATTTCTCAAAAATAATGAGTAACAAATTTGAGATGAGTATGATGAGAGAGTTATCCTACTTTTTGGGGTTTAGCATAAGACAATTGGATAATGGAACATTTCTAAATAAATTAAAGTACATAAAGGACATCTTAAAAAAATATGAAATGGATAAACCCAAGCTACTTAATACTCCCATGACCTCCAATGTTCAGTTGGATAAGGATCTAAATGAAAAAATCTGTTGATCAAAAGAAGTACAAATGAATAATTGGATCTTTACTTTATCGGACTGCTAGCCAATCTTATATAATGTTTAGTGTTTATCTCTATGCTAGATTTCCAGCTGATCCTAAAGAATCCCACCTAAATGTAGTTAAGAGAATTCTTAGATATCTCTTAGGGACCCAAAACTTAGGAATCTGATATCCTAGGAACAACACTTCTTTTGAGATTATTGGATATTCTGATTCTAATTTTATAGGTTGTAAGGTGGATAGAAAGAGCACTTCTGAGACTTGCCAATTCATAGGATAGTCTTTAGTCTCCTGGTCTAGTAGAAAGCAAAACTCTGTTGCACTTTCCACTGCTAAAGCTGAGTACATTGCTTTAGGGAGTTGTGTGGCCCAAGTTCTTTGGTTGAAGCAGCAAGTTTTGGATTCAGGATTACCTGTAGGCACAATTTTTATCTTTTGTGATAATACTAGTGCCATCTGCATTTCTAAGAATCCTATCCAACATTCAAAGACCAAGCACATAGACATAAGACATCACTTTATTAGAGATCATATAATCAAAGGAGACATTGAGTTACACCATGTGACAACTAAGAATCAACTAGCTGATATCTTTATTAAACCACTGGCCTTTGACACTTTCAGCACTTTAAGGACCAGATTGGGTGTGATTGACATATATGCATGAACTTGATTCTTACTGATCTCTGATTTTTTTATCTATTATTTGTTGTTGTTTTTATAGTTTTTTCCTTGCTTATTTTTATTGTAATTTTCATTTAATTTTTTTCATTATTTTATTTTTCTTTTAATTACTACTGAATTGATATCTTATGTCTTATTTTTATTTTTGAAAATTTATAGTCAATGTTTGGCATCTCTAAATCAGTTAAAGTGCGAAACACCGTTGATTATTTTCTTTTCTCTAACTTCTTTTTGTGGTATAATTTTCTTTTCTAAACAAAAGTCTATCTCAAATTAACTACTGGACTTTGCGATTGAGATTTTTTTTTAATCTTGCTACTATAATCTATCTTATATATATAATGTTCAAAGTCTTTATATTACCTTCAAATTTTTCGTAATCTTGTCGTTGCATTTATCATATGATTTTTTATTTTATTTTGTGATTTATTCTTGCTTATACTAGAGAGTGAGTTTTTTTCCTCTAATATCTGGAAGATATAATTACAATAGAGAATATTTAAGAATTTTGAAAAAGTGATCTAGCTTGCAATAAATAAATAAAAAAAGTGGTTAATGATGCCAAAATCAAAAGATGCGCAATGATGCTAAATAAAAAAAAATATACACAAAGTGTATCAAAAATTAAAAGATGAGAAAAGAGGTCCAATCAATTGACAAGAGGCATAAAATGAGCCCATCAAAAACAAGCTTTCTTCTCTTTCAAAATTTTTAAATCTTAGAAGAATTCATGTGTCACTTGATATTTTTCAAAGGCATGTTTCAGAATTCATGATCATAACTAATTACTTTGATATATTATTATATAAAATACTTTTTGGAAACCAAGTTATGAATGGATCTCTTTTTCTTATCCAATTGATTTTTCTGACTTAGATCTTTTATTTTTAAAAGACAGTTTGCCCTGGAAGAAGTTCTAACTAGGGATAGTAGGATCGGTTGTTTTACCATTTTTTGGCTTTTGATGATGTTAACTCATTGATTCTTACAAATTTTATAATTAAATAACATAGAAAATTTATCATATTCAAGCTTTGTTAAAAAACATTATTGTTTATTGTTCTTTTTATATTTTTATGTCTTTTTTGTATTTTATTTTTTGTCTTTTTTAGTTGATTTTCATATTTTTGGGCCTTCTCTGATCATCTCCATCCATCATCTGATTTTAAACTTTTTGTCACATCATCTTGGATGATATTCGTATCATCCTTGACGATCGGTTTAATTTACTCTTGAAATTTCATCTAACAGCTGATATGACTCTTCTTTTTTTATCGTCCTTGATGATGCATTATCGTCTTGGACAATCTGATTGTCTTCTACTTCAATCATTTGTGATCGTCCTAGATGATCCTCTTCATCTTGGACAATGTTCTTACGCTTTGCTCAATTATTTGTAATCATCCCGTATGATACACCTGTTTGTCCTGGACAATATATGTGGCAATGCATTTAAACCCTTTAAATTTGGCCTGTATGATCGATTATTGGTGATCGGCTCGGACGATCAACTTATTCGTCATGGACGATACACGTGGCAATGCTTTAAATATTTTAAATTCAGCCGGTATGATCCATTATTATGCATCATCTTGGACAATCCACCTAATCGTCCCGAATGATCTGCTTTTTTAACGGTCATCCAGAATGTCTCCTCGGGATGATCGTCTGTGTTTTATCATCCCGAACAATATCTAATCATCTTGGACGATATTACTGCCTTTTCGACCAATCATCCAAGATGCAATTATTGCACCCGATCGTCCTAGACAATTCTGGGATTATCCTGGATGACTGGTCTGATTCTTTTTAAACCGAGGCTCTCAAATGGATTTTCTCACATAATCCTTCTTAAAACCTCTTGTACTCTTGCTCACTCTCTATTTTCTTGATTATGGCTGGCAGAATGTTCTCCTGCATGCCTTTTGGGAGTTCCTCAAGGGCAAATTTGGACCCTCGCTTTATTGAGTCGATCGATCAAGCAGCCTATCAGAGATACAAGACAACCAGAATCAATATATCCCAAACTGTCAACCTACACATTCTTTCATGTCCAATCCCTGATCTATTTGCTCACACTACCCTCACCTTCCTCCTTACTCTCACTATCCCTTTCAATTCAAAATTACTTTTTAAATTTTTTGATAGCCTTCACATAAATTCATCTTTCATTGCTCTCCAATCTTATGTAAATAGACGTCACGTCAAAATAATATGTCAGGACTGTCAAGAGCTCTTATAACTATCCACCACATGGGACAAACTCCACACCACATATTCTGATCCTGACTACGATTGGGCTCCGACTAATCACTTTTTAAGGAACACCAATACTCACTATCATGTTGGAGAGTCTAATAGCTTACTCAAAGATGCTAGGACAAACCAACATGCCCTTCGTACTTCTATTCTTTCAAAAGCTGGTGATCGCATTCATATCACTCCACTCCTATCGATCACCACTTTCTATATTTTGGCCCATCATGAATTTAATGCCTCTGATCTGATTTTTTGTTACATTGAGCATCTGACAATTATTCAAGACCTAGGACATAGGAGGAAGCTCAATCTTGCCCTAGGACATATCATTGCCTATGTCTTAGAATCCAAATATAATCTTCAATTTCTTGCCCCTCCAAGCTTTTAGCCTGCCTTTTATTCAAACAACTCCTTCCACATTCTTCACAGTACTCGTCTCCCCCTAGGGCATGAGGAAGTTGAGGAAGCTGAGGAGGAGGCAGCTCCCGCATTTGTTCCTGCACCTACTTCACTTTGCCAGCACTCTCAGTTGGATCAGCTAGTAGAGCAATTTGACCAGTGGGAGGCATGATTCGAGTCCTACATTGCTGCACAGGAGGAGCAGCATGACGAGGATGTTGCTTGGTTCGATTCTTGCATGGCTCACCGACAGCAACAGCACGATCAGGACATGGCCTGGTTTGGAGAGAAGTTTTTCACTCTTTCCAGTTACTTTCACCCACCACCATCACCACTACCACCTTTAGATGATCAGGAGCCATCTTTCTTTTAGTTTGTTTTTGTGATGTCATCTTTTTTGTTTGATGTAGTTTACTTATGTTTTGTAGCTTTTATTATGTTTCTTTCTCTCCTCCTTTTTGAGATGTTAAAAGAGGGAGTAGTTGTACTTATACTAGTTTTATGTATTGTGTTAGTTTTTTTAGTGCAATTTTAACTTCCTAATTCACTGTTACTATTCTTCTATTATGTTGCTTCAATTAAACAACTATAATTTAATTATGTGTTTGTCATCATCAAAAAGGAGGAGATTATTGCAAATTTGATTTCAAGAAATAGAATTTTGATAATAGCAAACATTCTTATTTTTTTTACGACTACCTTGCCTACTAATGTTTCAGGTTCATAAGATCGAGTGCAACTCAAGCCAGCTCAAGATTGGGTAGCCTAGTACTGAGTCAATTTGTAATCTTTTACCTTTTCTTAAGTCAATTGTATCGATGTGGGTCCTCATATAAAGTAACCTTGCACACACACACTTGAGGTTAAAATTTTGATAGTTTTAGAATTCTCTATTTTTTTATTACATCATCCTAGACGATCTGAATATCATCCTGGACGATCATTTAAAAATAAAAACTCTAATTAGGGCATCCTGGTTAAGGCAGTCGTTATTAAGTACATTATCTTAGACAATGTTATCATCATCCTTGATAATAGGCTCAAATCAGAAAGAATAAACTACCAGATCTATTTAGGCATGTTATATTTTTAGACATCGTCCTGGATGATATAGCAAAATTATGCCTAAATTAATCTGATAATTAAGGAAAGCAATTAAGGTTTGATTGATCATTCCTATCATCCTAGATGATCGTAGGATCATCCTGAACTATTAGTTAAATAAAACCTTAATTCTTTCTGGATGATGGTTAATAGTCCTGCTTCATTCAAGATAATTCAATGGATGATGTATTTAATTGAACTAATCTTCCGGGATGATCAAAGATCATCCTAGAAGATCAAGTTATTTTTTCATCGTCCAGACATCCATTCAGTGCGATGGTCTGGACGATATTCACCATTTTTTACTAATCGTTTGAGATGATAGTAAGATTGCCCCAAACAATAAAGCAATTTTAACATCATTTACATATCCATCCATGGCAATGTGCTGGATGATAATAAATGAATTTAACTAATCATATAGGATGATATACTATCATCTTGGATGATATACTATCATCTTGGATGATATAAACAAAAAAACATCTGATCATCCTGGATAGTCTTGGCTGATTGAGCTAAATTTGTACTGATCGTACAGGATGATCTCCAGATCGTCCTAGACGATAATGTCAGTTTGTTGCAATTAAGAGCTATTCTAAAGCTCTTCTATACAATACCTCTTATTCTACCTAAGAGATTATCTTTTGCTACTTTCTTGACCTGAGAGAGCCTACAGGAGAGGGAGAAAAAGAGAGAGAGAGAAAGGAGAGAGAGAGAGAGAGGATCTTATGAGGGGGAGTTTGTGCTGAACTTCTTTTTTTTTTTTAGTTGAACTTCTAAGGGGGAGTTTGTGAGGGGTTTCATAAGAGTTGCTCCAAGCAAGGATCTAAGTCGTCTTTCTAATCATCATCCCTTATCCTTAGAGGTTCGAGAGAGGTCCACTTCAGCAATCGATCAAGGTTCTCTGCATGCTTTAGGAGGAAGCAAAAGGAGTCGGGTTCTCTGCCTCACCGGTGTCGGTGGAAAAAAGGTTTTTCAAAGGCTTCTTCACCTTGCTATGGGAGAAAAAAGAGAGTCACTGAGTTTAGTGCATTACTCAAAGGGTGCCTTCGGGGAGTGAACGTAGGTCAAGTTTATCGAACCGCTATAAATATCTGTATTTTTATTACTGCTTTTTCTGCATTTAATTTCTGCACCTTAAATTTCTTTGTAGTGAATTTTTGTTTGGTTTGAGTTTGTTTTTTTTATTGAATGATTTTTTAAAATACTAATTCACCCCTGCTCTTGGTTAACCTTAGGCTAGTTCATAAGGGCTTAACATCCCTAATGAACTTTTATACCCAACTCTAAAACCCCCATATTTGGAAATTTTGAGATGGGGTCATCTTTTGAAGTCCAAGAGATGACTAAATCTTAGCACTTTAACATGAATCATCATATGTGTTGAGATTCGTTCACAATGAATTAGGTTGTTAAACCTAAGCTTATGTCCCAGTGGCTAACCAAGAGGGGGGGTGAATTGGTAATTTAAAAAACAATTGAACCCTCTTTTTAAACTTTGGAAATTAAAGCTTAATTATTAGTGAATTTTTTAGAAAAAGATTTTTCAACCATAACTTGTAAATGATAAACAAAATAAAAAGCAAAAAAAGTAAAGAATACCAGATTTATAGTGGTTCTATCAAAACCAAACCTACAACCACTCCCTGGAGGCACCCTCTGAGTATTGCACTAATACCACTAGTGACTCTCCTTTAGCACCCACAGCAAGGCGGAGAAGCCTTTTCAAAAACTCTTTCCACCACTACCCAATGCGGTAGAGAACCGTCTTCCTTTTACACTTATCCCCAATGTTGGCAGAGAACTGTCCATCCTTTTACAGTCTCTTAGTGTGAGCAGAGAACCCTTCATCCTTTCACACTTACCAAGTGTCGGCAGAGAACCCTTCGTCCTTTCACACTCTCCTAATATGGGTAGAGAACCCTTCGTCCTTTCACACTCTCCTAGTGTGGGCAGAGAACCATTCGTCCTTTCACACTTACCAAGTATCGGCAGAGAATCTTTCGTCCTTTCACACTCTCCTTATGTGGGCAGAGAACCCTTTGTCCTTTCACACTCTCCTAGTGTGGGCAGAGAACCCTTCGTCATTTCACACCTCCTAGTGTGGGCAGAGAACCCTTCATCCTTTCACACTCTCCTAGTGTCGACAGAGAACCAGATCTCCTTGATAGATCTCCTCACAAGAAATCTAGAAGGAAGAAAGAAAAGAGTGAAGTAATCCCAAATCATAAGTAGAGATTCTTACCTTTGAACACCAAGCGAAGCCTTCACGCTCCAGTGGTAGGAATCCTCCTTTGAATGCTCTCTCACACTCTCTCCTTGACTCTTCTTTCAATAGGCACAAAGATCAAATGGCAAAAAGATTTGGTGGCAGTCTAAATTGGACTATATATAGGAGAGATAAGAAAAATCGTCCAAAACTGCAAATTTTCAAGTCAACACGAAATGGATCGTCCCGTACGATCGTGGATCATCCTGGACGATTTTACTTAAAGTGTCAGAAATGATCCTGATGTATATTGGTACGAACTATGTTCATACATGATCATCATCCTGTTCAAACTAGGTTCGTCAAATAAAAATCAGTTATATCATAGGTCGGTTCCCTAATAACTGCAGGACGTAACCAACTGTGGTAAGTCAGTTCACATCATCTTGGGATGAACAAGACTTTGTTCGGACGAAATGTTTACAGAGGGTAACTCATCCTGGCACGAAAATGAATTTCTTCTGAACAAAATTTTTACAGAGAAGAATTCGCCCTAGGATGATAGGAATTTTGTCTGAACGAAATTTTTACAGAGAAGAATTCATCCTAGGACGATAGAAATTTCATCTGGACAAAATTTTTACAGAGCCCAAGTCATCCTAGCACGATTATAGATTTCATCTGAACGAAATTTTACAGAGCCTAACTCTTCCTGGGATGAAAATATTTTCGTCCTGGACGATCAGGACTTAGAAAAATTTCCTCCAAATCCTGCTCGTTCCATTGCTCTTATGAGGAGATAACTGACCAGATCATCCCGTACGAACTAGGTTCATCCCGTACGATCAGTACAAATTTTGTAAGATCTCCTTAAGTGTGTGTGTTTTTATTCACTCAATTACGATCACTCCCTCTCAATTCAAAGAACATTTTAAAGCTTCAATTTGCAAAGGATTGTATGTTGAATTTGATTTGAAGTCTTCATAGTTTGGAGTTCGAATTTCCTGAAATGTTAGTACACACAAGAGCAAAAACAAATCTTCCAAAAAAAAAGTTAGGAGATAACTATACATAAAACAATAATATTTGGAATCAACAAAACTATACAATTTGCAAGAATGTTAAACATGCAAATAGCAACTCTCTTAACAATCTCCCCCTTTTTGATGATGGCAAAATAAATATTATTTGTAGGATTACAAATTCTAAGAATCTTCTAAACTCCCCCTGAATTGATGAATGCATGAAAATAAGGAGGCATTGATTCAAAAATTATTTTTGTTTTTCAAAAAATTTATAAAAAACAAAATAACAACATAATCACAAAAAAATAAACATAAATACTAACACAAGATACAAGACTTACAAGACACAAGACATGATTCAACAAACAATTTCTCCCCCTTTTTTACAATAGCAAAAAGTGAAGAGGAAAAAGACTTGAAATGTAAGTAGAGATATGAAAATCATTTGATAATAGAATCTTAACAGTGATTGAAATAAGTTATGCAAATAAAATTAAAACATTAGGTAAATCATAGAAATTCATATAATTTAAGAAGTGATATAACATAGATAGTAAAAAGAATTTATCAAATATATGAGTCAGTTTAGACACTAAGATAGAGAAAATCATTGAAATAAGGATGAATAAAAAATTGTATATTTCAAATTTCAATATCAATTATAAATGAACATAAAATAAATTTGAATTAAGAGATTAAAAGAGTTTAGAAATAAATAACTGCCACATGTGGCGCTTTGCGCATATTTTTCATAGTTGTGGCACATTTTTGTGCATCAATTTTACTTTGAGCTTATTTTGTGCCTCTTTTTCACATTGCGAACTTTTGCGCATTCCTTTTGATTTTTTATTGTACTTTTACATAATTTGCAAGAGTAATTTTATTCTTTCCAAAAAACAATAATTTAAAATTTCAAATCTTTCTAAGTGCATAAATAATGATTGATAAGTGAAATATAAAATAAGAAAACATTGCAATTGCAATAATAATATTAATAATAATACAGTCTAAAGAAGAGACATGAAATTGAAAATCCTAATAATATCAAGTTATAAGCAAAACTTAAACTTAGAATAATTAGATTTTCTAACAAATTTAATTTTTCTTGCAATTCAGGTTATAGCACGATTAAGATTAAAAAATCTGATGATATACATAAAGTCTAACAAACATTCCAAAAGTAAATTCAAATCAAAACACAAGAACTTATAATGATATCATTTTAAATATTACAAGGATTCATCAAGATATCAATACAACAACTAAAATAAAGAAGAAATACATCGAACTACTAAAAGCAAATAACAACTAACACATAAACAATAATAATATAAACACAAAATATCAAGTGCAACAATCACTTAGACGGTCCCTGATTTGTAGGAGGAGGAGGAGGAGCAGTACCAAAGAAATTAAAGTATGTATTCAACATAAGTATATTGGTACTAATATCATTCATTTGTCCCCTCAAATAACCCATGTCATGTTGTTGAAGATGAGTCTCAATTTGATCAAAGCGTTGATCAAAATGAGTCTTTAGCTGATCAAATCTTTGAACCAAATTCTGATAATTTGGTTCGTTTGTAGGAGCAGGTGCACCTTCTAGCTCTTCTTTTGTATCACTTATGACATGTGCTTTACCTGATTCCTCCTTGAAGATTGCTCCAAATGATCCGTCATTGTAGTAGAGCGGTTCTTCATATTCTTGATCTGGATGAACCAAGTTGTATTTCTTCTCCAGAACATAGGTAACTAAGTGTCCTAAAGGCATTACCTGAAAGGTAATATCTTCTTGAATTAAAATTTGGGAAGGAGTGATTTTGGCAGAAGCAAATCTAGGAAAAGAATCCTCATTTGCTTTGGACAGAAAGTTTTCGGAAGAATTCCTATGTAGCTTCTTCGCTAAGATTTTTTTACGCTTGCTTGAACTGACCATTTGAAAATGATCTAGAGTAAGAAAGGATTTGAAAGAGATATTTAGAGTGTGAATATTGAGTTAAAAAGCCCGCCTATTTATTGCAAATGACATGTTCATGCCAGACAAAAAAATTTCGTCCTGTACGAAATTTTCAATTCGTCCTGTATGGAAAGAAATTGTTTGTACGAACGAAAGCATCAAAATGAAACGGCTTTCCATAATAAACACAACTTACGAAGCATCCTTTCGTACAGACTTTTGACCAAACTGATCGTACAGATGAACACGTGTTCATCCCGGACGATCAGAACTTATGATTGTTTTAAATGGCAGTTAAAATCGTCCCCTACATCGAACCGACATGTGTTCGTCCAGATGAACTAAAGGTTCGTACGGATGAAGTTCATATTAAAAACTACCTTATTCATTCAACTGCTTTATTCATTCGTCTCATCGTTTGAAAAAAATTTCATCTCGGACGATCGTGACGATCGTACAGACGATGTACACTAAAAACTGCACTCAAATGGTTCAAAATCCGACAGTTTGTCACACTACACAAATCGTCCTGTGCGAAAATATTTAATCCTGGACGATGATGACTTTAAAAAAATTTTGATTTTTGCACTCAAACAAAACGAAAATTCAAAAACAAAAAAAATACCAAAAATAACGATGAAACACAGACTCTAAAAGGAAAAATAATAAAAACAAAATCATAAACACACAAAAAACATTTAATTAATAATCAAACATCAATGTTGCAAGAACATTTTTATTTAAGCATTTAAATCAATCACACCTAGCCTTGTTCTTAATGCACTGAAAGTATCAAAGGCTAAAGGTTTTGTAAAAATGTCTGCAAGTTGATTTTCAGTTGTAACATGAATGAGTTCAATTTCTCCCTTGGATACATGATCCCTTATGAAATGATGTCTTATGTCAATGTGTTTGGTTCTTGAATGTTGAATAGAATTTTTTTAAATGCAAATAGCACTAGTGTTATCATAATAAATTGGTATAGTGCCTACAGTTAGTCCTAAATCAATCAACTATTATTTCAACCAAAGTACTTGTGCCACACAACTTCCTAATAAAATATATTCAGCTTCTACAGTAGATAGTGCTACTGAATTTTGTTTTCTACTTGACCATGAAACTAATGAATTTCTAATGACGTGACATGTTCCAGAAGTTCTTTTTCTATCCATTCTACAACCTGCAAAGTCAGAATCTAAATAACTAATTATTTTAAATAAAGAGCTAAACTTAGGATACCAAATTCCTAAGTTCTGAGTTCCTAACATATATCTTAAAATTCTTTTCATTGCTATTAAATGTGATTCTTTTGGATCTGATTGAAATCTAATACATAAGCAAACACTAAACATGATATTGGGCCGGCTAGCAGTCAAATAAAGTAAAGATCTAATTATCCCTCTAAATTTCTTTTGATCAACAGATTTTCTCTTAGGGTCCTTATCCAACTGAACTGAGGAACTCATTGGTATACTTACAGGTTTAGCATTGTCCATTTCATACTTTTTGAGGATATCCTTAACATACTTTGATTGACTTAGAAATGTTCCTTCCTCAATTTACTTAATGCTAAAACCTAAAAAATAACTTAAATCTCCCATTAGACTCATCTCAAATTCACTACTCATTATTTTAGAAAAATTATCACAAAGATTTTTATTTGAAAATCCAAAAATGATATCATCTACATAAATTTGAACAATGAGTATATCCTTTCCATATTTCTTCAAAAAGAGAGTTGTATCCACACTTCCTTTTTCAAATGATCTTTCAAGTAGGAAGGTGTTCAATCTCTCATACCAAGGCCTAGGTGCCTCTTTTAATCCATATAATGCCTTTTTCAACTTGAAAACATGATTTGGGTATTTAGAATTTTCAAAACCTTGAGGTTGTTCTACAAAAACATCCTCTTCAATTACCCCATTTAAAAAGGCACTTTTCACATCCATTTAAAATAATTTGAATCCTTTAAAATAGGCAAAGGCTAGCAAAACCCTAATTGCTTCAAGTCTAGCTACAGGGGCAAAAGTCTCCTTAAAATCAATTCCTTCAATCTGATTATACCCCTTAGCAACTAATCTAGCCTTATTTCTAATGAATACTCCTGATTCATTCATTTTGTTTTTAAATACCCACTTAGTTCCAACTACACATTGATCTTTTGGCCTTGTAGTTAATTCCCTAACCTTATTTCTTACAAATTGATTTAACTCTTCTTGCATGGCCAAAATCCAAAATTCATTAGAAAGTGCTTGATCAATATTAGTGTGTTCAATAGTTGAAATGAAGGCTGAATGATTGACTTCCTTATTTAATCCATGCCTAGTCCTTACACCTTCACCCGGTTCACCTATGATCAATTCCCTTGGGTGGTTTTTAGAAAATTTCAAATCTCTAGGCAATGGATTTTCTATCTCCAAATTTTTTTCCACATTTTCTTCCAAGTTCAATTTATCAATCTTTTGGGACTGTATCTCAATTTCATCTTCTATAATATTTAGCTCTTCCATATTTCCAGATTCATCAAATACAACATGTGTGATCTCCTCAATTACCAAAGTTCTTCTATTGAATACTCTATAAGATTTTCCAATACTTGAGTATCCAACAAAAATTCCTTCATCTGATTTTGGATCAAATTTTCCTAAGACAGATTTTCCATTGTTATGAATGAACATCTTGCAACCAAAAACATGCAAATTAGACAAATTAGGTGTTCTCCCTTTTAGCAACTCATAGGGTGTTTTATTTAATTTAGATCTCACATTCACCCTATTCAGAACATAACATGTAGTGCTAACCGCCTCAGCCCAAAAATATTTAGGAAGAGAGTATTCTACCAACATTGCTCTGGCGGCTTCTATTAATGTTCTATTTTTCTTTTTGACTACCCCATTCCACTGAAGGGTTCTACGTGCAGAAAAGTTGTGATCAATTCCTTTTTCCTTACAAAATTCCTCAAATTTCTCATTTTCAAATTCTCCTCCATTATCACTTTGAATAAAAATAATTTCACACCCTAATTTCCTTTGAATTCAAGTCGAAAAATTTCTAAATTCTTCAAATGATTCACTTTTATGAAATAGAAATCTAACCCATATGAATCTTGAATAATCATCTACAATCACAAATCTGTATACCTTCCCTCCTAGACTCACAATTCCAACTAGTCCAAAAAGATCCATATGTAAAATTTCTAATGGTTTACTAGTTATAAGATCCTTATTGGACTTAAAAGAGGACTTCACCTGCTTTCCTAATTGACATGCATCACAAAGATGGTCCTTAGTAAAGTCTAGTTTTGGTATACCTCTCACTAAATTCTTTTGGGTAATCCTCCTAAGATTTTTCATGCTAGAATGACAAAGCCTCTTATGCCAAAGCCATGACTCATAAGATACCGTTTTCAAACAAAAAACAGTAGGAGATTGAATGCAATTTAAATCTAGCATATAAACATTATTTACCCTTTTACCATTCAAAACATCTTTACCATTTAGGCTTAACATGCTGCTAGTAGAAAAAAAATTTACACTATAACCCTTATCATATAGCTGGCTTATACTTAACAAATTATGCTTTAAGTCTTCAACCAATAACACATTGTTAATAAAAAAGTTCTTTAGATTTCCAATCATACCTGATCCAACCACTTTCTTTGTGGTATTATCTCCAAGTGTAACCTTGCCTCCATTCTTGGCTTCCAGCATTATGAATTGAGCAGTATCTCCAGTCATATGCTTTGAACATCCACTGTCCAGGTACCATATGCTCTCACGAGGTCTTGTGTGAGAGCGTCTCTGCAAAATTATCAAATGTTAGACCTGGGAACCCAAACAAGTTTGGGTTCTCCTTTTGGCAATTTATAATCAGATGCATGTATGATAGGTTTATGCATCTTAGGTCTCCACACCAAATTAATTTTCATCTTCAAAGAACAGGTGTGAGCTATATGTCCAAGCAATCCACAATTATTACATTTAACATTAGGAAAAGGATTCCTAAGTCTTCTACCATTTATCTGTCTATTTAGGGATTGCATAAATTTAAGATACAAAATAGGATTAGTAAAATCTTTAAGTTCAGGAGGTATCCTTTTATCCTCGAGAGCTTTTAATGTTAATTTGTAAAATGAATTCATATCTTCCAAAATTTAATTTAAATAATTAATTTTATATAATTTGCTCTTTAATTCATTCTTAAAGTTCTTAAAATCTTTCTTGAGTTCTGCATAGGATGATTTTAAATTCTCATTATTTTTATTCAAGTAATCAAACTCGTCAAATAATTTCATGTGGTTGTTATCAATCAAAGCATGATCTTTCCAAAGGATTTTATGTTCCTTTTTAAGCTCTTCCAATTCTAAACTAAGGCTAGCATGCATTTTCATCATTTTCCTATATGATTCATGCATGTGTTCAGAAACTTCAAAAAGTTCATCATAAGTTAAGTCACATACCTCTTCTTGATTTTACTGATCAAGACTGTCAGCCATTAAGCACAGATTAGTGACTTCCTCTTCTTTTTTAGTCTCTGATGAATCTGAAGCTGAGTCTGCCCAGAAAGCTTTTTGAAACTTCTTTCTGCCCTTCTTTATAGTAGGTTTCTCCTCTACCTTCTCCTTGCTAGGATTGGCTTTGAGTTTTAGGCATTCCGTTTTTATATGTCCAAGTTTCCTGCACTCATAGAAAATAACATCATTTGAAACCTTGGCATTTCTATTGAATTTACCTCTATTCCATTGCTGGCACCTCTTTTGCTTCCTCTTCAGAAAGCTTCGGAATTGTCTAGTCATCAATGCAATGTCATCTTCATCCTCAGGTTGTGAGTGTTCTCTCTCAGACTCTTCCACATTCAGTGCTATGTTCTTCTCCCTTCGTGGTTCACCTGCATCAATCTTTCTTTGGCAAACTCCTTGCTCGTAAGCAATAAGGGAACCAAGAAGATTGTCAATAGAATAAATATTTAAATCCTTAAACTTTGTAATGTTTAAATACTTAGACTCTGTAGAAGTAGTTTGAAAAGTTTATGTTTCCTATCTAATTATAATTCTTGAATTAGATTTTTGTTTAAACAATGAATTTTAGCCTATGAAGATGTTAAGCTGGGTGTGCAAACTCTAGAATCCAAATCCTTTAGTAGCAATAGAATCAAAACTTATCTTATTTGGTCTTTCAGTTTGTAGAAGAAGTTTATTACATGGTTTGTACCATGCATTGTAATTAAAATCTTTCTTGATCAATCCCTCAATATCATGTAATCAAATCTTGGATAATTATTATGACTAATTGTATTACATGATATAGATCATATTGTACAATTATGCATGTATAAAATTGGTCATCCCATGGATCATACCAAACAAAATCTATGATGGAAGGGCAGGCGCCAGATTGGCTACATTCCAAGACTTGGTGGGTGTACGTTGACATTGGGCAGGACCTGCTCAATCATTTTATGTGTACACAAATTTTGCATATTGCCTCTAAGAGTGAACTTACTCATCCACGTGAACATTCTCATTTTTGCAACACTTAAGTTAATTTATGCTTATCTTTTAATGGTCAACATTCCGTGTCATAAAGCTTTACAGGTCTCACCAATGTTATATATAATTTTTTTCATAAGTTTGAGGGGTGCTTTTCCATCATACAGTAGGCCCTATGCATCCTCCACTTCAACTATATAAGTTGAATTCTCAAATAACATTCCCATCTATTTCACCATTACATCTCCTAAGTCAAACCCCCCACCCATCAAATCTATTAATACTAAAATTATACTCCATGTATTTAGTTTTAGATCCACTCAAACTAAAATCTTTAGACTCTAAGATTGACCTCCATAATTTAGGATTTAATCAACTCCATCTCTACTCTTATCAGTATGAAGAACATCATAAGTAAAAAACATACACTAGGGCACATCATTTAAGTCCTATGAAATCCATGTTATACCTGTTCTACCATAGACTGTTAAGAGTATGTAACACATTACAATTTCTTCATCATATCTCTTGCATGCATCTGTCATTGTTCTATTCATAAGATGAGTGTCTGAATCTATTATGAAGTGGATCCCAGGTATTTTTGTGCAATAACTAAAATTTTAATTTTTCCACAGAGGTGTCATAATGCTATGGCATTAAACTCTCTATGTTTTTACAAAAATAATTCTAAGTTATGGAATTAGGGGTAGCGTTGTTACGCCATGCTCTCTATTGGAGACACTACCAAAAAACATTGTTTTTTGCATATGTTATTAGGAGTGGTTTTTAAACCGCTGCAAAAATACTTATTTTACACTTGTTTTAACTAGTACAAATTGCATCGATTTTAACCAGTGCAATTTACACCGATTACAACTACCACTAAAGCCCCTCCCACTATTCTTAAACTGAATCCCTAAATTCTTCTCCTTGACTTTTATCCGTAAATCTACTCCTGGAGCTAACAGCCGATTGAAATTTGCAGCTCTTCTCTTCACATGTGGACCCATCCCGGCAAGCCGACCCTTCCTCATTGTTAGTCTCTACCCCATCTTCATCCTCCTATTCTTCTTCTTCATATTCTTCTCCCTCTTCTTCTCATTCTTCTTCTAGTTTCTTTACCCTAATCCCAAAAATCAAAAAAGAATATTTTTTAATTTGTCTTAAAACTGAAACCATAAGTTTATTTCAATCTTTTATTGAGAAACTAGATAATGTCTTCAACGACTGACAACAATGATCTAGAGCTAACCATGGCACCACCTTAATCTCGTTATTAGCTAAGTTTTCCTAAGGAATTTTTTAGAGTTGTTTAATTAGCTACTTCCAACTCTATTGTTACTATTAGAGTTATTCCTAGGATTTAATCCCTATTTTTTGTAAATCAAGAAATGTTTTATTTGCAGCAAAGGATTTTATAAACTTGTTTTCCTTTTCTTAATCCCACCTTTTGAAGTATAAAACATTTGTAGGTTTTTTTCATAGATTTGTCATCTTTGAAAAGAGTAGAGGAAGGGTCTCTATACATGATAACTTTGCTCGCTTATTAGCATTTTAAGCAACAGTAATGGAAGATGGTTCCGGTGTGGCTCTATTTGCTTGCTTCTTAGCATTGGCGTAATGTAAAAATTAAAACTTTAAAAGACTTATATGCTAGCCTTATATAATTCTTAAGACAGTCAAGTATGTTATGAAACTTTCCAAATAGAGAAATGTTTTTCTGAACATTTCTGATAAAATCCATGATTCGTATAGAGAGTTAAAGAAAATGCATGTTAATCTTAATGCTGAATTTAGTATGCTACAAATTGAGTATGCTAACTTAGTTAAAGAACATTCTGATTTAGATAGAGATCACATGTCCCTGCTTGATGAGTTTGATGCATTAAACAAGAAGCATATTAAATTATGTTATGCATATGAATCCTTGAAGAAATCGCATATCGAATTAGAAAAGACTTTAAATGATTAGAGAAACTTGCATGGGAAATAGATAAAAATGAACATAGGCTAAAAATGGAAGTGGTAGCATATGAATATGAAAATAATACATTGAAAGCAAAAAATCGTATCCTTAAAAAAAAGATAAGACATCATCCACATTATCCTAAACAAGCAAACCACCGATATTACATGCATCACACAACTTTAGGAAGAGCCATCACCACGCACATAGGTTAGTGAACCCATTTCCTGGTGTTAGGTGTTTTTCTTGTGGCATGCTAGGTTATATAGCCCGCAATTACATGATTTACTATAGCAAACACCTAGCGTGGAGACCTAAATTGTATTCATCACAACATAGCATGCATACATCTCATTCATGCAAGCATAAGGAGGAACCCAAACTCACTTGGGTTCCCAAATATAACCCTTGAATGACTTTGAAGGGGTGCTCTTACAAAAGACCTAGTGAGAGCATGTGGTACCTTGACAGTGGCTGCTCGAGATATATCTGGAGACCTGAAGAAGTTCATTACATTAGAGATCAGGATTGGAGGCAAAGTGATGCTAGGAGATAATACCACCAAAAAAGTTGTAGGCTCAGGTATTGTTGGAAATGCTAAAATTTTTTTAATTGAAAATATTTTGCTAGTTGATGGTTTAAAGCATAATTTGTTAAGCATTAGTCAATTGTGTGATAAAAGTTTTGACATAAAATTTCTTTCTGATAAATACTTAGTTAGTTTAAATGATAAATTAGTATTATAAGGAAAATGAATAAATAAAATTTACATATTAAATCTTTATTGTATCAAAAATTCAAATTCATTATGTTTAAAAACAATAATAGATGATTTGTGGCTATGGCATAGGAGATAATGCCATGCTAGCATGTAAACACTTAAGAATATCACTCAGAAAAACCTAATTAGAGGCATACCTAAGTTAAACTTCACTAAGGACCATCAATGTGATGCCTGCCAACTAGGAAAATAAGTAACATCATCATTTCATTCAATTAAGGATGTAAATACAACTAGGCCACTAGAGATCCTTCACATTGACCTTTTTGGACCTGTTAGCATAGATAGCCTAGGTGTTAAGAATTATGGATTTGTAATTATAGAATACTTCTCTAGATTCACTTAGATTAGATATTTAGCACATAAGAATGAGTCATTTGAGGAATTTAAGACTTCCTTCACTTGAATTCAATGAAAATTAGGATGTGAAATCTCAACAATCCATAGTGATCATGGTGGAGAATTTCAAAATGAAGAATTTGAATCCTTCTATCAAGAGATAGGAATAGAGAATAACTTCTATACCCCTAAAACTTCTCAGCAAAAAGGAATAGCATAAAGAAAGAATAGAATCTTAGTAGAAGCTGCTAGAGCAATGCTAGTTGAGTACACTCTTCTTAGATAATTTTGGGCATAAGTAAAAAATACAGCGTGTTATGTCTTAAATAGGGTGAAAATTATGTCAAAGTTGAATAAAACATCTTATTACCTCCTTAAGGGACGGACGCCGAATCTTTCACACTTACATGTCTTTGGTTACAAATGTTTTATCTAAATAAATGGAAAACTTCCCTTAGGAAAACTTGATCTCAAGACTGATGAGGGTGTCTTCTTAGGTTACTCATCTATAGGTAAGGCCTATATAAGCTTCAATAAGAGAACCCTAGTAGCAGAAGAGTCCACCCATGTAGTGTTTGACGAATCGGATAAGACCTTTAAACCCAAATTTGAAGAAGATGAAGTAGAGGCAATTCAAGAAGTAAAAACTATGACCATAAGAGAAAGGGGAGAACATCAGGAAGATTTGCTTAGAGAATGGAGATAGCTTCTAGTCATCCTAAAGAATTAATATTAGGATACCCATCGAAAGGTGTGGAACTAGGCATGGACTTAGAAAGGAGGTTAGTCATTCCTCATTCATCTCTATGATAGAACTCACAAGTATAGATCAAGCTTTAGGAGATGAATTCTGGATCCTAGCAATGCAAGAAGAATTGAACCAATTTACTAGGAATGATGTCTTGGAATTAGTCAAGAGACCTAAAAAGTATAGTGTAGTTGGAACAAAATGGGTCTTTAAAAATAAGGTGAATGACTCAGAAACCATAGTAAGAAATAAGGCAAGACTAGTAGCTAAAGGATATAACCAGATTGAAGGCATAGTCTTTGAAGAAACCCTTGCCCATGTAGCTAGACTAGAAGTCAAAAGGATACTCTTAGCCTTTTCTTGCTCCAAAGGTTTTAAATTTTATCAAATGGATGTAAAGAGTGCTTTTCTAAACGAGGTAATCAAAGAGGATGTTTATGTTGAGCAACCCCCCAGATTTGAAAGTTCACAATCTCCAAACCATGTATTCAAATTAAAAAAGGCACTGTTTAGGTTAAAGCAAGCATATAGAGCGTGGTATGAAAGACTTAGCTCATTCTTACTAGATAAAGGATTTGTTAAGGGTAGTGTGGACACCACTCTCTTTTTATAAAAGGTAAAAGATGAAATTCTCATTATTCAAATTTATGTAGATGACATTATGTTTGGATCTTTAGATAAAATCTTATTTGATGAATTCATAAAAATAATGAGTTATGAGTTTTAAATAAGCATGATGAGAGAGCTCAATCATTTTCTAGGTTTCAGTATAAAACAAATGGAAAATGGGACATTCCATAGCCAAACTAAATATATTAAAAATATTCTAAAATAATTTGAAATTGATAATGCTAACCCCATGAACACTCCAATGAGATCTTCGATTCAACTAGACAGAGACCCGAATGAAAAATCAATAAACCAGTAAAAATATATAGGAATGATCAAATCTCTCCTCTACTTAACTTCTTGTAAACCGGACATAATTTTTAGTGTGTGCCTCTGTGCCCAAATTCAAGATGATCCTAAAGAGTCTCACTTAATTATGGTCAAGAGAATCCTTAGATATCTACTAGACACCCCAAACTTAGGAATTTGGTATCCTAGGCATAGTTCCTCCTTTGAAATCTTAGAGTACTCATATTCTAATTTTATAGGATGTAGGGTAGACAGTTGAAGCACCTCTGGCACCTACCAATTCATATGACAATCTTTAGTTTCTTAGTCTAGTAGGAAACAAAATTTAGTGGCCCTCTCCATGGCCGAGACAGAATATATAGCAGTAGAAAGTTATGTTACACAAGTACTATGGTTAAAATAATAACTTCTAGATCTTGGATTACCTGTAGGAATCATCCCAATCATGTGTGACGATACAAGTGCATTATGTATATATAATAATCTAATTCAACACTCTCTAATAAAATACATAGACATTAGACATTACTTCATAAGAGATCATGTAGCTAAAGAAGACATAGAATTGTAGCACATAACTACATGAGATCAATTAGCAGACATATTCACAAAATCACTAGCCTACGACACCTTTAGTAATTTAAGGACAAGACTTGGTTTCATAGACATTCATGCGTAATTTAAAAAAAAACTAGTCTAATGTGTTTCCTGATCGTCATACTGATCATTCTGTATGATTTGACCACCTTTCCAACCCATTCGCCCTGATGACATAATTGCATATCGTACTGTACGATCCTTGATCGTACTGTACAATCATCTAAAAATTCTATAAATTAGTGAGGACCTAAGATTATTTCACTTATTCCTTACCCACTTCACTCACTCTACACTTGATTTTACTCAATGGAAAGCTCAAGCAAGTGCGGTCGACTTGTCCTAGGAAGCTCTTCTTCCTCTCATCATCACGACGATTGCTTTTTGTCTGCCAAAGATGAAGAAGCATACCATAAGTTCAAGGCATGCAAGATTACCCCCACTTGAATGCTAAATCAAGCCACCTAAAACTTTGAGGTGATGAGCTTATTTGTGTACACTACTTTCCAATTCCTACTCACCTTGGCATTCCCTTTCAACTCTGAGCTACTCTTTGAATTTCTGACAAATCTAACTATGAATGTAGAAAACCTGGCCCACACCTCCTTTGTATGTCATCAAAAGGTAGATATCACAAAATCTAATCTTACACAACACATTGGGCTTTCTATTGAAGGTTCTAGAGCTCACTTATTCCTTACAAACAAATTTGACTAGAGTGCCGTCAATCTAGTCCTTCGAAATGTTACTTTTCACCAACCCTAACCACTTGTCCAATCTATAACCCAAAATGCCCGTATCATTCAACATATTCTTCGCACATCAATCATACCCAAAGTTGGCGATAGGATTTGCATGACCCCAATCCTATCTGTTGTCAACTACCTCATCATGTCAAACACTAAATTTGATGAAGCTAATTCAATTCTTGACTATATCAGAAATATGACCGTAGTTCGCCTCCCTACCACTCGTAGAAAACTCTAATTAGCACCTTGGCCACCTCATAGGCTACAAATACCAGTTAACCTATCCTGGTGAACTCGATAATCTACCTATTTTTTATACAGATGCCTTCTTCCATATTTTGTTTCATCCTTGGCAAGTGCATGATTAACCGAATTTTGATTAAGAAGGAGAGGCTGCTCCAGCAGGAGAACCTGCTCCACCCAGACGACATGCACCACAATGAGGACCTGCATCGGCTTGTTCTCATGATGACCTAATTGAATGATTCGACCAGCTACAAACCTGACTTGATGCTCATATCCAAGAACAGCAGCAGCAGTACGAGGAGGATTTGTGATGGTTTGGGGAAAGATTTTCTTCGATTAATCAGCAGTTCGCAATCATCCACTACTACTTTCAACCACCTTTACCACCACCTGATTAGGATCCTACTTTTTGACTTGTCACTATCTTATGATTTTAATTATGTTTTGTTTGTTACTCCTCTTTTTGGTGATGCCAAAAGGGGGAGAAGTGTGTTGTGTATTTTAATTAGTATGCTTTATTTAGATGTCTTGTTTATCTTTTCTTACTTCCAATAAAATGCATGTTTGTTTATTTATTAATGCTTTTATTCATGCTTTTATGTTTACTTTAAAAAAAAAGTATGCTAACTTGCTTATCAACAACATTATTTGACATCATTATAAAGGGGAAGATTGTTGCTATCCATGACCCCTAGCCTGAGATTTTGATGCTGACAAATAATGTCGATTTAAATTATATCATTATTCATTAAATATTTTGATATTACTCTTGTCTGTAAGTACTAATATTTTAGGGAGATCAAATATTGCTCAAGACAATAGTAGACTCGAGAGTAGGTAGAATAGGATGTAAAGTCTGTAACTGTGTATTTTCCTTTTCTCTTTTTGTTTTTTATTTTCTTGAGTCTGGCCACAAAGTGTATGTAAACCGAGCAACCATGCACACAAACATGGGGAGAGTTTTTTTTTAGTGAGAAAAACTTTTTTATAACTATTTGTAGATCTACTATACGAGTTTTAATCATACTATACGAACTACTATGGCTCTATGGGTACCTGTGAATTAATCATACTGTAAGATCAGGATTGTACTATATGATGTATTTCTAATTTTAAACCCTAACTGTCAGATTAATTTAAGTAAGTTTTTTAAATCTTAAATTTTGAACTGATTGTACTATACTATCCAGTCGTACAGTACGAATATTTAAGTACTTACTTAAATTGACCCCCGTGATTAGTCAATTAAATCAAGGATTAACTACTTATTGGTCATCATACTGTACGATAGGGTTCATACTATATGTTTAATCGAGGCTATTTTTTATCATCCCGAACATCGTACCGGACGATCCCTTGATTTTTGAACTAATCATACTGAACGATGTAAATATTATATCAGACGACTTTAAGCTTTTAACATATCATACTATATGAAGTGAATCGTACCAGATGATGAACAGAGATAAGTTTTGGTCATCCCAGCATTCATCCTATACAAATAAAAGGAAAATAACATATCGTACTAGACGATATTTGTATCGTACTATACGACATTTTTGAAAAATAAATTTGCCTGTTCGTATGCTTTCGTACTAGGACGAAGGTTATTTTGAACTAATTATAATGTATGATATTGGATCATAATGTACGAATAAAAATGGATATATTAAAATTTTAAGGTTTCTTGGAGCCTAATTTATATATGAAACTTCTATCTTTTAAAATAAGATTTGAGAGAGGAACGTGACAAGAAGGGGATTACTTGAGAGAGAACTACTTAAGAAGATTTTGGATCTATGAGAGGAAGGAGAAGGTGAGTTTGTGAGGGAGGAGTGTGAGGGAGATCACACGGTTGCTCCAAGCCTACAGCACTCTTGCTCCTCCTGTGGCCCGAGAAGATCTTGTGGGAAGCTTTCTAAGGGGGAGATCCTTTAAGGTATGTGTCCTCTAAGGTACTTTGCCATCTCTAAGAGGGAGAAAAATGAGAAGATTCGGTGCTATCACTGGGAGAGTGACATAGCGCTTAGTACTCCACCACACCGGGGAAGGTGAAAAAGAGGTTTTGTAAAAGCTTCTCCGCCTTGCCGTGGGGCAAAAGGAGAATTACTTTTGAGTAGTGAAATTCCTAGAGTGGAGGACTCCGGGGAGTGGACATAGGTCGAGTGAATGAAGCACTATAAATCTTGTGGGGAGATTTTTCCATTTACTACACTTTACTTATGTTTTGTATCTTACATTTGTTATAACTGTGTGGTGAAGATTTTATTATAGATCTACATTTTGTGATTTGAAATTTCACAACCTATTATTGCAATCATGTTCTAATTAATCTCTCCCACATCAAGTAAAGTATTTATTTAAAATTAAAAAAAAAAAAAGAACTCTTATTTAGGATTGTTATTTTATTACAAAAATTTTCAGTTCACCCCCCTCCCCCCCTCTTATCACACCTCATACTTTCATGTTTATCTTTCTACACATATATAACTACTTGTGATGTGGTATATTAAACTATTTGGGATGTTATATATTAGGATAATCATGCATGAGAGTCTAGAATTTTCTCTTTCCAATATAATATAATTTGTAATTTGTAATTTGTCATTTATATTGAGTTGTGAAAGTCTTCAAAAGCAGGGCATTTCAAACACTAGGTACCCAAAGAGAAAAAGAAAGACCCTTCATAGAGAATTTATTCATTTAGGTACCCTTCTAGAGGACGAATTATACGAAGCTCGAAGGAGACGATTCGGAGGAAGACAATCCGTAGGAGGAAGATCCGAAGAGTGGAAGACAAAGACTTGAAGATGAAATGCCTTACTTTTAAGACTTGTGTCTTTTAGTAGGATTAGAATCGAGGATATTGTCGATGGAGCTTGGCCCCATTACTTTTCTATAGAGTCTAAGTTGTACTATATATGGAACTTGCCATAGACTTTGAACTTTTTGCTTTACTTGCTTTTTTTTATATTAATGTGTTTACATTATTTGCGTAGTAGAAATTGCATATTTTTCTTAGGTTTCTTTCTGGCATATTCTTGTCATGATCACGCTAGGCTCCTTAGGGATAAAAACTTAAATAATATAACTAATTCTTCTACTCATAACTAATATTTAATATTATAAAAATTAAATAACATAGAAACTTAATGACCCAAGGAATAACCAAAATCATACGAGGTTGCATGCATATTAATTCATTTCTCTCCCTCCTTATTATAAGACACTTCCCCTCCTGTTGGTAGAGTCTAGATAATCTGGCCTATGAAGATGAGGTGTTGAACCTAGAGAAGTCTAGCCTTCTTCTAAAAATCATTTTTATAAGCCTTTTTAAAATTTTATGCATACCTAATTTGGACCTTTTAACTAGCATGCATCGTATTAGAAACCAACTAAATCAAAATTTAATTGCATTAGCTCTAGAAGCATTCACCCTACATAAGTTCAAGACCAATTATGAAACTCTCTAGACGTCGGCCTTAGTTAAAAAAATTTAGCCTCCCACCTTCTTTCATAAAGACTATATAGCATGAATTTTATGTGCTTAGGTAGTTAGCTAGCTTTCCTCTTCATGCAAGATATAAGCACAAATGCATTAGAATTGACACAAGTGTTATTATGTAGAACACTAAACTCACTCTAGATTTAGGGTTTAAGGCTACTACATTCAGTGTCTCATAGTATGCCTCATCGATGGGTAAGCTCCCTATTCTTTAGGGGCTATAAATCCTGTATATCTGCATCATAATGGATGACGCCACTTCCATCCTTCTCTCTTGTGTGCTTTGAGTGCTTGATTTTATATTCTCCAGTTTTTTCTCACTACCTTAGTCCCTCCATATGTGGATATGAGCAGTGTATGTTGAATAAACCACTTTGAATCCTTTCTTTCCCTTTGAGAAGGACTTCCTAGTCTCCTTCCTATGTGTCAATCCCTTTTTGGAAAAGATAATATTGAATCCTTAATCGAGACTCTTCTCGGGTCCCAAGCTCGAGATGTAATTAATCATGGGGGCAAGCGCCCACAAAAAACTAAGTTCCGCGATCAAATAAACCCCACTCGAGCTGATGTATCGGGTGGAGGAAACCTATTATTTTGATCAGGTCGTGCATATTATTATCCATAGGGGTGCGTTGGTGAGAGCCTTTATCCTCAATGGTTAATCATATGTGTGATTTAATATGCCCTCCTATTGGCCCGCTTGTGAAGAGCACGGAGGCCTGCGATCATCTTGTCCCTCGAGATGGTGTGGTCGTATACTCCTCTGCTTTCTATCCCCTGCATAGCGGATACCCTTTCGGAGGTCTACATCATAGAAGATTTAGAACCAACATCTACTTTTAAAAAAAAAACAATTTTAAAAAACTCAATAAGTCTTTTTGGGAAAATTAAAATCAACAATGATCATTATTGCCATGTTCGAACAATTATAATTAACTATATTTTTTCTCTTTGGAAGATATATCATTTGTTGATAAAACTTTGAATATGAAATTAATGATAATTCATCTAGATTATTAAGCTACATATTCGATCAAACCACAATTTGGTCCCTTTTGGGCCATATACGATTCTTTCTTAAATATGGTTATGATATTCAAGATGAGATTTGTAATTCTAAATCTGAATCCCAATTTGAAATCTTATTTCTATCTCTTGAGGTGATATACCCTTGCTGATGGGATGTTTGATTTTAGAATTAAAATTCAAAGTCAATTTCAAACTCCCTAAAGAAGATTAAACTTTTTAAAACCCCTTTTCAAAATTCCACCCCAAATAAAAAAAAGGCATGCCTATGGGACTAAATCTCTCTCTCAATCTCTAATAATGACAACATTCTATTTCATTGATAGTCTTAACTATATTTCTTTTCATTGGCCCTCTACTCATTTCATTCTTAAGAGAGCTTGGCCAACATCAAACAAATTCATATCAAAAAGAGAGGTGAAACCTCTCTCCAAAAATTGGGCTTTAACCTTCTGCCCCGAAATTAACCGATAGGATGATAGTATTAAGCCAAACTTTTAAAATACACATCTTAATTTTATGAACCTGCATTATTAAGTCCAAATCGATACGCTGAGTTCTAAAATTGGAAGGAGTCATGTTGATCTTATTTTCAAGGTCTTCAATCTTTTAAACTTCAAGCATTTATATTTTACCTCTAATCAGTTAATAATGTGGAAGAGTTAAGCAAACAACTCCCTCAAATTTTCTTGCTAATTTTATAAGCTCTCATGTTGAGTAAACACTCAACATGTTGTGTTTCAAAGTCTCGATAAAATTCATCAATTTTTCAAAGTAAAAGGTCATTTAAAAACTTTGTCTGAGATTGACACCATCATATGCTACCCTACAACATTCCCTTATAGTCTAATATATATATTGAAAATTTCAATCTCCTTCAAACCATAACTACTCTTTGTATCCTATCATTATATCTTCGGTCGTGATTTTTACAACTCGGCATATGTAATAAGATATAAGGTCCATTATGATTTTTAAAATTTAATTTCAAAGATATCTAATTCCAATTGTTTTTTTCAAATTCCAAAAAATTCAACTCAATCCAATGGCTGGCAAGCTAATTTTCACTTTTGAGAGAGTTTGACCTATAAAGAGAGAAGTTAACCTGGGAAACAACGATGACCCTCGCCCTACTTTAATAAGTACACTATTGAGTGAGGATGAGTCTAAGGATCTAATTTAACTTATTTTTGAGTTTAAGGGCTGCATTTCCTGGATATATGATGAATTGGCAGGTTGTCTGCTGACGAAATAGTTCATAAACTTGGGATCCGACATGATGAGATTTATGTTAAGCAAGCTCCTCAATGCGTGGATTTATAAATAGAGAAGCAAGACATTTTTGAAATCAATAAATTGGTCGAGGCTGGATTTATCTGAGAAGAATAATACCCTTATTAGATAACCAACATGGTACCAGTTTGAAAGAAAAAAAGTTAAATCCATATTTATATTGACAATAGGGATATAAATAAGGTGATGCCCATTCTCCTTTATGGTGGACACTATTTCTTTGCATGCTGCTTTCTCCTTTATGGATGACTTGTATGGTTACAATTAGATTAGGATGACCCCGGAAGATGAGAGAAATACTACATTCAGGATCCCTATAGGAATCTTTTGTTATAAGGTGATGCCCTTTGGCCTTAGGAATGCTAATTCAACCTAATGGAGGCAATGACCTGAATCTTTGATGACCTAATCTATAATCAAGTTGAGTGCTACATCGATTATTTGGTTGTCAAGAGCAAGGTAAAAGAGGCCTACCTTTATGACCTAAGAATTATTTTTTGGGCGGTTGCACCACTACAACCTCAAGATGAATCCCTTAAAGTATGCTTTAGGTTTCACCTCAGGTAAATTCTTATGATTTATAGTGAGGTACCATGAAATTGAGATTGATCCCTCTAAGATTTAAGTCATCTTAAATATGCCGCCTCCTAAAAGCCTTACCTAGTTAAGATCCTTTCAAGGTATGCTAGCATATATAAGAAGGTTCATATCCAAACATTTTGGAGGATGTAACACATTTGTTGTCCTAACCAAAAAGGATGCTAAATTCATATGAGATGAGAAATATCATAATGCCTTTGAAAGCATCAAGTAATCAATATGCTACTCTTATCATCCCTCATTTCAGGAAACCCACTTATTCTTTATATCACTATCCTCAATGAGTTGCTTGGCACTCTTCTAGCTCAAGTCAACGATGAGGGAAAAGAGAATGCTCTTTATTAACTAAGCCAGAGACTTCTTCCTATAAAAATCCGGTACCCTTCGACTGAGAAGCATTATTTTTCTTTAGCTTTTATAGCCCAAAAACTAAGAAACTACATGCTTTCTCATCCAATCAGTTGGATATCTAGAGTGAAACCCTTGTAATATATTATGACCGAGCATATGTTGTCAGGATATTTAGCTCAATGGTCTATGATATTGGTTCAGTTTGAATCACTTTTATTCCACTGTGTGTTATGAAAGGATAAGTCATTGCCAACTTCTTTGTGGCACACCCGCTGCCAGCGGATTCTCCTTTAAATGAAGATTTATTTTACGAACAAATCATGAGTCTTAGGAAGTCTGACGATCCTAACTGGGAACTGTATTTTAATAGTATGGAATCCTCTGAAAGGGAGAAAATTTATAAATCTATAATATCTAGAAAAGCTCGAATTCGCCTATTTTTCATAACACCAAAAAAGAAAATGATGCATTTTTTTATCATTTATCATAGCCTTGTATGAACAACGAGGATGAGTATGAAGCTTCAATAACTGGCCTGGAACTTACAATCCTGATGGATATTAAAGAGATTAAAATCGTTAGTGATTCTCAACTGATAATCAACAACATTCCAAGAACCTAAAAGGTTTTGAATCCTAAACTCCTCAAGTACCACCAGTACACCAGTCACCTCCTCGAGCAAATCTCTATCGTAACTTTGTATAGGGTTCCCCATGGGAGTAATTTTTTGGCAAATACCCTAGCTAAGCTTACAAAGGAATTTGCATGCCTAGAAAAAGATTTCATTCCTATAGAAATTCAAGGTCATCAAGTCCTCTCTCCTATAGATTTGGAGCATATCAATAAGTAATATCCCTGAATCCTTTCTACCACTTCAGCAACCGACAAAGAAGGTGATTGGAGATGACCGTTAATCGACTGTCTCTGAGAGGGTAAACTTCTCCAGGATAAATCCCATGCCAACCAGCTCAAGTAGGTCTACAAACAAACCAAATGTTCGATGAGCAACTCGTTGCTCAGTTCGATTAAAGCTCATTTGTGATCTTTTAATTAACTAAACAAACAAACTTAACCAGTATTTTAAATACTTGATCATTAAAAAAATAAACTTGAACATTAATGTGTTCAACTTATTTATGTTCACCAACAATATCATCTAAAGCTCATGAACAAGCTTGACTTTATGCTCAATAAGAAGCTCAATAAAAGCTTAATTCGTGTTGGATTTAGAGCTAGTGAATATGCTCAACAAAATTTTGATTAATATTTAATTATAAAATTCATAAATATGCATAATATAAATATTTTAAATTTATTATAACTTAATAATATAATAATATTTAATTAATAAATTTTAAAGTGATTAAAATTAATAATATATATTAACTAAAATAAATTTTTCATGTTATTAAATCTATATTACATATTAACTATTTTACTAACTTTCCCTCGTTAGTATTTCTGCCCTATGTTATCTCCCTAAAGGTGACAGGTGAGACCGTTCAAATTTCTGCCCAAATAAATGACTGGACAACTAACTCCCAAAAACTACTCAAGCCCCAACTGGAAGCTTCTTTCCTATTCATTCTCCTAGAAGCTCCATCCAGAACCCTCTCTTTTCTTCCCTCACCATTCTCCCGACACCAGCCAGCGTCGACGATAACTCGGTGAGTTTAGATGGCTTTGTAGTTTTCGCTTTGCAATTTAATTTCTTAGTATTTTGTAAGTTTCTAGCTCAAGCCCCGACACCGCACTTTTTTTAGCTTCCCTTCATTAACGGTAATATTATCTTCTTCTAAGTGACCTCATGTATGTTTTGCTATTAAGATCGAAAGATTATCTTCGCTATTAGAAAGATCGACTTTGTTGAATTTATTTTGTTAGTTGTTTGTGATAATATTCTCTATTAATTATTATTATTATTATTATTATTATTATTATTATTATTATTATTATATAGTTGTAACATAACATGACCAACAAGTAAATCTTTTCTCTAGGAAAGCAAGAAAAAAAACCTCATCAGTGTGGTAGAAATTTACACTCGTAAAACTTGGTGATGGTACCGAAAAGGTTCAATGTAATCATTGTAAACTTAAACTTAATAAAAGTAAAGGTGGTGCAACTACGCAATACCAACATCACTTACTTCATTGTATTAAAAGAGTTGTGGAGTCCAAAGTGCAATTTAATATTTCTTTGCGGCCACCTTCGCCAAATAGTGCATCTGAACTTGGAGTCATTTCTAATATCAGTAATTGGAAATATAACTATGCTAGGATGCGAGAGCTAATTTTTCATATGATGATGGTGTATGAGTTACCATTTAATTTTCTGGAGTTTGAGATGTTCAATATTGTCATGAAAGCTACAAGCCCTCATTATGAGAAGGTTTCATGAACCACGTTAAGAGATAATTGTGTTTCAAGTTATGAAATTGGAAAAAAAAAAGATTGATAAACTTATTGGATTCAGTGAATAGAGTTTGCATAACTATAGACTTATGGAAGTTTGGTCAAGATATCAATTATATGGTTTTAACATGCCATTTTGTTTATAGTGACTATAAACTTCAGAAAAGAGTGTGTAACTTTGTCGATGTACCTCCACCTAACCAACATTCATGATGTATTATACAAATGTCTGAAGGATCGAGGTATTGAAAATAAAGCTGCAACCATAAATGTTGACAATGCAGCTTATAACACATCAACAGTTAATATATTGAAGACTATTTTGGAATTTTACAAGAAGCTTTCTCTAGGTGGTCAAATATTTCATGTGCGTTATTTTGCACATATTCTTAATTTGTTCTTACAAGATGGAATTCATGAGATAAAATATATTATTGAGAATGTTAGGGACTGTGTTAAATATGTTACAGTGTCTCAACAATGTATATTAATGTTTAGTGAAATTGCCCAATAGTTGCACCTTCCCAAGAAGAAATTGATCCTAGATTGTGTAACAAGATGGAATGATGCATATGCAATGCTATCAATTGCATTAGAGTTCAAAGAAGTCTTCCCTAGATTTCAAGATATGGATTCATGCTATTCTACCTGTCCTACTGAGGAGGAATTGAGAAAGTTGGAAGATGTATGCTCGTTTCTTAAAGTGTTTAATCAAACAACAGAATTGATTTTGGGAATATATACACCTGAATGTTAATATAAATATTATTTTGTCTTTATCCAATCTAATTAGACATTAAAAATTTTTCTTTTATATGTAAGGTACCGAGTACCCCACATCTAATATATTCATGTTTGAGCACTAGGGAATAAAGGAGATGTTAGATGATAATTAGTTACATGGAAATGCACACATTAGAGATATTGCAAGAAAAATGGAAGATAAATTTGACAAATATTGGCGTGATTATAATCTTTTAATCTCATTAGGTGTAATTTTAGACCAAAGAAATAAAATGAAAATGTTAAGTTTTGCTTTCTATTCTATGAATACCGAAGACATAGCACAAATGCACATCACCGATGTACGAGAGAGTTCAAATGAACTTTATAATAAGTATGTAGAAGATTATAAAATCGCAAATGCTTAGAAATTGTAGTTGAAGTTGAAACAAGTATTAATTATCCGAGCTCATCTTCTTTTAGAGCCATACCTCTTCATGTAAAGATAAAATATGAAACTTATATTAGAACTTATTACACTACTCATGAAGAAAAATCTAAGCTCGATGTGTATTTGGATGATGGAGTTTTCATCGAGGAAGATAATCCAATAGTACATTTTGATTGCTTAGAATGATGAAAAGCTAACTGTCTAAAATACCGTATTTTGTCAAGGATGGCTTGTGACATTCTTTCTATTCCAATTACATTTGCTTCAGAAGCCACCTTCAGCGCCGGTGGAAGAGTTATTGATCAATATAGATCATCTTTAGATACAGATACAGTGCAACATCTTATTTGTGGAATTGATTGGTATCGCAATTTATATGGTATAAAGAGAAAAGTGAAGGTATGATATGGAGAAACATCTTTATTATTTTAAATTGCTAGTTTGTGAAAATTTTTCTTACAATTACTAAACTATTACGTTACATCTTGCAGATTGGGGAGAAAATAAAGGAGATCTCATTGGTCTGATAAGGAGCATACTACTTTAGTTTTTTTTTTTTTTTGTGAAGAAAACTATTGTAATTTTGTTTAACGAGCTATTGAATTTTTGTAGTTTTGACATATATGCATGCTTTATTTAAGATAAAGTTTTAGTATATTATACTCTCTACTTCTATTAGCACATTGGTTTGAATTTCATTATGTGTTAAGTACCAGCATGCTTTATTTTATATGATGTATTTGTTTTGATAGTGTACTTTTATAGTTCTGACAGAATATTGTATTTCTACGAACGCAGAAGATAATCTTTAAGCTGTTGTACCAAAATAGAGAGAAATGCAATATGTAAGCTTCATTTGAAAATATATTCATATAGATTAATCATAATTTTATTTTAAATAGACATCTGCTTTTATTATAAATTGAATTTCATTTTATTTTATACCTTCAATAGAATGAATGTATTCATGAACAAGTGACATTTTACATTTATACATATTTGCTAGATTGTTTATTTAAGATGTTCATGAACAAATTTAAGATTTTTTTGTTCAATAGATTATTTGCTAAATATGTTCATGAATATATCTTATTAAGTTTTTTTTTTTTTTTAAAGCTTGTAAGCACTAAACAAATTGAGCATGAATCGAACATGAACCAAACATGAACACCGATAAATTAAATGAACCAAACATGTATATAAATAATAAAGCTTGAAACAAACTTGAATAAGGTAATAATAATCAAACTCAAACATGAACACTCACATACACAGCTCAGCTCGGTTCATTCGCAGCCCTAAGCTCAAGAAATGTGCCCTAACATATACACTAGTAAATAATATATTGTACTACCGATCATTCAATCAGATGTGGCTACGTTGTTTAGACAAATGAAAGGCCTAGAAGATCATTAATGAGGTCCATTATGGATTGTGTGGTGCTCATCAATTGGGTCCAAAAATAAAGTTAAAAAACAAAAGACTTGGATACTAATAGCCGTTGATGATTGAATATTGCATAAATATTGCAAAACATTTCTATCAGTTTCAGGTCCATGGTGTGGTTTTACCTTAGCCTCATAATTTACATCCTATGATAGCTTCGTGGCCCTTCAAAAGTTGGGGTACGGACATTATCAGACCAATTGACCTTCCTTTGAAGGGTCATCGCTTCATATTAGCTGTAACTGATTATTTTTCAAAGTGGGTGAAAGAAAATCCTCTATCCAATGTAATACCACACCATGTTTTAAAGTTCTTTCATGAACATATTATATATCAATTCGGCGCACTCCATAAAAGTATATCCGATAATGGTTATGTATTCAATTCCATAAAAATCAACAATTTCATAAGACGTCATAACATTGATTGAAGATATTCAATAATCTATTACCCTCGGGCTAATGGGTTAACTAAGGCATACAACAAGACTTTGGTGAATATTATCAAAAAGACCCTTGATGATAATAAACTCAATAGGATGAGAGGTTGATGTGGACCTCCGAAAGAGCACCGCGCAAACGGGCTAATTGGAAGGGACAGATTGGATCGTGCATACGACTAACCATTGAGGATAGCGGCTCTCACCAGCGCACCCCAATGGGTAATAAAAGTCATGACCTGATCACAGTCACAGGTTTCCCCCACCCGATAAAAAAGCTTGAGTGGGGTTTAGTAGATGTGGGTCCAAGTTTTCCATGGGCGTTGGTGGGAAAAATTATGTATCACCATGCAGATTTTGATTTCTCCTATTTTGTAATCGAATACTACATTGAGAATAAAGTACAATCTCAAAAGACTGACACAATATTCTATAATTGATTCAATATCAAAATAGGATTTTGAAAATTGATATTTCTGTAATCAAACACAGTTCAGAGAATAACATATTATTTCGAAAGATAAACATAAAATTCTTAAGAATGTGTTTAAAAATAGAAATATTTTTTTTTTTTGAAAAATTTATTCATTCTTTTATTTAGATATAACAAGAAGAATATTATATCATCTTAAAAGACGAACATAATATTCTTCAAAATATCTAAAAGAAAGAATGAGTTTTATAAAATTCATCATCTCTAAAAATTGAATATAACAAACAGGACATTACATTATCTAAAAATAATAATAATAACATCCTATAAGTATATTTAAGATTAGAAATGAAGTTTTTTAAAGACATTTGCATTCCCAAAGATTCTTCCCTTATTTTATATGAATAAAACAAGGTTTATTTTAATCTGGGGTTCTCAAATCCCTATAGAAGCAAGCCTCTATAGTTAATTATATCCTAGGAGGGATATTCTTAAGAAAACTCTCGATTAAAGCAGTGATTTCATACCCTTCTGACTACAAAGTAAAAAACAAGGAAACATAAATAGGAATTTTCAAGGAGAAAGCTCAATGTTGAACATTTATTAGCGAGTCAAAGGAAGAAAAGTAGGAGGTGCTGGATTCTGAGAAGCTCAGATGCAACCTCAGTCTATCCTATATTGAGCTTTACATTTTAAGAGAGAATTTTATATTTAAGTTAACATTTTATTAAAAATTTGGGATTATATTCCCGGAGGGCGAGGACTTAAGATCTAAAAGAATCTGCCTCAGAACCTAAATCTAATTTGGGTACTACAAAGTAGTGACCCGAACCTAACTAATGCAGTGCAAATCTGGACTTACCCCGGCCTGGATTGGGGAACCAGCTAACCACCTAGGCGCTTTAAAACCATGTGTCCAGTCTCTTATGAAAGATGGGTAGGGATATTGCTTAAGTTTTAAGGAATTAAAGGCCGACATCTAAGACAGATCCTAATTGGCCCCTCAACTTATGTAGGGTGAAAAATGTCTAGAAATGCAATTAATATTTTAGACTCTTTTTAATTTGTATCTAATGCAATGCATGCTAATTGACTCAAATACATAAAATGTATATGAAGCAGTTTTAAAATTAGGCTTAGAAAATATGTTTTTTTCTAGAGATTGCACAACTTTCCTTTGACAGAACTGCACCCTCATAGGTGTGGTCTGACAGAACCCGCAGGCGGGGAGGTGCCTAACAAGGAAGAGAAAGTATTAATATGCTTATGCTGACTCTCAGTAGTCCCGAGCTTACTTCTTAGATCATTAGAATTACTATGTGAGCCTAAAAATTTTTATTAAAATTACAAGTAGAAGAATTTTAAGCGTACCCTTACGAAAAAAGCACTCCGATTCATATCCAGGCTAAAACAAAACACGACATGCAAGGTTCTTAAAAAAAGCTACTGCACAAACAATGTAAACAATCATTTTAAATAATCCAAAATATAATATCCAATGTCCATATAATTACACCCAGAATTTGCAGAAGAGTAAAGTGGCCGGGCACCACTGACAACAAACCCGGGTTCTAATCCTAAGAGTGACGCAAGTAATTTTTGAAATGGGATATATTCTTTCTTGTATCTTCAGTTCTTCGTCTTCTTTCTTCTTTTTCTCCATTTTTGCTTTTCTTCTTCTATGAACTTCTTGGATCCGTCAGGCCTGAATATACAAATGAAAAGAAACTCATCCCTAAAAAGGGGTATTTTCTTTTCTATTTGGATATACAAATCATCCTAATTTGGCTTTTCAAATAAAAGAGAATAATCCTTTAAGATATATTCTCCTTTCTTTAGATTCCAAATAGAATGTAATATCTCACTTTCAAAATCACTTTCACATTTTTCAAACACATTTACATTATATTACATTTCACAGAAAGAAAAAGAAAATCTAGACCACCTGCAGGGTTATCCTAAGCAGTTTATAATAAAAATCATCCCAAGCAGTTATATATATATACATTTGAATTAAATTTATAAGCCATACTTGGACACACTCCTTTTTTATATTGGGGGCTAAGCAGCTGAAGCACCTGTAGCATTTATATGATTATTAATTAATTAGCCCCCCTTTTTACTGCCCTGCATGAGTGTGGCCACCTGCAAAAAATTCTGTAAACAACCAGACCGCTCCTAACCTATGGGTAATCTAATCATCAACCAAATCACATCACAGAGTGCAGTAAAAGTAAGTAAACAAACACCAACAGTTTTACATCCAACATGCAATGAAAGCTGAGAAAGCCCGTCACAATGCAGTAAAGAAATAAACACCGGCCTAAACTAAAGCTAAAGTTATTTGTCCTAACAAACAATTCTAAGTGTATGCAACAGGTTGTGTGGTTTGAATATGTCCTATGTAGGTTATTGACTAAAGTTTTCTAATTGATTGAATTTTAGTTTAAAGATATTCACTAATCCTAAGGTGAGGTGTCACTAAGTTTTTTATGTTTTATGTTTCTATCCTAAAGTGTGCATGCATCCTAAGTCTAGGTTTTCTAAGACTCGGTCCTTAATTATTGTCCTTAAGTGTCACTAATGTTATATAGGGTAAAAATTTAGTTATCACTAACCCTTAAGACATTGCGCGTGTATAAAAGGAATTTAGGGATCTAAAATAAAACAAAAGTAATCCTAATAAAATTGAAGTTACTACAAGGACCTAAATGGAAGGGTTCGCACAAATCACACCAAGGGCCCCTAAAGGTTTTCTAAGTTTAGAATACTCACAGTCACCGGGGGCTACGACCCGGTGGTTCCGCCCGTAGCACCTCTACCCGGCTAGATAGAGGCGACTGACGTCATTAGCTCCTTGTACTTTTGTCCACTCGATTAGTACCATTCCTCATAGTTCATGCAAATAAAGAGAAGAAAATAGGTATTAGAGCATGTTTAATAATTAATAATAAAATAATTGAAATTTACTGAAAATAAAGACGTACCTTTCTTCGGGCTTGGACACCGTTTCTGTTGACTTTGCTTTTTTGAACTTTTTACTTTTTAACTCATAATGTATACCTTTCCAATATTCACCCCGAGGCAACAAGAAAGGAGAAGAAGAAGGGGGAGAGAAAGATAAAGGGAGAAAGAGGGCTTTTGATTTTCAATGCTTTCATTTTTAATAAACACCCAACTAACTCGCTTCCCAACACAAATGGTTTTTCATCTCATTTATCAAAACTCATACACTCTCATACACAAATATTAGTTCCCAACACATTTCACTTTTCGTAAAATTCAAACATCTTACTTTTCAAAATCGCTCTTATACTTTTCAAAACATACACTTTTCCACTTTTCAAATCACCTATAAATTTCATTTTTCCAACCCTTTACAAATCTCAATCTTTCAAAAAGTCACAAATTTCAAGTTTCACTTCTCAACACACACACACAATCCAAATCAATATGCTAAACACTTCACTATTATACATTTACACATTTCACAATTTCAAAACATACACCTTTTGCTTTCCAAAATTCCAAAAATTAATTCTCAAGCCAAACACACTTTTCTCTTGACAACCACTTGCTTCTACAAACACTAACCTAGGTAGTGTGAAGGGCGTCAAAGAGAAATTTTGGGACTTTAAAATCCAACTATTTTGATAAATCCCATTTCAATCCTATTATTGCTAGAATCTAAGATTTAACAAATCATACCATTCATGAGATTTAAAAGATTTAAGGATTTCTTGTTCTCACCAAATCTTAAATTCTGAAATGCATAGCTAAACAGTTTATCAAACTTATTTTAACAAAATTCGTGTCGAATAGTTCTAAGATTTTAAACTTCTTAAGTTTTATTAAATTGAAATTATACCATTTTTTTTTACATGAATTTGATTTTAATTATACCCAAATAACATAATAAACAAGCCTTTATCCCATTCCCGAATATTTATTTCAGAAAAGATATGCTGTGATGAATTATAAATATATTTCTTAAGACAATTGAAAGAGTCGAGACTCCAACTTAGAAAATTAGAATATGATAAAATATTTTTTTCTATGAAGGAAAAACAAGTGCAGCTTTATTTTAAAATTTAGAGCATTATGTTAATTACTATCATGTAATTAAGAAACAATATATATAATAAGACAAACAAAACGTCTGTAACTTTTTATTACAACACAGTAAAAGAATATGAGACATCTAGAAAGCTTTTTCAAAATGAATAAAATTCATCATTACTTCTTCCTGACTGCAATAATAACTTTCCTTTTATATAACTGCTTGGGATGTTTATTAGGATAACCTTGTAGGGACTTTAGATTTTTCTGCTTTCATTTAATGTAAATTCATTTGTAATATTGTTAAGAGTTGTGAAAGTGTCTTTGAGTGTGGATATTCTTATCCAACTCGAATTCCAAAAAAAGAAGGCATCCTCATAGGGGATAGTCTTCTATCATTTGGGAGATCAAGTTGGATGACTTTAGATATCCAAAGAGAAAAGGCAATACCCCTTACTAGGGGGAATTGTCTCTTTGTTTGGATATTCAAGCCACGATGGATCCAAAGAGTCCAAGGTGGAGATTTCCAAGGAGTCCAAGGAGGAGAGATCCAAGGAGTCCAAGGAGGAGAGATCCAAGAAGTCTAAGGAGAAGAAGATTGAAGAGCTAAAGACTTGAAGACCAATATCCTACTCAAAGTCATTTGCGTCTGTCATAGGCTTAAAAATCCGGGTTGTTGGCAGTGGTGTCCGGCCATATTACTTTCTACATATCCTGGGTTGTAATAAGGGCAGTTGGCCTATGGACATTTATTTAATTAGTTGGATTTATATTGATGTACTTACCTGATTTGCGTAGTATAAATTACCTACTTTTTCTAGATTTCTTTCTTGCATGTCGTTTTTGTTTTTTCCTAGATTTTCGTTAGGCTCCTTAAGGATTACAAAATTTTTCTACTCATAACTAAAACTTAATATTTAAGTCTTAAATAATCTAAAAACTTAATGAACCTAGGGAATTGCATGAATCATCCAGGGTAGCATGTATATTACTGTATTTTCTCCCTCCTAATAAGACATCTCCCTGCTTGCGAGTAGAGTTCGGATAATCTGGCCTATGAGGATGAAGTGCCAGACCTAGGGAGACTCATTCTTTTCTAAAAATTTATTTTCTATAAGCCTATTTTTAAATTCTTATGCATACATGATTTGGAAGCTTTAACCAGAATGCATTGCATTAGTAATCAATTAATTAAAATTTAATTGCATTAATTAGAGACATTCACCCCACATAAGTCCAGGACCAATTAGAAAATCTTCTAGATGTCAATCCTATTTCCAAAAATTGTACCACCCACGCATCTTTCATAATTGACTTGATATCATGGTTTTAAAATGACTAGGTGGTTAGCTGGCTCCCCAATCCAGGTCGAGGTAAGTCTAGATTTCACATTGCATTAGCAAGGACATGGGTCTTAGTGTTGTGTAGAACACTAAGCCCAATCTAGATTTAGGATTTGAGGCTACTACATTCGATCTCGTAGTAAGCCTTAAATAGTAGGTAAGTCCCTTCCTTTTAGGGACCATAAATCCTACTTATCTGCATCACAGGATGACGCCACCTCCATCTTTTCTCTCACGCATGTGTCAATTGCCTGACCTTTATTTTCCCCAGTTTCTCTTTAGTACGCTAGAGCCTCCGAATGCTGGTGTGAACCATACATGTCGATTTAGCCCTTTAGGACCGTTCTTCCCTTTTGAGTAGGACTTCTTAGTCTATACCCTCATGCCAATCCCATTTTTTGAGAAGGATAATGTATGATCCTTAATCGAGAGTTTTCTCGGGCTCTGGCCTGAGATGTAATTAACCACGGGGGCTCCTGTGGGAAACTTAGCCCTACATCTACTAAACCCCACTCAAGCTATTTTATCGGGTGGGGGAAACCTGTGACTGTGATCAGGTTGTGTATATTACTACCCATCAGGGTGTGCTGGCGAGAGTCGCTATCCTCGATGTTTAGTCGTATGCACGATCCAATCTGTCCCTTCGAATTGGCCCATTTGCGCGGTGCTCTTTCAGAGGTCCATAGTTGGAGGAAGCCTTGTGGGCCTATCAGAACACTTATTAGACTCTGACCCAATCCACCCCATTTGCACTAGTGTATGGGTTCGAGGTTGTGCTCCCTCTAAGGTGTAGATTCCCTCACTCAGGACTACAATCTAGAACCAAATAATGACTAAGTGGAATGTACAACTCCAGCAAAAAGAACTCGAAGGCCTTAAAAAGCATTATCTCCAAGCTCAACAAAGTCTAGAGTTGTATAAGGCTCGAATGGTTCAAGCTCATGAAAAGTTAATGCGACCTAGAACCTTCCAAGTAGGAGACTTGGACTTGGTTCTTCAAAGGCTTATTTTAACTCATCAAAATATTGGTGAGAAGTTTGAATTAATATGGGAAGGAACCTTCATTATGGAGACAGTCTACAAAAAGGGCTCGTATCAGCTAGTGGATTGAAAAAAAAATCACCCAATATTGCCTATTAATGGGTGTTTCCTTAATAAATATTATGCTTTATATAGCTCAAATTCTTAATCAATGAAATGTTTTAATGTCCTGGTTTAATTTTGGTCAAGTCCGTTTTCACTGTCAAAGTGATTTTAAAAAAAGATCAAACCCATCAATCAATCACTTTGTGTTATATTTCCCTTAAGGTTTGGTGTTGCCTTCCCTTGAGTTTTGAACCTTTGTGATAAGCATATTTTAACCCAATCATACGATCATCCAACCTCGACCCTTTGGGATGGGCATATTTCAACCCCATCATATGATCATTCAACTTGATCCTCTATGATGGGCATGTTTCGACCCCATCATATAATCATTCAATTTGATCCTCTATGTTAGTCATATTTTGACCCCACCAAATGATCATTCATCCTCGATCATCTGTGATGGGCATGTTTTGACCCCATCACAATATTATTTAACCATGATCCTCTGTGATGGTTATGTTTTGACCCCATTATATGATCATTCAACCTCGATCCTCAATATTGGGCATATTTTAACCCCACCATAAGATCATTAAATCTTGATCCTCTTTTATGGAATGTTTCGACTCCACCACAAGATCATTTAATCTCAATCCTCTGTGATAAGCATATTTTGACCCAATCACAAGATCATTCAACCTTGATCTTTAGTGATGGGCATATTTTGACCCCATCACACGATCATTCAATGTCGATCCTCTGAGTTAGGCATATTTTGACCCCCACAACAAGATCGTTCAACCTCGATCCTCTATGATGGGCATGATTCAAGCCCATCATAATATCATTAAATCTTAATCCTCTATGATGGGCATGTTTCAATCCCATCATATGATCATTCAACATCGATCCTCTATGTTGGGCATATTTTGACCCCACCATAAGATCACTCAACCTTGATCCTCTATGATGGTCATGTTTCAACCCCACTAAAAGATTATTTAACCTTGATCCTCTATGTTGGCCATATTTTGACCGCATCATAAGATCATTCAACCTTGATCCTCTATGATGGACATGTTTCAACCCCATCGCAAGATCATTCAACCTCGATCCTCTATGATGGGCATATTTCGACCCCATCTCAAGATTATTCAACCTTGATCCTCTATGATGGGCATGTTTTGACCCCATCATATGATCATCCAGTTTCGATCCTCTGTGTTTGGCATATTTTAACCCCACCACATGATCATCTACTAGCAAAAGATAATACCCTTTGTGGCACTGCCATAGTACTGACTTAACTTTGATTTTTTGTGGTTTGGTCCTTCCTTTCCTTAGGACTAAGTCCCAAATCCCACCCTTCCATTCAGTAAGTGCCAATATATACAATAGAACTTTGTTCTACCACACATATTTAGGGTCCATTTGTTGACCTCATTTATGTATGAGGTCGGTATGACCTACTTGGGTTTCTTTCTGGTGACCAAATAATTGGGAGGTGTCAACTTCTCAGCTATATAAGTCCTAGTCAAAGACTAATCCAAGTCTAATCAAATATAGTTCCACCCTTCAATTCAATCTCTGGTCTAGCCTTCTACCAACTTTCAATCAACCTTTAAATTATATCCAATTAATCCCAATCATTCATTTGATTGTCATTGATGTGGATATATCAAAATCAACCAGTCAACTCTAAAATCTAATCCAAATCCAACATTCCAAACCAAATCTTTGGGTTAATAACCTAGGTCTTGAAACCCTATCTGGGTGAATTTTTTGTCATTTGAAAACCCAATCAAATGACCTCTTATTTGGGGTCTATCAATTGCATATTTCTTAGATATGTCTCTAAGAACAACCCATCAAATTTAAGCACATTCTAAGTCTCTACCCTAAGAAACTGAATTGATTTTCAAAGGCTATAAAACCTTCAAATATTTATAGCCTATGCCACTAGACTTGTCATTCAATAGAATTTGACCTTGGGATTCTTTCCAAACCCTCCAACCATACCCATGACCTTTGTTCTTACTTATTGACTAATAACTTACACTTTAATGGACCCAGTTTGACACAGGTTTGATCAGAGGTCAAAATGATAAAAATATCCTTTAAAGGGGTTTATAGTTTTTTTTCCAAAATTCAACACGGCCTTCCTATATCAACCTTTCAAATTTATCCCAATGGATCATAAATATCATAAGGAACACATTGGACCAAAACTCATACTTTGGTTTAGCCTATTTAATTAAGTCAACCATAGTTGACCAAAGTGGCCCTTAAGGGTTTATATACCCATTTCAAACCAAATGGCCTCCCCTTGATTTGAAACTACCTCCATTTAGTTTATATGATCAATTTGAACTCAATGGACCCAACCCTTGATCCTAGTCAACTAAGTTTGATAAAACCTTCCATATACTTTCACCCTTTCAAACCTTTTGATCAAGAATTCCTCAAACCCATGGGGTGACCCATTAGGTTTCTAAGAGACCCCTCTTAAAGACCCAAGACATGGACCCACTTGGGTTAGCCATTTGGATTGACCCAAGTGTCTAAAGGGAGGTTCTCCTTAAGACAAACTCCAACCATAACTCAATTGGATTTAACAAATGGTAGCATTAGGTCCCCCATTACCAAACACACCTTTCCTAGTAGACCCAACCCTTGGGTTAGCTTGGGTTAGGAATTAGACTAACCCGAAGTGGTCAAAACCATTATGGGTTGAGCCATTTTCTAACCTAGGGCTCACCAAGCCAAATAAACACCTCCATTATGTGGCTCTAGGTCCAACACATCTACCCTAGTTAGTCCCACCCTTGGGTTGACTTGGGACAACCTCTAGGCTAGCCCAAAGTGGTCAAAACCACTTTGACTCGAGCCTATTCCTTCCTTAGGGTAAAAAAGATCAAATAACTTATTGTATTAGATGCCCCTTGACCCAACTCACCTCACATACCAAACCTACCCCTTGGCTTGACCCAGGTCACACCCAAACTAACCCAAAAAGTATATGTTTGGGTCAAATTGAATCACTTAATCGATTGTGCTCCCTCGTACACAATTAAACTCATGTTTGAGTTCACCTAGTCCCCAGCAACCTTTCTAACTCAGCCTGACCCATCCAGTGGCCAACGGCAGCCAAAGAGAATGGAAAAATAGCTCTAGTGGTTCCCCTTTCATAAGTCATAGCTGAAGCTTCTCCAAGGCCTGAGCTCACCTCCTTTGGGCTGGAAATGACTCCCCAAGTTGTCCTCTTCTAGCTGACAATCATCCAATGGCCTGTCTAGTTAATCCTAGCCATCCAGAAGCCATTTTAATGGGGCATCTTGACTTAGACATCTCTATTCGCTCTCAAGCATTCCAAAATTTTCCCCAGAGCTCCCCAAGTCTTCCTCTGCCATTCCCTAGCATCCCAACCACCTTCGCTTACAAATTTGAGTGAACTCCAGCGAAACCCATTCATGTCCCACTCAAAGTCCTACCTAAGGTGATCCTCCAGCCTCAACATCTGAAGGTAAAGTATTTTTCTTCATCCCCTCAAGCTCCCTAACTAAAAAACCCATTCATTGGGGCATTCTACACGATGGGATTCCGATCCTAAGCTCCTAGGTAGGCAGTGGTGGTCAAGTGAAAAGTAATCCGTTAACCCACCAGAATCCAACCGTTTGATTGATGATTTACATTATCCTGATCCTCCCCATGAATTTTGACTGAGTTTTATGGGTAAGATCTCCCATATCACGCCATAAAATCCCTACAATTTTGGGCACCAATGAGAGGTTGAAGATGTAATCCCATCCATTAATCTCAATCAATGGCTCGAATTAGATCCCATGGTTCTGGAGGTCATTGAATCGTATTCGCTCGATTGATGATCTGACGGCTGGGGTCAATTCCCTATTTACACATTCAATGCCAATGATTGACTGCCCAATCAAAGCGCTCCTACATGTAAAGAGATGGCTGACTATGTAAATTCGGTTTAATTAAATTAAGAAATCATGGTAAACTTTAAAAATTCATATCTCCCTCCACATTTGACCAATTTAGGTATTATTAGGCTCATTGGAAAGATCTCAGTAAGATCTTTAAAAGCCTTATGGTCTCAAGCCCTAATTATTTCTTTGTTAATATAAATTTCAATTTGAATGTTTTTGGAATTACTACATTTATGTGTCCAATTGGTCTCCCCATGGCTTGGGACTTTGGGGGAATGAATTTGGACATCTTTGACATGTCTAAATTTTTTCTCCTATTTGATGAGTTTAAGGCATACTTGACTCAATTTAAACTTAGGGGCTATGGTTTGACCCCTAAGTTCAAATTGGTCTTATGATCTATCCAATGAGATTTAGGATTTGAGTTTTTGTATGTTAATTGTGCTTAGTCTACAGAGTTTAGAGCTACAGATTACATCCTCATCCAAGCCTATAATAGTGACTTAGGAATTTTTGAAGGTAACATAGAGGTTACCTTAGGTGGCTTGGTTAACAACCATAAGAAGCTCCACATGGGCCCAAATTCAGGGGGATTGAACCTTGAGATTAGATGATCTCATGGTCCAAATTTTAATAGAAATGGAATCCATTTGGTTCACCAACTAGGGGTCCCAAATTCCCTTTCTAGATTCGGCCTAGAACACAAATTAAATCTTAATTAATTTGTATTAAATCCTAAAAGTTCAAATAAGGCCACTAATTCCTTGCAATTAGACCATTAACAAATGAATATTAAAAGCCTTATCAGATCACCTTTAATTTAACTTTAATTTAATTTTTAGGGAAATTTGATAATTAATTCATTTAATTAATTAAAAATATTTAAAAATTCTAAAAATCACTAAATTCTTGGAAACAATTCCTTATATTATTCTTGACCTTTGGGGGAGATTCCAAGAGGTTTGGGATTGTTTTGAATCAAAATCTAAAAAACCCCTTAATTGGGAATTTTAAGAAAATTCCAAAATTCCTTAACTTTGAAAAATCATAAATAATTCTAGAAAATCCAATTTAATCAAACTCAAAGCCATTAAACTCTAATTAAAATCTAATATTTTCTAAAATGACAAACCTTTAAAATTAAGTTAAAGTCAAAAAGTTAACCTTCTGATTAATCATAGTTCAAAACTAGGTCCAAAATTCAAAAACTCATAATTTTATGTAGAAAATTTTAAATTGAGTAAACTCAATATTTAATTACTCTCCTTAAGACCTAATATTTAAGAAAAATATTAAAAGTTCAAAAATCACTTTAATTTTAAAAGTCAACTTTCAAATGATTAATTAATATAATTAAATAAAAAAAATTCCATTATTAACTTTTAAAAAATTCAATAATTCACTTAAAATTTAAAAAAAAAATTAATTCAATTATCTAAATTAGCAATCAATACATTTAATTAAAATTTATCAACCTCTAATCTTCAACCAATTAAATCAACTTAATCAATTCCGATTACTACTAGGTAATTCAGGACTATGAGGCTATTAGCTTAGCCGCAATGAATGTGAAATAAACTTTATGGCCTCGATAAGCAACAAAGGTAGTAATCACTCAACCATTAAAATTTACCTAAACCAAGCTTTAACAAAATAATATTTAAACTCAAACATAAATTTCTCTTTCAGCCTTCAATAAATTTGAACATTAGATAACTTTAACAAATCACCCAACTTATGATCTACCCAAGCCACATAGACTTTAGTACACACTTTAAATTGTTTGCTAGAAAAATCAACTCTAGCTTAAGCTAGGATGTTGTTTGGTTTTACTGTTGTGTGATGTTGTGATTGAAATTTGATTGATGATAGTTTTTATTTACTTTAATTGCAATATATGAATTGATGTGATGGGTGATAGTTTACCCTTAGGTTACGGTCAATATGATTGATTTTTTGCAGGTGGTCACACTCATGCAGGGTAATAAAAGGGGGCAAAATTAATAATTATTATAAATACTACATGTGTTTTAGATGCTTAACCTCCAAATAAATAAGAGCGTGACCAAGTGTAATTTACTTTTTAATGCAAATATATAAACTGATTGTGATTGATTTGCTTAGGATAACCCTGTAGGAGAGTCTAGATTTTTCATTTTAAAGTTTATGTAGTTTTTTTAATGTTAAGAGTTATAAAGGTGGACATTTGAATCGGGATACATAGGTCCAAATTTGAATTCCAATAAAGAAAGGACATCCCTCGTGGGAGGGTTCTTTTTCATTTGGATGCCCAAATTTTGATCATTTCACTATCCAAAGTGGAAAAGAATATCCTCCCCTTTGGGGAAAGGATTTTCCTTTTTATTTGGGAATCCAAATATGACGAATCCAAGGAGCCCAAAAAGGAGAAGACGAAGGAGTTGAAGACAGTTAGTATCCCACTCGGAGTTGACTTGTGTCGATTTTAGGATGAGAATTCAAGTTTGTGGTTAGTGGTGCCTGACCACTTTTAATTTATATGATTTTTAGGTTATAATAAACAGACAGATTGCTTATTGATATTTATTTAATTGATTTAATTTATTGATGTATTTTATGTAATATGATTACATATAGGGTTGCCTACTTGTCTTAATTTATTGGCTATTGCATGGCATTTTTCTTTTAACATGGATATGTGAAGGCTCGTAAGGGTATGCTAAAAAATATTTCTTCTTAAAATCAATTAATTTTTTTAGGCTAACATCGAAATTCTAACGATCTAAAAAATAAGACCATAACCATAGGAGTTTGCATAATCATATTAATTGCTTTTCTTCCTTGCTAGGCACCTTCACACCTGTGGGTTCTGGAAAATCTCCTAACCTTTTAGGGTGCGGATCTATCAACGGGATGTTGTGCAATCCCTAAATAAAATTAATATTCAAGCCTTTTTAAAAAATTACTATATTTTATTTTATGCACTTAATTGAGTTGATTAGCATGCATTGCATTATAAATTCATTAAATGAGTCTAAAAATTTAATTACATTCGTTTTAATCATTTTCATCCTACATAAGTCAAGAGATCAATTAAGATCCACTCTAGATGTTGATCACAATTCTCAAAAACTTTAATTAAAACGTTCCTACAGCTCTTTCATAAAAATGAGTGAACTCATGGATTTTAATTGACTAGGTGGTTAAGTGGCTCCTCAATCCAGGCCAGGGTGAGTCCAAATTTTATATTGCATTAGCTAGGTTCGGGTTACTGTGGTCTAGTGCTCAATTTAGATTTAGGATTCAAGATAGATTTTGAATTATAAGACTGCAACATCTGGGAATGTAATCCCAAATTTCTAATAATACGATTAACTCAGATTAAAAGGAATTCTTTTAATCCAAAACATAAGCTCAACACTTAGATTAGGTTGGGATACTTTTGAATTATTTCAGAATCTCAAATTGTCTCATACCCCTCCTCCTTTGACTTCAAAAATAAGTGTTCAAAACTTGATCTATTCTCAATTTAGATTCTAAATTCATCTCCTTTGATATTACTCTCAGAAAATCACTAAACAGAATTTATGCCATTATTTGAATATATAGTATTTGCAGGAAATCAGCATCCCTATTAATTACCTATGAGGATTTGTGCTCGTAGGAGATTTAGAACCCACATCTACTTTTCAAAAATCAATTTTCAAAACTTCAATTAGTCTTCTTTTGGAAAATCAAAATCAACGACAATTGTTATCGTATTGTTAGAATAATTGGTAATGAATGATATTTTCTTCCACAGGGGAGATATATCATTTGTTGATAAAACTTCAAATTTGAAATTAATAATAATTCATCTTGATTATCGTAGTTAGATATTTGATCAAAATGCACTTTGGCCCCTTTGGGGCCATATGTGGTTCTTTCTTAAATCTGGTTACGATATTCAAGATGGGATTTGCAATTATAGATCAACCAATCATTCTTAAGTTCAATTTTCTTCCATATGGCCTATAAGGTCGTGCCTCAACAAGAATACCTAATGCTTGGTTTTTTGGCGGTCCAAAACTCATGGGGATTTCAACAATTTTCTTTGCATGATACCCTTTTAAGAATGTGTACGATAATCTTTAAAAATTCTCCTCAAAGTGACTAGTAGGAGGAATAACTAATCATACTCCTTACCATATCGTTAATAGTTTGGTTTCGTAATTGTTAGCACCATTCATGTTGGGTTTGCCCAGCATTGTATATTATAAAAAAAATTCCACATTCTTTGAGATAAATGGCATAGGGCCCTAGACATTGTTCTTCTAATCCCATCATACCTCGCATAGTACTCACCACAGCGGTCCAAATTGATGGACTTAATTGTTTTTCAAGCCCAAGTTAAACTTTAGCTTTGAAAGATTGGAAAAGATCAAAATTGTGGCTTGTCATGTACCAAATATAGATAATCAACCATGATTAATTATCTTCGAACGTAATGAGGTATTGCTGCCATTCCATAAAGTCGAATGAAATGGACTACGAATATTAGAATGCATGAGTTATAAGACATCTATAGCTCGCTCAATATCCAATTTTCTAATATTTGTCGAGTTCCCCTTAATACACTCAACACAAACTTGAAAGTCTATTAAATCTAGGGGTTCAAAATTTATGTTTGACACAAACCTCTTAATTCCTCTAAATTCTTTGCTTAGAGAACTAATCTAAAGGTTTATGCCATAAGGTGAAAAAATTCTCACTTATTTTTCTCTCTAAACCATGTAAATTTATTTGCATTATTTTGTTATAGGAACTAAGAATATCAAGCATATTTAGATTATCAATTAAGGAATCAAAACCAACACAATTTGAATTTTAATAGAAACTACTTTTATTATTTCCAAAATAATTGAAAAAAAAAATATCATGATTTTATCAAACTAGAAATAAGAATTAAAATTGATCTTAAAGATGGTACAACAACCATCTTAAAAAAATTCAAATAAAATATAATTTTCATTCGGAATATGAACATCTCATTAGCCTCAACCGCAATTTTATTTTCATCATCCGCAAGATGAATCTTTCAACATCATTTGGCAAGCAATTTCACAGATAACCTTACACATATGTGAGTAACAATACTAGAATCTACCACCAAGCATCCTTCAGTACAAAAGCTAAATAAACTTCATAACAAACTAAGACTAGTATACCTTTCTTTAAGTGTACTTTGGACACTTCATCATGTGTCCCATCTTGAAAAAAATAGCTGGTGAATTTCTCATCATCCATTTTTTCTTATATTGTTATAAGATCATTTCGTGAGAACGTGTTGCAGGCCAGTTGGTCGACGGAAGAAAAATTCCTCCCTATTTCGCCCGCACTCGAATCTTCTAATATGTCAATATCTCAGAAAAAAGAAAACCTGTACAAACCATACCTTTCTTCTTTTTCCCAATTTGAGTTCTCTTAGTCTTATACATTTATTCTTTCTTCTTCTTGCACAGTGAGATATAAGCTAATAAAAGGATCATTTGTCCTTTCAAGCGTTATAATTCAATTTGAATTGCCCAAAGTAAATAGAAAGAGAAATCAAAACTAAGGGCATGAGTAAGTCCTCAAACAACTCAAGTGACTTGAGCTTTGATATGAGATGAGAGGTCTCTTATGTTTCGTTTGTCCTTATATTTCATGGAGACGAGTTTAACCAAACGATTACTCGCCTCCGACCTTTCATTCTTAGCAAAAGATTGCTCAATTGCTTTCAATAACATTCTTTCTGCTCTTGCTTTTAGAAATAAAGCCTCAAAAGCTTCTGGAATAGATGTGTTACATGATCATTACACGCATTCAGTTAAATTAAACCATCCTTTTAATTTTAGGTTTTGTTTGGGATGATTTTCTTTACTTATTTCTCAAGCAGCTTTCTATGAAAAATTTTTGGACCAAAATTCTTTTTTACTAAAAAACTGTTTTATAAAATAATAAAAAAACTGTCCCAAGCGAAGTTTGGGACGGTTTTATTTTTGTACTAAAAAGTTACTTTAAAAAGAAGTAAGAAAGCTGTCCCAAACGAAACCTTAATCTCTTCGAATTTTCTAGAGTAGTTGTTAGTTGATCCAATTGAAACGGAAGATTGAAATCCATGCAGTTGTTAACCCCACATTCAAGTTTCTTATGGTTGTTTTTAGACTTTGAAATTTGTCCCACTAAGCATTAGGATATTACTTGGAAAGATATTTGTAGCAGTAGCAACCGAGATTGTATGCAGAACAAAATAAACAAGTATACTTAAATTTATTAAGCATGTCATGAAAATATGAACAAATAATTCAAATTGGGGACCAACTCAAAATATCTAGCACTATTAATTCTTAGTCTTTCAACAGAGAAACTAATTGTAAGTGGTACTCTCAGTAGACTGAATTCATAATTATCATAATCTTCTACATAATAAAGAACAAAAAAAAAAAAAAAAACACAGAACATACTTTAAAAGTAAATAAAACCCTAAATCAATAAAACATAAATATTTTAATAAAAACAATCCAAACAGAATATTTGCAAAACCTTAATAATCTAATAACAATGCCTGCTCTGATATCACTCGCTAAAGTCACATCATGCCGAAAATAAAAAATAATTCTAAATGCAAATATGATAGATTATTAAGATTTATATATTCAAAAAATATATGGAATCCATTGAAAATGATTGCCTACTTATAAAAAAAATAATATGCGATGTAAAGATTTTAGCATTTAATGATTTATATAATATATTAGATACTAAGAATGATGAAAGATATATATATATATATATAAGAAGATATTATTAGTGGTGTTGAAATGCTTAGGAGATTAAAGAATTTATTATGAATTTGGGCGATCAAGTCATTAATAAGAGTACATATTTTAGATATCTTGGATCTATTATTTAGAGTGGTGGTGAAATAGAAGAAGATATTATTAGCATAATTCAAGTTGGATGGTTGAAGTGAAGGAATGCATTGGGCTTGTTGTGTGATAAAAAAGTATACCTGAAACTTAAGGGAAAATTTTATAAGATAGTGGTGAGACCTACAATGCTTTATGGTACACAATAGTAGCTATTAAAAGAGAAGCATAATATTAAGTGTTGCAAAGATGATAATGCTCAAGTGCATGAGTGCTTTGCTCTTAGAGACAAGATTCATAATGAGCATATACGTGAAAAGGTTAGAGTAGCTCTAATGGAAGATTAAGATTAGAGAGAGCCACCTTAGATGATTTGGTCACATAAAATGGTGGCCTTCTGACGACCTGATTAGGAAAGTAAATATATTAAATTTGGCTTATGTTAAGAAAAGTAGAGGTAGACCCTTAAAAAGACTTGGTTAGAGAATATTAGGAATGACTATTCTTTATTAGATTTAAAAGAGTATTGGACTCTTAACATGACACAATGGAAAAAAAGAATTCATGTAGCCGATCCCACATAATGGGATAAAGGCTTGATGTTATATATATTGCCCACTATATAAAAAGATTTTTTTGTTCTCCTTTTCACGGCACATTTTGCATAGCAAACTACAAATATTAATATTGATAAGAGTTCTCTCATTTGGATACAGAAAAGTGTAGCCTTGCTATTCCAAAAATTTTCAACGTGATACTGATTAAGGCTTCGTTTGGGACGGCTTTTTTATTGCTTTCTAAAATAGAATTTTAGTACAAAAATAAAAAAATTTGTACTAAAACTCCGTTTTAGAAAGCAATAAAAAAGCCGTCTCAAACGAAACCTAAATGAATATCTAGTGAATGCTAATCACGCTTCCCGACAGCAGTTAGTTGTACCTATCAATCGTCTCATTTAACTGTATTTCCAACCACAAACTATCCCACCAATCATCTGATTTAGGGGCTGTATATTTTGTTAAAAAAGAAATAAGGAGTAAAAAAAAAATACAGTTCGTTGAAAATATTTTTAAATCATTTGATTTAATTCACTATAAACATAGGAGATTACTTTTTCGTATTTGTTTTGAAGTTAAATCAGTTCAATGTAAAACCTAGTGACGGCTAAGGCGGGTCAAGCAGTCAACGGTGACGGCGGGTGACTCTTGGTGGTGGCCAACAATGGTGGTGGCAAAGATTAGGCGACAATGGAGGTGGCAGTGGCCGGCAATAATGATGCCAAGCTGTCGCAGTGTCGAAAGTGTAATCGACGGCATCGGTGATTGGTAGAGCTTCACACAAATAGTGCATTTGAAATCAGCCCGATTTAGACGAATTCCAAAGTCATTGTAAATCAAGTAGATAAGAAATTTCAAATACATTGAAAATTTACTGCGCATTTCCTTCTCTTTCAACCAAAACACCAAGAATTTCAAAAGTCCAGCATGTACTTTACTTTACCTCACTTGCAATCAAACAACCCATTAGTCAGCCAAAAAAAAAATCCATATTTATGCTATATAAGACTTAGGCATCGTTTGGGACGGCTTTTTTATTGCTTTCTAAAATAGAGTTTTAGTAAAAAATAAAAAAATTTGTACTAAAACTTCGTTTTAGAAAGTAATAAAAAAGTTTTATAGCACGAAAGACTCCCCTCAAAGTGAGTGATTCCCTAGTTACAAAGGATGAGGAAGTCCTCATAATGTTAGGTCAGTGAATTCCCATTTAATGTAAACTTTTAGAACAAAGAAAGTTCTCGGCCATCTACTTTCAATTCTACTTGATTTTTTTCTAGGATACATCAAATTAGTATTAAAGTGATTTTGTGATACCTTGGCTCAAGCATTTCCTATTGACAATGATGAGAGACGTGCTTTATCAAATATCAAACTAAAGACTAAACTTCTTCGATTATAGAGAATTGATGAGGTTAATCATGCTTTCCAACCGCCACTCACAAATTACAAACCATATTTAATTATCTCCCAATCACAAGTAACCCCAGCAACCATCTCATTTAATTGGTCAAATAATTCCCATTTGATGCAATAAAAAGCTTCGAAATTGGAAGGATTTTAGTGAGAGCATAAGGATGAGGGAACAAGAGATTCCACTTGTTTGGGTGAGTGATTACCATTGTAATGTGTGAGCGATTTCCTTTTGGGTGAGTGATTTTTCATTTAGTAAGAGTGAGTGAATCTTCATTTTCTTATATAATTTTTCTTTGAAAATGAAATTTTTCATGTAGTAAAACTCTCAACTGTTATCAGTCATCGTAGATCCTAAGAGTTCATGCATTCTAAAGAAAATTGGCAGACTTACATCAAGGACTTCTCAGATTGGACAAATCTTTTTCTTCTTTTCCAGTCACACCCTACATTCGAAAAAAACTTTCCTGAAGCAAATAAGGAAAAAGCTCTCCATATATTATTCACTTGAACATCACGACACGCTTTCCATCAACTCAGTCTATCCTACCACCATACATCCCGACTATTAAACTCAAAAAGGGCCTAACTCTGGTCCTCTGAAAATGAATTTAACTTCAGAAAGGCAATTGCTTCACAATAATCATCCTTGATTTGTGCATATTTTGCATAGAATTTCAGATTGTTGAGGAACATCAATAGATTCACATATCATACCAATCTTCTAAAAGGTAAAACTAAAACAAGATAGAACTAAAGACTGAGACAAAAACAACGTCTAAAACAAAAAGTATCATCTGAGAAAAAAGGCTTCAGCCGAGATTCGTACTAAAGAATTACAGTTTTACCTCTCAGAGATAGCTTAATTGAACACCTCATAAAACTTTTCTATGACAAGCAACCCAGAGTCAATAGATTCCAAAGGGTCCTTCCGAAGCCGGTGCCTCAAGCAATTAGGTATTACAGTAGCCACATCATCTGGTGTCACTCTGTCTCTCCCCTTCAAGGCTGCCAATGCTTTAGCAGCCCTATTTGTCACAATATCTCCTCTGAGACCATCTACATTTAGCTCTGCACAAACCTTAGATATCTTCACTCGGAGATCATGATCAATCTGAACTGAAGACAGGTTACTCCGAGCTGATGTAATCTGCTGCTGGAGCTTCTCCTGCTCTGTCCTATAGGATTCCCTGAACCCTTTCGGGTCCATATCAAACCTAGCCCTCTCCTCCACAATCTTCACCCTTAGCTCTGCATCCCTCACTGTGCCAACCTGAGCATGCATTCCAAACCTATCAAGAAGCTGTGGCCTTAGCTCTCCTTCTTCAGGGTTTCCAGAACCGATGAGAATGAAGCGAGCAGGATGAGAAATGGATATCCCTTCTCTCTCCACTGTGTTCCAGCCAGACGCAGCAGAGTCCAAGAGAACATCTACCAAATGATCATCTAAAAGATTAACCTCATCAACGTATAGAATGCCCCTATTGGCTTTGGCCAAGAGTCCAGGTTCAAAGGCCTTCACACCCTCGGTGAGGGCCTTCTCGATATCAATGGTTCCACAAACTCGGTCCTCAGTGGCTCCAAGTGGGAGATCAACCATGGTAATCTTGATGGTTGTAGCAGGAATCTCCTCTCCCTGGATGACACGCTCCCTAACCTCCATCCCCATAGATTCTGGGTCATCAGGATCAGAGTTGAAGGGGTCGCCAATGACCACCTTAATCTCTGGCAGCAAGTCTACCAGTGAGCGAACTGTTGTTGACTTGCCGGTGCCTCGGTCTCCCATTATCATGACGCCACCAATCTTTGGGTCGATGACATTAAGGAGGAGGCATAGCTTCATCTCGTCCTGGCCAACAATGGCAGCGAAGGGGTAAACCGGACGTTGGACTTCCTTGGCGGCTATTCTTCTAACCTATATTTAGGTTTACACATTATTGAATCTCCAAAAGAAAGCTAGGGTTTTGGAGTTACATGACCAATACCTGTAAGTCATGGGAAACTGGAAATGAGTGTTACCTCTGTAGTCGAGCTCACTTCAGGGACGGCGACATTAGAAACCTGGAGCCGGCGGAATCCCCTTCTTGAACCACTGCTTGCTCCAATCTCGGATATCCTCCTCCATGGAATTTGAGCTGCATAAGGAAAAAAAAACACTGGGGAATTATTAGGGTTTTCGAAGACATTAAGTTTGAACCATTCAGAACAAGAAGAAGAAGACGACTTCTAAACTGATGCAATTTTTTTTTTTTTTTTTTTTTTTTTACATTTAGGTCATTTAAGGCAAATTCACACACACAAAGCATACACAAAGACTCAAAGCATACACAAAGACTCGAATCCAAGACCTCTTTGCTGTAAGCATAGACCCCCAAGGTGAGCTGTGTCGCAACTGATGCAATCTTACCGGGAAGAGATGCCGGAAAAGAAGGTACTGGGTAACGAAGCGTTGGTGCTCTACAAGGTACGAGGAGGGCGCTAGAGGAGGAGGCCGCTAAGGGCCCGACCATGGTGAAAGCGGAAGTCGTGCTGTGGCTTTTACTTTCTGGTTCGAATACCTACTACCAAAGCTATCCAGCTCCAGTTCCAAGTTTCGGAGAAGGATGGAAGCGCGAGTTTTGGGATAGGAAAGGAGCAGATGATTGGGAAACTGGGATAAGAGGATAGAGTGCGCTCCTGCGACTGAGTAGGTCGAACTGTAGCAGCAATATGGTTGCAGCCAACGCTAGCCATGTACTCTAACCTACTAGTTAATAGCACGAAGCGCCATCGTATTACATTTGCTTAGAGCGTCTTCAACCCAACGTCAAACGAGTAAATGGTATCGTTCAGTAGCTGCATCTGAACGTCAAATCTTTCATCATTTACTTGCGGGTGAACAGTGTGATGCCAATATTGGCGTTGCACTGTTCACCTACGCTATTTTGTTCTCTCAACCGAAAAAAACGTGCGAAAGGGAGAAGAATCGTTACACTTCGCAGAGAGCAAATTT